>CM055265.1:43928511-44528511 GCA_029237695.1 Conchocele bisecta | reverse complement strand
ACACCCTGCTGGTTTTTTTATTTTGTAGTGTGCAAAGTGAAAATGCTATTACACACTTGTTTAATGTGTAGCGTGGTATAGTGCAACCTGTTGCCTATAAAGCGAAAAATGTGCAGCTAGCGGAACTATTGCCTGGGAAAGTGAAACTACTGCAACAACATGGGCATCTCCTGCCATTGGTATATTTTTTAAAAACGTTTTTGTGCAATATTCTGGAAGTCGTCCATTTTGCGCACCTGCAGGCTATAATTATCTCCCCTGTCGAGGAGCGCAGGGGGAAATCAGATCAATTTCCTATATAATTTAATCATTTTTGAACGCTTGAAACAACTAAATTACAATCGCTAAATCAAATTTAATGCAGATTTATAATGTTAAATGGTAATTCTTATCACCATTTAGTATTTTCGTATTTCTAAATGTGAAATATTCTGGCATAAAAATAATGTATTTTTAGAGCAAAATGTATCGACTTACCCCCAAACCCCGACTTCCAGAATATGAGAATGATGAGTAAAGAAATTATAGACTTTAATGTTTTTAGACCATACAAGAAAGTCAGTACTGGGAGGTAATTTAATTATTCCAAAAAGTCAGTAAATGATATGTTCACACATGTTGGCAAAGATACAGTGCCAAGTCAGTATATAGCCCGGATCCGAACGACTAGACACTGCCTGAAAAATGTGTGGTCGAGTATAAGAACCCAACGGTAAATGGTAACTTACATTGAAACAGATGATGCATTGACTACAACTTTCCTGTGAACAAATGCATTACTATTTGAGTTCTAATGAATGGGCATATATTTCATAAACAAATACCGATTACTAAATGAATATCATGCAATGATATTGGTAATAAACATTAAAATAGTAAATATTCATCTGGTACTTCCTAATTTATTTACACCGGAAGTGATACATTGACTTGACTATTTGCACGAGATAAAAACGTTCCGACCCTTGGACCTTTCGGACCAAACAGTGTGATCACGTGTGGATAGTAAATTCGATCCGTTAATAGACGTTCCGCAGTACAAATTAGTGAACCTGATAGTCACAATTGATGTATGCGAGATTTATGCATAGACAAAATAAATCAAAAGTCAGCTCAGTCTGACTGAATGATCTCTCTGTCTGTCTCTCTCTCTCGCTCTCTCTGTCTCTCTCTCTCTCTCTCTCTTTCCTCTCTGACGCCAGTCTAGCTCCTGATCTGCACCACTGTATCATAATAAGAACATGTTCAATGTGTTACAAACAATACGTGTGATTCACCAGGTGAAACATGCAGGCCCTGATCAGCGGCTCCAGAGACTTACAGTTCAACACATCATTCATTATGGGCATTGAACGCGTGGCAAACCTCATGTGCTGCAAACTCCATCTGTATAGACGTATGCTGCTTGGGTAATTGCGGCTGCCCATACTCATCACAGATTCTATAAACTTTTAGACAGTCATAATATACTTACCTGCGTCGCGGGGTGCACCCATAGTGGTGGAATATACGTACAAGAAGAAGCAGAAGAAGATTGCGCGGGTGCGCATGCTTGTATGGGTTAACGTCGATCAAACGTTCCATCAGTTCCATTTCTCCAGATAAACTTGAAATGCTTGTCAAGAAAACCCCAATGCACCTGGCATTGGTAGTCGCATGTTCAAAAGTACATGTGTAATTTGAATAACAAAAGTAAAATCAGAATATTTTCAACACACAAACAACAAATGAAGATTATCATCAGGTTGCAGAACATACTAGAGTCGTAATTAATGTACTTACCGTTTCTTATGACGGTAAGAAATGGTACGAAACGGTAAGTCTATTAATCATTCGCCAAATGTATATGTGTACTACTGCACATGTACTGTGATAATTAAAAGATATGTTGGTCCTACCCAACGACCCTGGTTAGTACTGTTGCAACCCAGGAATACAACCAAACATAATACATGTAGTGGATTGATACAACAGCAACTACTGCACTGCACTGCACTGCACTGCGCTGAACTGAACTGAAACCATATCGATCGCATCGAATCGCACCAGCAGATCCGCGCAACAACGCACTCATTAGCATCGCATGGTATCGTACAAGCTCATACCGGATCGTGTTGTATTGTACAGTACATGCTGTATAGTCATTGGAGCGCCGTGGCGTAATGGTTAGTGTGTCGGACTACTGATCCAAGGGTCGTGGGTTCGAGCGTGACTAGCGGCGTGCGTTGTGTCCTTGAGCAAGACACTTTATCCACACTGCTCCAGTTCACCCAGCTGTAAATGGGTACCGATAATTCGTAGTTGCTCTGTAAATACGAATTACCGGCTTCTCTCAAAAATCTCTACCTCCGTTCTTTCTCCCATTCTTGGGAGATGGCATGCAAGGTCCTAAAGCCAGTGCCGCCGTTAAATATAAGCTAAAAATAAAATAAAATGTATAGTCATTGTCGAAACATCAGTTCATTATATTTAACATTATATATTCGACATCACATGTGAAACATAACATTAACATACATTAAAACACACGTTGGCATAAATTAAAGAGTACATGCACGTACCATGTGCGAAGAATAATCAGGTAGTTTTATAAATTCCTGGACAGTTGGCACACTTTACTGTAAAAAAAATGGTTTATCTAAGGAATAAAACCACGGGCTGTTGTATTTACGTTAGTACGAACAGCATTTGGTCTGTTTAAAGAGGGTGGAGTCCGAAGGATAAAGAACATGTAGTATAACATGACATAATGTTTAAAGAGCCTTGATCGGGAGCAGAACTCGGCAGTGACATAGTTAAAACTTTAAAATAATTTAGAAATATGTAATTTAACCCTTAAGCGGCGTCTTCCCTCCCACCCCCCCCCCCCCCCCCCACCCCTGAAGGTAATGGTGTGTGCGTGTAGATGGTGTGGGCGGTAGGGAATGTGTGCGGTGTTGTCCGGTATCCATGGAACACTACCCAACCCCTCTTCGCCAACCGTCGCGGCGAGAAAGACATTGATCCGTGCATTATCTGGGTCACAACAAATCGTACAAGAAATATAAAACAATCAGTTCACTGCCAATCTATTTATACGTATGTCTATGAATCTAACGCTCATCACAACGTTGCGAGTATCTCGTTTGTATGGTGTCTCGTTTTAAACACTTCCGATCGTTTCTCAGAGGCATAGAAGCGAACATATAATGTATCTTAACCATCGTTCTTTCTGTACTACGCTGCGTAGAGACAACATTCTTAAATTGCTTTTTCGCAATAAAGTCAATATATAGGACCACATTTTAAAAAGAAGGCTTATTCTTAAATGTTGCTATAAGTTAATATTATCGTTTTTTTTATTATTGTTTTTGCATTTTTTATATACTGAGCCGTAACATTTGTGCAGGTTTCTTTGAACAGACTGTAAAACACGAACTATAATGTTCTTATTGTACATCTCTACGCGGTGTAGAATGTTGAGTGGAAATGTCTCTAACAAGTCGCCATACGTCGTGTGTGCAATTGCAAATGTGTTGATTAGTTATCTCAATACTGCATATTTACACGGACATGACACATCACGCAAAATGGCAATTGTAGTTCCTGATCACCTACCCAGTGTGTCTGATGGTAATTAATGCGCTAGAGCCTTAGTAAACAGGGGCATGTTTCACTAAACTTCATACGACTAAAATGTTCGTAAGTGCAAAATTATGATAGTCTGTAAATTTCACATTAACAATGTTTTCTGGTAAACAATTATTGGATTTACATTTATTGAGCATATGCTGCATATGCAGCATATGCTCAATAAATCTAAATGCATCAATTTAAATTTCCAGACGATCCTAAATTTGCACTTACTAATATTTTAGTAGTACAAAGTTTAGTGAAACGGGCCCCAGGCACCCAGCAAACCCGGTGATCTCGTTGTTTATGAAATTTGCTGGTGTCCGGTTTAGAGACGTTCCACTGTGCTTCTTAACAGTTCTAATGTATAATGTTTCATAGAACGCATGGTGAACAGGGTGCCGTTTCACTAAACTTCGTACGACTAAAATATCTGTAGATGCAAATTTAGGATCGTCTGGAAATTTCAATTGATCGATTTACATTTATTGAGCATATGCTGCATATGTAGCCTATGCTCAATAAATGTAAATCCAATAATTGTTTACATGAAAACAGTGTTAATGTTAAATGTACAGACTATCATAAGTTTGCACTTACGAACATTTTAGTCGTACAAAGTTCAATGAAACGGGCCCCAGTTGTATACCAGGCCCGGACTATGCAAATGCACAAGCGGATTATCAGCTACACTGGTCATAAAATATGTGGCTGTGATCATAGCACATAGTGGTATTATCTTTGCGACACATGTAAATTTCACTAAAGTTCGTACGACTAAAATGTTCGTAAGTGCAACATTTTGATAGTCTGTAAATATCACATTAGCAATGATTTCTTGTAAACAATTAATGGATTTACATTTATTGAACCTATGCTGCATGCAATAAATATGCTGTAAATCAATTAATTGAAATTTCCAGCCGATCCTAAATTTGCACTTACGAACATTTTAGTCGTACGAAGTTTAGTGAAACGGGCCCCTGGGTCGCTACTCGCAATTGGCAATTGAGTCAGTGAAATGCTGGCCATGCGTCTCAGAAACAGTATAGATCATAATCAGATTGCAGATGACAGCAAGGAGCTATACTGACAGCAAAGGCTGTATGTATGTAAGCCTTATTTCTCCAAGTAGACATATATCAGAAGCTAGACGGCCACATAAAGTCATAAAGTCTCATCATTCTGTTGTGTCGTTGCAGGGACATAACATATATGGTTCATTATAGTTAACCTTCTTTCTAAGCGAATTGCTGGACAGTATTGTGCTCCACTTATTTCACATATTTTATTGCAATGTTTAATCCCAATAAGTTGTATATGGCCAGGGCCCAGTTGCTCAAAACACCAGTTAGCTTAACGGACTGTTAAATCCTTAAAACAGAGATTTTAACCATTCAGTTAAGGATTTAACAGTCCGTTAAGCTAACGGATGTTTTGAACAACCGGGCCCAGATTTAATGATTATTTGTTCGACAGGAAATGGAAAATCAATACTCGGGTGGAACATATTGCATTGTACACTTGGCTGAACTATTTTTTCAGAAACTAAATGCTGCGGTCGCTAGCACTCCCTCGCATGTAATTCCTCAAACAAATCCAATATGTGAACAGTAACTTATACTAAATGTATGTGTACGGTACACATATTCAACTACAAAAACGATCGCCATATGTTTATGCTGTCATGTAAAACGCATTTTCCAAAATAAAAGTATGCATTTGGTTGATAGTGTAAGATTATTATTTGGCATTTTGCATATCTGCCCTCATATCAATCAGCCCGAGAGGTTTAACGAAAAACATTTACCTAATATTTATAAAGATATAAATATCTAAGAGTCAACGAAAAATCAACAACTGAATGGTCATTGGCCAAATCATCATGGAGTGCGTAATGGCAGGTGCTTGGTTTTTTTCTAGATGGACATGGCTACAATTAATATCGGAATATTTACTGTGACCACAGTTGGTGTTAAGGTGTTAAAACAGCTGTCAGGCCCATAAATCAATGTCACTGGTCATCAATAAATAAACTGACAGCTTATTCTTTGACAGTCATACGGGGTATCGTAGTGTATATGTTTAATATTTATTTATATATTATTTATATAGTGTGTGGACTTTATTTTGAACATCACTGGCACCGACAGTGGCACCGTTACCCCCAGACTGATGTGAAAAACCAGTGGAGTTAGAAAATACATATAGTAATTTCTACAATGTGCTCAAGAAAATATACAACGGAATGGAATATGCTTTTCTCCTTCGTATTCATACAAGGTTTGTCACAATGTTATGATGTATAGATGTATATAGAAGATCAGTGATAATTTGTAATATGATATTTATTAAACTAGTTGGCCGATTTCTTATGAAATCGGTCAACGAGTTTAATACATATCATATTACATGGAAATCATTACGAATGTACGATTATATTTATTTCAAACGTAGACAATCGTACATTGAAGTTGTAATGACAACATAACATGTTTTCTGTAGCTCTCATTGACATAGATTATTGTCATTTTTACTACAGTCCTGTACGGAGCCCTGCAGGGGACGTGGAATTCTTATAACAATTCGTTCCCTCAATTTAACAATTTGTTCCCACGAATTAACAATTTGTACCCTCAATTTAACAATTCGTTCCCACGAAATAAAAATTCGTCCCCCCCCCCCCCCTCGTTCAGCCACGGAGTTAGCTACGGACGGTACGGGAGTAGATTACAAGAGTTACCTTCGCAACTAGACAACCTCCCGTTCCCCAAATGCTGGATCCGCCCCTGTTATTGGCACTACAGTGGGGTCAGCGTGTAAGTGCACACACGAACGAACGCGACAGGTTGGTTCTAACATGTCGTGTTCGTTCGTGTGTGCACTTACACGCTGACCCCACTGTAGTTCTGAGTACAGAACTCAATTACATTTCATTACACTGACTGAGTATAGTCTTTCCAAATTTGCGTTTGAAGCGTTCTTTGTTTACTTTCTACGTCGTGGAGAGTGACCTAAGAATTTAGCAAATACACGCTTTACTAGGTAAGTTTATGATAATATATTTGTGTCATATCATAGAATTGTCTCTTAATAACAATATAGCGAAGTATGAAAGGCAAAGCCCTGCAGGGTTTTTCTATATTTTTGTGCGCGAAGTTTAAATGCTCTGATGCACATTTTTACTGTGTAGCGTGGTGTAGTGATATAGTGCAACATAATGCATATAAAGCGGAAGATGCATATAAAGCGGAAAACGTGCTTTTCCATATATATTGGCATCAGCTTGGCCAGATAAATTGGGCTGCTTGCATATTGAAACCCACTACAGATGCACATGCACTGTCGAACCTCTCTAAGCCAGACTCCAACAAAACATCTGTGATCTTATGTTGATGGGTTTCTTGGCCATTTATCTCAGATGTTTGTGCCTGTTCGTGATCGCAAACAGCTATATGTCTTAGAATGGTCACATGCTTGATTTACAGTGAAACATCTATCAACCAGACACTCTGGGTACATCCTAGGGCGTCAGGTTTAGAGAGGTTTCCCTGTATCTGCTTTATATCACCACTAGTATCACCATGCTGTGTGTGTGTTTCTATTTGTCATTGTTAATGATCGGTCAATACGATTATCAGCGTGCCGTACGATAATAATCGAAACGATTGTGACAGAGAATCTATCAGACATGTAATTGTGTCGTCTGGCGAATATTGTTTTCCTTTATCGATTATTATTTTAGTTTCCATTTTTCTCAAAATAGTACATGGTTTGACAGCACTTTAGAATCATTTCCAATGGAAATGATTCTAGAGTGCTGTCAAACTATGTTTTTTTATTGAGAAGAGGACAAAATATAAATCAACAGCAGACGACAAAGTTCGTTTCCCGCATTCGGAGGGTTAATGACTAACTGGCTGCCTATGAATGTATGACCTACATATGTACAGTACGTGTAAGTGTCTGAAATCACGTGTCTGTTTTATAAAATAACCGCGCTCATAAATTACCTCCCTTGTCGTATATCGCCGTAACTCGCCGAACTGTTTTCCGTAAATGTCGTCCACAATAGATAAAAAAAAAAACAATCAGAGTTCATGCGGAATGTCAACCTACGACGTCGTTTACGTAAAATACATTTTGTTTGCGAAATCAATATCTGCAAAAATGGATGTCGCAAGTTTTACGCATATATATGGATTATATTAGTTGAGAGAAAGTATCATGTATATATTATATCAAATACATGTAGTAATACAGATTATGAATATAATATATGCTACTGGTCTTTTTATTTAGGAGTACAATATGCAGTAAACTGAAAACGGATATGTCATCGTATCATTTTACAAATATATAATCAACCAGCATTTGCGCTCACATTCACGTCATATTTGACGTCATTTCATAAATATTGTCGTTATCTCATATAAACAATAATACATACGGTATTTTCCTGCACATGTATGAGGAAATTATATAATTATTATTAATAATAGTCATCCATACATGCCCCGGACAAAAAACTAGTACAAGAAACCGCCTCTGGCATAAACGATTTTCGCCGATCTTGATTTTGAAAAAAAAGATGAAATATTTTCCATCAATCGCGTCGAAAGTTGACAAAAAATATGAGGAATTGAATCCTGATTGTTTTGCCAATTTTCGACATACTGTACTTTTAATTAACGGAGACACGGATTAGGGCGGTAATACCTGAGCCGGGTTCATACAATGCGTTACATTAACCCTTAGAACGAGGGAATCGAAAATTAACGTCTGCTGTTGTTTCATATGTTGTCTCTTTTCTCAATAAAAACATGATTTGACAGCACTTTAGAATCATTTCCATTGGAAATGATTCTAAATTGCTGTCACACCATGTTTTTTTGTGAGACAAATGGATAATAACATATAAACAGCAGACGACAAATTTTAATTCAGCATAGTAAGGTTTGATTTGTTTCTGATTTAATTTACAAGTGTACGTCCTGACCGGTTTGCATCGTATATAATCTGATAATACTGTGAAACCTCTCTAAACCGTACACCCTGGGAGGTCCCCAGGGTGTCCGGTTTAGAGAGGTTGTACTGTAAATCAGGCATTTGATCATTTTGGGCCATAGTGGTGTTATATGTGATCATGAACAGACATTAATATGGTGTCATAGGTCCGAGTCTTCCACCTGTGTCTGATCACACGGTGACGCTGTGGATACTGTTTTCCGTCAACGCTGGGTAAACAAACAACAAGTCCTGTTTGCATTCCGACTTATTCTGCCCCATACCCAAAAGGCATAATCGACCATGTTTAACTGATCGATTTTTCACGGAATGTGATTAATGACATATTAAATTTTTCATCCGTCAATCATAAATGCCATGTACGGAATGACAGTTGAGTTAAAATATAATTTATTGCATAAAATAGAAATGTTGCTATATATATATAAAAGTATACAACTAAGAAAATGACTATGAACATGTGCGATTTTTCATGCAAAATATTTACAAAATTTACGATATTTTCCGTAAATTAATATGGCGAAAGATGACGAATTCAATTCCGCATTGGCTATGAAAATTTCGTCATCTTTCGACGTCATTTAAAGAGTATATCACATGTTCTTAAGTACCAAATCACATGGCGTGTCTCATATGAAGATTTTAGCTACAATAATTCGCCTCCGATATGTTATATACTGGGTATGCACTTCGGTTGCTCGCATTTTTTGAATGGGTCAAATTGTAGCCCTATTATAGGGCTACAATTTGGCCCATTCAAAAAATGCGAGCAACCGAAGTGCATACCCAAACCTGTTGCATGTAGGTCAAAATTGAGTAAACTGTATATGTTATACATTTAAACAAATAATTGTTGATTTTCCCATGGAAGCCATCTTTTCTCTAGTTATTGTTCAACATAACGAAATGAAGCTTTCAAATTTACAAGATATACATGTAAATGTCAGATAAACACATTTACACGGTAAAATAACTAACTTATGCATGTGTATCTTCTTTATTAATAATTTATTGATACATCGTTGATAGTTTTATATCGCTAACATATCAAACACGCCGGATAACCGATTGCAAAAATCACTCTTCCATGCGTTACATTAAAGGTATATAACAAACTTTTGTTTTCGCGATACGCTAATGTATTAATAATTTCTATATTAAATAAAACAAATTTTACAGCAATCCGACCTGTATGTGCCGTTATTTTACATATTTCATATTCCGGACAGCCAGTTTTTCCAGCCGTCACTGCATGACTAACTTACCCTTATTTTGCTTACCACAGTTATTTCCCTTTGCGGTCACGTGGGTATATGACGCATCAGTAGTACTTCCGAAATGTATGCATAATACGATTATTACACGTAATAGTTCAACAGACTACTTAGAACTCCAGTGTATTAGACGCTGATATAAATATATGGGACTGTACTGTCAAAATATAAGAATGACCTAGTTACAAACTACATACTGAAATGCGACAGTGGGTGACACAATGGACATACTGTGTAATTTTCAACAGCTGTAGGATACCAGTCTTTATATATATACATGTATTTATATTTACATCGTCAGGTTACAATCTATGTTTTCCCCGATAGTACTTATATATAATTCTAAATCAGACGGGCAGCAGAGTAGACACTTATCGAGGGTGCATAGATGGATCTGGTGCTATGCTGGTCAAGCTGTCATTCTTGTAGGCAATTGTCCACTTACAATGAAACAATGCTGTACATGAGGTCAATTAAGGAAAGCCCGGGGTGACAGCAGTGGGAAAATTAGTCGCTCTAATTGCCACGGGGTGGGGGTGTTGTTTGAAGATTGTGTCCGCTGTACACTGCGACTGAGGTGCAAATAAGCCAAACACAACACGGGGCTTATAGGGCGTTTGCGACCAGTGTAGATCCAGTTCAGCCTGTACATCCGCATAGTCTGAACAGGATTTGCACTTTTCGGCATTCCTTCAATAAAACACTCACATGCAATCTAGATCGTATTTACACTACAGTAGTGTTATATTTGATTAGGACCTACACTAGTCACAAATCACACAAACCCCATTTCTCCAGTCACAGACACATATAGGACCAAGCTTCGACGTAACCCCCATTTGGCAAAACAACGATTTTCTTCTGGAAAACATCTTTAGTTTTTAACATCGAGTCGAAACATTTTCTATTTATTTGAAACAAGTCAGTACGAAAATATATTAGAAATAGTAAAGAATTTACTGTACATATGAAAATTGAATATATACTTTTAATTCTTTTTATCTGTCAACGAACAAAATATATTTTAGTATTCGAAAACAGTATTTACGGAAAAATAAGCGAGGGGACATTCAAGTTACACAATTTTAGTCATGCAATATAACATTCATCCATGTGTAAAAACAAACACACCATGATTGGATTTTCGGGATTTTCAAATTGGACCAATCAGCTTGGCATAGGTGTGGCCTCGTGGATTCAACATACACCTGCCGCATTATTGTTGACATCCGTTTGAACGTAGCTTCACACGTCTGTCAATGACTAGGACAGATAAACAAAATGGATTCAACCAATCAGCATATAATAGGTGTGGCTTCATTGAATTCAGAATACATCTGTCCCAAGATCCACTTCCCTATTTGCCTACGGTCAAATCATCGGATAAGTTGTTTGCTATGCCGAACTATTAATGACCTCTGGCGGCATCCGTTTGAACATAGCTACACACGCATGTCACTGATTATTTCAACTCGAAATTGTCAAAGCACAAGTATGCGATATGAGAAATCTTAATATCACGAAAAATACAAACGAACCGGAAATTAGTTATTAGGGTCGCCGTTGTTGTTTTTAGAGCATTTTGAAGAAAATAAGTAATAGTTTGTAATGTGACCTTTAAAGAGATGGGGTTAAATTGCTACCCTCGTGAGAGGTATGGAGCGAGGTAGCAATTTTGTTTCACTAAGAAGATGTGCGATTTTTCATGAAAAATATTTACAAAAACTGTGATATTTCCTGTGAATGACGTCAAAAATGCTCCGAAATTTCGTCAACTTTTGACGTCATTTCCAATTGATTACGTCCCTGGTGTTCGGTACAGGTGTGCTGTCCGTCGATGTCCCCGAGCAGATTCACATCAGTTTCGGCGGTGACCATCACTCCATGGTTGTCATGTGGGCCACACGTGACCCGGCTATTGGCAGCGTCTGGTACGGATCGTCTGCTGACAACATGACGTCATCATCCGACAGCGCTATCTCGCGACTGCCGGAGGAAGCGTACGAAGCGTGCGGTTACATTCATCGTACCGAGTTGAAGGTAAACTACTTATACCAGTTGCAATGCTGGACAACTGAAGGGGTTAACCTTTTTCATGCTGCGGATACACCATTATGTTTGCGGAAAATCCTAAATATCTTCCTTCTATGCGCTCAGAAGTATATGTCGTGATCACCATTTGAACCGTCTCGTCGAGACGGTTCAAATGAGTGGTCACAACATATATTTTCATTGAGAAATAAGAAAAATAAAATATTAATAAATTTCATACCCGAACATAATGGTAGAAAGGGGCTAACGCGCTCTCATGGCGTTAAGCCTCATTTTTCTTAATGACCCCTTCAATTACTAAGTTTTTTATTCATATTAACTAGACATTCACATGAATTGTATTTCTATGAAATAACACTGAATGTGGTGCATTTTCATACAGTTCATACATGTTGTAGAGACCGAATTTAACATTTCTTCGGTCCGTTTGATGATGTTTTCTCAGTTTGTTTTGAAATGTATTAACTTAAATTAATCCAGGTTGCTTATTGGTAAAAATGAATGGCCTTCAACTTAAAAGGATACCATAACCAGTGTTTGTTTAATCTACATGTACTCTTAACCCTTTGAACCCGAAAGCCCGCTATATCGGTTTATGCAAACAGTGCAGATCCAGATGAGCCGGCTCATAAAGAGCCGTCTCATCAGGATCTGCACTGTTTGAAAGTAATTTTCATATTTTTGTGAACAAAAACACCCCCTTTTCATAAATGGACGAATCTGAAAATCATTTTGTGACCATTGTATTGGTCGGAACATTAGCATATCACAGTCCATTCCAGTTCCTTAGGGTTGAAAGGGTTAAACACGTTGTCCGATGGTGCACTTACCACTTCATTCAGAAGGCCATTCCATGTACATGTACATGTACTACTCCATAGCCAAACATATTTCTTCTATGTTCTGGCTTTTTTAATAGTTCCAACAGGTTTTCTCTCACAGCCTGGTAACTGCTTATTATAAACAACGTATCCCTGTTAATATAAACCATATGATATAAACATAATTGATAAATGTGATAAATATGTGAGCATCGCCTCGTTATTGTATACTATGGCCAAGTGGGCCATCTTTGTGTGTTCCAGCCATCAGTTCACCTCTTCTAATTTATTATTTTAACAATTTAACAATTCGTTCCCTCGAATTAACAATTCGTTTCCACTATATAACAATTCGTTCCCTTGGGAACGAATTGTTATTTCGTGGGAACGAATTGTAAAATACGTCCCCTGCGGTGCTCCGTAGAAAACGGACCATACGCCGCATACGACCAACATCACATGTGATAACGCGTGGCGTGGATGGTAATATGGTGAAAACATCATCATTATATAGGATCCGCCGAGATTCGGCGGTGCCCTATAAGTTTCGCACTCCGTCCGTCCGTCCGTTTATTTTTTGGAAAGTTTTGTAAGAGTTTCTCAAATCACCTATCTGGGCCCTAAGTGCCTCCACAGACCACATTTTTTAGTTATGTTTAGAGACCAGCAGAAAGTCAGAGAAATAAAAATTGCCATGAAAACAAAACCTTTCTTTTTGTTTCCATGGAAATATATATATTTATTAACCAATGACCAGCGTAGCTCCAGGTCAGTCTGTGAATCCGCGTAGTCCCATCAGGGCATATACTACTATACTGTTCTCTATTTTGAGTAACGGAATTTTCTTGCCCGTCTAGAGGAGGCGGCTGAGGTGTGCTCACAGGTCAGACGCTTACTACCAATGGTCAGACACTAAATAAGTCCATTGTGTCATGGCGGTTTACACATTGGTGGCTGCGACTGGAGAAATGGGGCTCATGGGTTTTCCGACCAGTGTAGATCCAGATCAGCCTGTGCATCCGCAAAGTCTGATCAGGATCTGCACTGTTCGCCATTGCATCAATGAAACAGCCGTCATGCTTTTAACAAGGAATATAAATGGTTATCCGGCTACACGAGTTTGTTATTTGATCAGGAGTTGCACTAGCCACATGCTATGAATACTTCGAGAGTAATTAGCCATATAGCTGCCATGCACGTGACTCCTTGACAACGGATGGTGAAATAGTACACACCTGCTGTTAGTAACGTCCGTCATCATGCAGAGCTCACAACCGATGTACATGTATTTGAACCACGCCGAATACACAGGGGGCCGTTTCACTAAACTTCGTGCAAAATTATGATAGTCTGTAGGTTAGACACCACCAAATAGTTTTACTATATAATTTAACCGAATGCCATCCAATAAGGCCAGTCTCTCCTGTACTGCATGAACTAAACAATAGGTTCACTTACTCCTAAGAAAGAAAAATCCAACCTTGTCATATCTTCCAATATTGTGTACATTTTTTGGCCACGGAAAATCCGTTTACATCAAGTGACCAACATGTTCAGTGTTTTCTTTTAAATGCTACAAATATGCTGAAAACTGGTGTTAACGGCACCCCAAAATGTTCCTCAAGTGAAACTGGGTAGTAATGTATCAAGATTTGCAAGCAAACGGTGTCTGTGATCTCAAAACACCCGCACTATTGTTTTATACCGGACTACTTTTCCTACCCCCTGGGCGAATTCGCGCCATTTGGTGTCTTCTAACCTGTAAGTTTCACATTAACAATGTGGTCTTGTAAATAATTATTGGATTTATATTTATTGAGCATAGACTGCATATGCAGCCTATGCTCAATAAATGTAAATCCATCAGTTGAAATTTCTAGACTATCCTAAATTTGCACTTACGAACGTTTTAGGCGTATGCAGTTTATTGAAACGGGCCCCTGGCGAATAAAGCGTTTCAGGGATTAGATGGCAAAATGGAAGAGAAATAATAGCTGCCAGAAAAAGATAAATTCTAAACATAATTATAATTGTTTAATATTTTTATCAGGTAACCTGCCCTGTATTGACCGAATACGTACTGACTGAGAACATATTGTTGTATCCGTCATTGACTGACCTGCTACAGACATCCAGTTTACAACGAAGTGAAAAATGACGTTCCATTGGTCGGATGACGTCACGTGCCGTTATCGAATGACGCCAGTGTAATGAGGCCGCGTTCTGTCCATATATAACGACGTCATATGTGGTCATTTTCGAGCATAAAATGTTACCTGATAAATAGAATACCAGGCTACTGTCTTTTGATATCAAATTTTTCAGGCTCGGCTCGGAAACGGTAGGAATTCCTCAGTAAGCCTCGAAATTCCTACGCGTTTCCTAGGCTCGCCTGATAAATTTGATATCAAAAGACACTAGCCTGGTAGTCTCCATTTACCATCCCTGCTAAGCGTTATCCACCTGTGGTAAAATAGTGAGGCGGAGAAAAATGGACCTTAGCCGACCACGTTTGCTACCAGCGTTGCTCAAGATCAGGGGTCCGTTTCACTAAACTTCATACGACTAAAATGTTCATAAGTGCAAATGTAGGATCGTCTGGAAATTTCAATTGATAGGTTTACATTTATTGAGCATAGGCTGCATATGCAGCATATGCTCAATAAATGTAAATTCAATAGTTGTTTACAAGAAAACATCGTTAATGTGAAATTTACAGACTGTCATAATTTTGCACTTACGAACATTTTAGTCTTAAGAAGTTTAGTGAAACGGCCCCCAGAGTCTGATCAGGGTCTACGCAGTTCAACATGCAGTCACTGAAGTAGGCTATCTGCCATCAGTAAAGGATATAACCTTACTCAAGTGAATGTATCTATGAGGAAATATCTTAAACAAAATATACAAACGTCATAACGTCTTTTTCTCACGAGGCGACCACATGTATCATACATGAGCTAATTATTCGCGGTGTCCGTTTTCATTATAAAAATAATGATACTCATTATAGGCGCTATTATCACACCATGATGACCAACCTTAACATACTGCGAGACAGCTACATGTATTTCTGTTTCATCATTTACATGCGCTATGTGTCAGATGAACTCAAGATATTCAATATTTCGTTCCTTGACCCGCCAACCACACCCACCACCTCCAAGAAAAAAAATGCCAAAAAAAAAAATGGTTTAACGACCCCGATTAACTAATCTTATTGTGCACTATAGAGAATATCTAGTGTCTTTTGATATAATTTTTATCAGGCGAGGCTAGGAAACGAATAGGAATTCCGAGGCTCGCCGAGGAAATCCTACCGTTTTCGAGCCGAGCCTGATACACATGATATCAAAAGACACCAGCATGGTATTCTATTTATCAGGTAACGATATAGGCTACATAATGAGCAATCATGACGTGGTTTTCGTTGACAATTGGATATCACGTCGGGTTGTCGTTCATACCACAAAGTGCCTGTGGATTTAGCATGGGAACAGTTTTATAATATCAGAAATAGTGGAGCGAATTTCAAAATAGAACTTTTCTGTTCTTAGTTAGATCATTTTCAAGCCACTGCAAGCTGTCTAGCCAGGTGTCTGAGTCAATGTCTTTTGTTTTTGTTCGTTTTTAGACTCCTCCCCCATGCCAGCTCCTCCGCATCCTTTTCCCCATGTTAACTTCCCATAGACAAATAATTTTTGGCCAAATACCACGAAATAAAAATAAGGCTCATTCTTAATTTCCGATGAAATTTAATATTATCAAACACATATTGTTTTTTCATTGTTTATATAGCCGTAACATTTGGTCAGGTTTCGTGAAACAGACAGTAGATAATCAGGTTATTTGTTTTCTGGTACCTGTCTAAGGGACAATAGGACCAAATTCAATTATTGTATAGACATGCTATGCTGTTGGTACCTTTTCTCGGCCTGGCGCCCATTTATCCACGTTTTTCGTCTGGTTACAGGACTTGCAGCCGGACACGTGGTACTTCTACAAGGTGGTAGCGGCCACGCCCAACAACACGTCACGGCGTACAGAAAGCCAGACATACAGCTTCAAAACAACCGCAGAAATACAAGTAATATATAGTGGAATCTCTCTATATATGGGTTAGGAGAGATTACACTGAGATTCAGGGGGCCGTTTCACTAAACTTCTTACGACTAAACTGTTCGCAAGTGCAAATTGAGGATCGTCTGGCAATTGAAATTGATTCATTTACATTGATTGAGCATATGCTGCATATGCAGCCTATGCTCAATACATGTGAATCCAATAATTATTTACAAGAAAGCAATGTTAATGTGAAATTTACAGACTATCATAATTTTGCACTTACGAACATTTTAGTCTTACGAAGTTTAGTGAAATGGGCCCCAGGTACGTGCGCATTTCAAGGCATATAATGGAGACAGGCCATGTGATTTTGTACCTAAGATGTGCGAGTTTATCATGGAAAATATATGGGATTAAGCTAGCTGGCCATTTGGGGAAGGCGCCATTTTCAAACATTTTGGAAAACAATCACACTAAATTGGGAATTTTCCATATCATATTTTTTCTGTTGAGCCATTTCATGTCAATGATAAACTATCATACAAGCAGAAACATAATTATTCCATGTATTTTTATTATTTCTCATCAATAGTATGTACGAGGAATGTTCCCAAAATAATGTCATTAGATGTTGTATAACCAAATTGAAAATATTTGCGATTATTCCATCTTACGAGTCCCTTCAAAATACTCCCCATTGGACAAAACACACATTTTGAGTCTCTCGATCCAGTTCTGAAAACATTTTGCATAGTCCTGAAAGGTGTACCCACCAGACACTGATAAATAACTGACCCAAGCGCAGACCTAGAGTTGTATCTCTTTCCAGGTAAGTGATATTTCAGTCTTGGAAAGAGGAAATAGTCACAGGGAGCCAGGTCTGGAGAGTAAGGTGGGTGGGGAAGAACTGTGACCTTTTCCTTCTGCAAAAACTTTCTGCAAAAACACAATATGTGCCTTGTGAGCTGGAGCATTGTCGTGGAGAAGGCGTGCGTATTTTAGACTTGTTGTAGGACGACGGCGTTTGAAGTAATTCTTCAAGTTTTTCAGTACGAAATTTTTATAGAACATTCCTGTGACTGTTCTACCCTTTGTGACCGTGGTTTGTATGGCTGGACCATTATTTGTGAAACATATTGCATACAATACTTGGTAATGTTTTTCGTGGCCCAAATTCTGCTTGAGACCTTCCGCTTTGGTTCAAAATAATGAACATAGGTCTCATCACCAGTAACTACGTTTGCAAAGGCCTTTTTATTGTATGATGGATATATTTTAAGAAGTTTTTTGCCATTGTTAACCGGGCGTTTTTTTTGCTCAGTTGTCAACAAATGGGGTATCCATCCCGCATTTATTTTCCTAACTTTTATGTGTTTCTTCAAAATTCCATGAACACGTGCTAATGACAAGTTCGTCATTCGCGCTATCTGCCTTACAGTCAATCTAGCGTAGTTTTTGAGAATAACCCGAATTTTCTCTACATTACTGTTAGTGGTAGATGTCCTCGGACGACCCGGACGAGCAGCATCTTTCAACTGCTGCTGTCTGGACTGAAATTTAGCAACCCACCTTAAATGAACATTTGACCTTCCCCATAAATCTCACACACCTCTTAGTGAATGTCGTTTGCCTTCAGACCAAGCAGAGACCTTCCTTTTATATAGACCCTAATCTCTAACGCATTTTCAGCTCTATTGGCAGTCATTTTCTATATAGTGTAACGAGTACGCTATAAAGACATGTACATTGCACCGAGGTCAGTGAACGTATGAGTCCGATTTTTACCTGTGACACAAGTCAATGACTATACTACCGGTACAATGTGTTTTCACACATGGATTGCACGATCTGAGCGAAATAATGTCAATGTCATTATTATTGGAACACCCCTCGTATTGTTACCACTCAATTGAGCGAGACGGTTCAAATGAGTGTAACAACATATACTTGAATTGAGAAATGAAGCAAATAGAAGAGAAAATGTTGGTAAATTTTGATACCCGATATTTTTACTTTTCAATTGGGAATTATTTTTAGAGTTTGGGAAGAAAAAACTTCCCCTAGCGTTGGGGAAGGGGCTGATATTCGACCCCTGTGCATACGGTAAATTAATCCCTGATCATTTACAGAAACTGTGATATTTTCTGTAAATGACGTTGAACGTTGACGAAATATTCATAGAAAATTGGGATTGGGAATGCAATCCCACAATCTCTCTGAAAATTTCGTCAGCTTTCGACGTCATTGACAGTAAATTGTTAAATATTTTTCATGAGGTATCACACAACTTCTTAGGTAGAAAGTCACAGGAGACAGACAAGCCATGTGAATTGTTACCTAAGAACATGTGAATTGTTACCTAAGAACATGTGAATTGTTACCCTATGAACATGTGAATTGTTACCTAAGAACATGTGAATTGTTACCTAAGAACATGTGCGATTTTTCATGAAAAATATTTACTGTAAATTACATAAACTGATATGACAAAGGTTTAGAATTCCGCATTTGCTATTAACATTTCGTCAACTTTCGTCAACTTTCGACGTCACGTATGGAAATTATCGTAAATTTTGTAAATTGTTTTCTTGAGATATCGCACAATTTCTTAGGTACAAAATCACATGGCTTGTCTCATATGTGTTTTACAATCACTCGATCACAGACTTGATCACCAGTAGCCGATTTCATCCAAGTTGCAAAGTATATTTATCTAGCAAAGTATTTGAGGGGGTAATCATTTATTTTTCCCGAAATCATTATTTCATATAAAACTAACGACTACATATCTTTGATGATTAAAAGTATGCAGAATTATTATACTGAATTTATTACATTATCACAGCCAAAATGGCTGTGATAATGTAATAATTTCAGTATAATAAAAATAAATAAATTTATTATTAAGTTCAAGATTGCAATGTTGGTGAAATCGGCTACAGGGATATATGCCAATGGAATCCATCTTAGTTAGCATACCTGTACGCAATTAACCCAACCCTTTCACCCCTAATTAACTGGATTAGACAATTGACTAATCAGTTTAAATCAGATGAGAGATACTGAAACTGAAAAATACAGACAAATAATTAATGTAGATATTGGTGACTCGGCTCGTTATGTACAGTGTTTGCAAATGCTGGCTTTATGGTTTGTAGGGTTGAAAGGGTTAAGGGATTGGTGATCTGCCTGTGGTATTTCCTTGGTAGAATTATACTGATCCTGTGTCTTTGATTGACACGCATGATACGTACAAGTTATTGCACTAATCCCATAATCCCCATTTCTCCAGTCACAGCCACATATAATCCGAATCTTCTGTCGGTAACGCAGGGCGACTTAAGTAAGTCACAGGGCAAGTCTCCCTGCGTTACAGACAGATAATTCGGGTTAAGACAAATACAACTACAAGTTCCAATTGTTTCAGACGGGTGTGCGGCGATACCTGGTGTACGGCGACATGGGGGCGGGCGTCGACATCCCGACTTTCTCGGTCCTCGCCGCCCGGGTCCGCGCCCGGGCCTACACCGCCGTCTGGCACATTGGCGACATCGGCTACGATCTCCACTCACAACATGGAAAGGTATGGGGCAAATCATGGACCGCCAACTCGTAAACCACTTACACAGTGGAAAGATATGAGGAAAAACCATGGACTGCGAACTCACAAGTCAACTGTAAACACAATGAAGTTAGTTAAATTGTTTATTTACGTCTTATCAACTGTACATCATAAAATACAAAACAACAACACAACACAGGTACATGTAACATTGTCATTATATAAGATTAAGAGACGGCTACGATCTCCACTCACACAATAAAAAGGTATGGGGGAGATCATGGACTGACAACTCATAAACACCCGCACAATGTAAAGATATTGGGAAAACTTATGGACCGCCAACTCATTAAAAGCTCACACAGTTTCCAGATATGGGGAAAAACCATGGACCGCCAACTCATAAAACACTCACACAAAGGAAGGATATTGAGAAAGACTGTTGGACCGCCAACTCATGAAACACTCGCACAATGTAAAGGTGTGGGGAATAATTATGGAGCGCCAACTCCTCCTAAAACACTCACATAATGAAATTATTTGGGGGAATCATAGAATCTTGACTCATAAAACACTCACACAATGGACAGGTATAGGGGAAATAGCATGGACCGCCAACTCCTAAAACACTTACATTTATAATGAAACGGTATGTTGAAAAAAAAACATGTACCGCCAGCTCATAAAACACTGACTCAATGGAAAGCTATGAGGAAATGCAAAGACCGCCAACTCATATAACGCTCACACGATTAATAGCTATGGGGAAAGTTTATGGAGCACCAACTCATAAAATACTCACACAATGAAACTGTATTATATAGGGAACTCACAAAACACCTTCATCAGGATCTGCAGTATATATAGTGTCGGTAACGTTCAATTCTAAAGTAAATATATATTTTTTCATTAATGGAAATGTCCAAACAATAGCATGGAAAATACAATGTTGAATATGTATGCGTCAACTGGTTAATACTAGTAGCATCGTGTATTTCAGGTGGGCGATGAATTTCTCCAGCGGATACAGCCCGTAGCGGCCTTTGTACCTTACATGACGGCCCCAGGAAACCACGGTATTATGTCACATACACTATGTCTCCTCTTTATGCTGCGTCATAGTCGACACAGTAGCTAATCAATGTGCTGGATAAATATAACGCATGACGTAGTTAATGTCATATGAGACTGGGTCTGGTAGTAACTCAATTATACATGTAATATTTCCGTATTTCACTGATACTGATTTCGAGAAAGAATCAAATATTTTCCGTGTTTGACGTCAACTATTTCCAACAAGTTCAGAGCTTAGGCACAGGTTGAAGTAACGGAACATGGTCTATAAATACATTAAATATACCTAAAAGTATCAATAAGTGGAAACAAATATAAGTTGAAATTTCCGCCAATTCCAGAAGTTAGGCGAATGTTAGCCGTCCGCAACAATATATTCCACTATGCGGTATGTCAACACGTTTTCGAGCTAGAGATTATTTTGTTGAATGACATCATCGCTAATCTTATGATTGGCTGATATTCGTGGAGTATCACGCGTAAGCGCCATGTTACACTTTGGCGTCCACCATGAATGACCAAGCTGATGCCCATTATGTCCACCGTTGCCATCTGTTCTGTATGGAACGCCAAATCTACATAAGCTCAAATAATTATTGCTAGCTCTAAATAATCTAAATAATGATTAAGAGAGTTTATGTAGATTTGGCGTTCCATAGTTATGTTCTGTTCTGTGATTTCTTTTCGCCCTTGGTAGAGCAATATTTTGTCAGTATAGAGTTGTAACGGTATATGTAGAAGTCCATCACCCGCAAATATTTACGTTATATATAGTTATAACATGTACATCAGGTGAATGTTATAGTGTATTGTGCTCCTAAACAAGAGCCTAAACACGGGTCGGTCCATTTCTACGGTGTATTGTGATATTTACGCAATACACGACGACTGTACTGTTATTTATCAGATAACGAGCTTTGTATTGACCGAATTGACTGATAAAATATTGGTGTATCAGGCATTGACCTAATACAAATATCCGGGTTACAACAAATTGAAAACTGACATTTCATTGGTCCAACGGCATCTCATGACGTTGCCGAATTACGTCAGTGGAATGGCATCATTGCAACAAGTCCGCATTATTTTCATCTTAACGAAAACAACGTCATAATTGCTCGTTATGTAGCCAAAAACGCTACCTGATACATATAATACCAGGCTACTGTCCTTTGATATCGAGTTTATCAAGCTCGACTCGAAAACGGTAGGAATTCCTCGGCAAGCGTCGGAATTCCTACGCGTTTCCTAGCCTTGCCTGATAAACTTGATATCAAAATACACTATCCTGGCATCTCTATGTACAGTTGTTCCATGTTTTTCTTCTTCACAGAAATTGCAGAAGACTTTGCTCACTACAGAACACGTTTCTCCGCTCCCAGTACACTATGGCCGATTCCTCTAACGAAAATGTGGTACAGCTATGACGTCGGTTTGGTGCATTTCATCAGGTAGGCACACGAGACACGCCTGCGAGTGTGTACCTTCGAACACCTGCGTAATTTCATTAAATACGTTTACAAAATGTACAATATTTTTCATAAATAAAGTCAAAAGTTGACATGCGGTGCATGTACTGTGAACATTTTGTCAACTTTTGACGCCATTTACGGAAAATTTTATAAATTTTGTAAACGTATTTCATGAAATTACGCAGATGTCCGAAGGTACAAAATCCCATGGCGTGTCTCATTAATGGTATACAGTCGAACCTGTGCTACAGGCCCACCACCGAATAGCAATTACCTGTCTATAGCAGCCATTCTTGGGTTAATGGGGTTGAATCCTAGATTTCACCTGTTGTGATGGGGATGGGGTACCAAAATCTGAATTGAATATTTACAGAGAAAATAAATTAGAATAACCCGACCTGGTTCCAGGTCCTCACCACCATTAGCCCCAATTGGGTATAAATATAATTGCGAAGGTAACTCTTGCAATCTACTCCTGTACCGCCAGTAGGTCTGAGTAGATTGCAAGAGTTACTGTTCGCAATTACAACACCTGTAAATCATTACCGACTTGCATATTCACACTGTTGGAATATAATCGTTTTGTTGAGAACAGTAATGCTATTGTGATGACTAAACGACGAACAGTGTATGCCCAGACTGTGCGGATGCAGGCGGTTAAATAAATGTCATATTAAACAATACAAATGTTATGCAATAAAAAAAAGTACTTTGGTTCTCAAATATCGTTGTATCGCCATGGAGAAATAAAATCGTACTGTAAAGTCGCCACATGATAATGATAAATAACAAACACTACCATTCAAGACTATGTTACATACAACCATGTCTGACGAAAATCTGGTGATATTTCACGTCTAAAAAGGTTATAATAACTTCATAGAACATTTGAAGACTTGAACAAATCAGAGACGAGTATCTCAAACAAACATATATTTTAAAAATCACATTCCGCAAACGCCTGGCCTTAGATTCTATTTACTGCATACATTGCGCATGGCCGTCACCAGCATTTTTGAAAAGGGAGTTCGACGTTCATGATCAGCTGTGAAGCAACCGAAATCTGTACAAATATATACATGTACAAAATGCTGCTGGCTCTAAAAGAAAGAGGGTTCGTACGAACCCATCGAACCTCACCTGACGACCCCCTTAGTCCATTTGCCGTCCTTATGAATTATATGTCGGACCTATGAATTGTCTATAGTACAAGGTTTTTTGGTGGATTTACATTCCTATGGGTGCCTTGGAGCAAATCAGCTTGGTTGTCCTCTTGACAACCTTGTGCAACTTATTTAATATGCAATTTAGTTGCCACCATTAGAGGAAAAAATATTTCCTATCATAGCTCTACAACTATACGCTACAACTTCAGACAAATGGTGTCTATACCTATGTTTTCATGGTCAATGATGACACTGGTGGCATTTATACAGTTATTACATGTATATATTGTCTCATTATACAAATTTGTATATATTGTCTCATTATGCAAATTGGTTGCTGCCATTACCGAAAATCATATTTTCTTTTATAGCTCTGCAACCGTTTATGATAAATTCACGAAAATGGTTTTCAGACCCATGTTTTCCTGGTCTAGGATTTCAATACATGTACATTATTTATAAAGTGACATACATGCAAATATTTGAAATATTTTATTTCAAATATCTTTGGCAGTTTGGATCCTTTCTGCGAGGATTATTAGTGGCCGCCAATACATAAACCCCAACTTTCACAGCTCTGTAGCGGGTGGTTAGTTGGATGCATGCCAAGGGTAATTTAACGATGGGGTTCTTCCTTTCCGGAATCTCAGGCTACCTGATTATGTATGTGAGAGTTTGGTATACCCCTTATAAGAGTAGTATGATTATGGCTAATTATGTTACTTTTAGGGGATGGGGCTAAGTGATTCTAGTGTGGTGAAGACCTGGCACCAGATCAGGTTATTCTAATTTCAGGCCCGAATATGTGTGTTTCTTGATGTAAATATTCAGTTCTGATTTTGAGATGTTCCCCCTTTCTTACAGGTGAAATACGGGATACGACCCCGTTGACCCGTCTGTATATGACCTCGCTGTTGAACAGATATATGAGGAGAATATAGACTATGTTGTTCGGCAGATCAGGAGTGATGCTCGAGCCGTACAGTACAGCAATGCGAATTATGATCTGCGAGAATTCACATACAATAACACACTGAAACAGACCAGCGCAACACTGCTGTACATAGTCTCAGAATTAGTTTCCTGTGGCACTGTGGCACAGAAGTCTCTCAGCCTAGCCCAAGCTGTAAAAGGTCACATCACCGGCACTAGAAACCAGACAACGCTGGACATGGCAGTGAAGCTTCATCACAGACATGGCACTTCCGAGATGATTAAACTTCTACTGGATCACAGATCCTAGTATCATATGATGAGGTGATAAGGTTTCGCAAATCAGCTGCCAAATTCGTGGGCGAGAGCGGTGGTGATCTACATCAGGCAATGGGTTTGATGAGAAGTGTGTGGCCAATCTTCGGGTGGTTTGACAATATTGATCGTCTAGTTTAAGCTCCCAATGGACGTAGAGAGGCACATGTCATGGCTCAGGAATTCCAACAGCATGCCGCTGGCATAGTAGAACGGGTAGTGCTAGCGATCGACCTGGAGATATGAATCCTGTGATCCCACGACTGCGGAAGACCGTTGCACAATCTCTTAGGACCAATACAGCCAGTATGTGCCACTTCAGCACTATACTGGCCCAAAGAAGGTTAACCGAATGCATGTGCCATGGTTGAGAGTCGTGTTGCTGCAGAGCTCAAGGACGCCCAGTGGTCGAATTCACTTTCATCAGACCATAGCCTGGATTGGTACGGCTTAAACAACCAATTGGCCAGGGACCAAGTGACACCCGCAACAAAGCCAGCGACTGTGTACCTGCTGTGCCTACTCATACATGCACCACCAGCTCACCCTGATACCGTCATCACATCACTGCTATACATGAAGAAAACCATATGTGACCTAGGCATGACATCTGCAAATCTTTCCATTGATATGCAATTGTACATGGTTGCCCCACATATCAAATGGTGGGAGCCAACTAGGTTTGACGATGTGAATCTTCGTCCAGGGACAATGCACATTATTATGTATTTTTTGGGTTGCATTGGGACACTGGTGAAGGGGTCTGGTTTGGATTTAGTACAGCATTCGGTGGTCTGCCGGTGATTATAAATGGGAATGTATGGGTGCGTGCCAATAGGGCATTCCGCATAGTGACGGCTGCCCTGCTGTAACACTGTCTACAAAACGGTGGAAAAACCTTCAATGAGTATGTAGAAGGAGTACAACATCATCCAACATGTAGGCACTGGGTGGATACTCTTGTGAATCCTACGCTATTGGTTCACCAGTTACTTCGCGAGGAGAGGGCTGAATACTGGCACTTCCAGCAGCTTTGTTTGGAACGTGTATTGCCGTACTTCTTCAGTACATGCCATGTTCAATACGCTCGGTATATCAGTTGCCACCTGCTAGAGATGCGCAATTGTTGCCAGCAGATGCGCATCGAGATATCATCGCTGGAGCCATGTATTGGAATTCAGTATCCAGTGACCAGTTTGGAGTATTACCGATCTCAGCGTATCTCTCTGATGCTATGGAACAGTCGTAATCCGATGAAGTGCACTGATCATCATCACCAAGCAAGCATAAAGAGGAAGGTGGCAAGAGACGAAAGCTGAACAGTGACGATCGGCAGCGGATTGCCACAGAGCTAACAGGACATTCCCATCTGTTGGAAGTCAAGAGTGACGTCCTCTACAGCATTGTCAATGGTCAGGTAGCTCACAAAGATGTATATGTGGAAGATGCACTAGTCATTGGAGCGAAAATGGCCACATCCTTCCGCAACTCTCTGCCGTTTCACTTCCATGCCAAAATATACAGTCAAGTCAAGTCGATGGAGCAACTTAAGAGAGGCGTTAAGGTTGGTGGCAATTCGACCTAGAGGCCATCTTCATCCGTCTATTGTTGGTCGGGCAACAACGACAGTTGCAACTGGAACCCATTTTCCAGTACGAATTGTATGCTGTTCCACCTTCTACCATCGACGAGTATGGCTGCCTGAGGAAAGAAAACAAATATTCACTCGCCAATCATCTCAGTATACCACAACTTGAAGGTCCAGATCCGGACATCATCATCATCGTGAATGCACAACACCTTTTCTTTCACATCGTCTGGCCACACGGATGAGTGGTATCCGTCATCGTTGTGAGCATTAAGCGCCACCTCTCGATTTACCCTACTTCCACCGAGAATATATTGGTCTTTGACAAGTACAACGATAGCTCAGCCAAAGATCATGAGCGGATGCGACTACTGACTATAATCTGACCATCAACAGGCCCTTACCCAATCGCGATGCAATTCTAAAGAATAAGCACAGCAAGCGTGAACTCACCCGCGTGATATCCATACTCAATCTGGGTGATCACATATCCATAGATTATCGGGATGACAGCAGCTTTGCACACGATAAGGCAAGCTTCCGAAATGGACATGGCTGTGGTCCGAATCCTCAGCGATGATACAGATGTATGTGTGCTACTGGTCTACTGGGTCTGGAAGCTGCAACTACTTCCCAGCTGTAATGTTCAGATAGAACGATGGAGTGGGGTGGTGATCGACATCAATGCATGTATACATATGGGATCTAAGTGTCTGCAGCTACTGGGCATGCATGTGCTTAGTGGCTGTGACACTGTATCATACCCATTCAGCAAGGCGATGGTCAGTGCCTTGAATGCTCTGAAGGCTGGCGAATTTCCAGGATTGTTTGATGTACTGGGTAAAGCAAACGCCACTAATGTTGCTCTCCTAGAAACAGGTAAGTGGTTCTTCGCAGCTATGAATGGTTAGCAAACAGAAATCTCAATGGGTGCGGCACGCTACCATATATATGCCAAGAAGAAAGTGAAGTCAATGAGCATCATGGCATTGCATCCGACAGACAATAACCTGCTTCACTGCTTCACCATATGTTAGGAATGATGATGTTGTGAAAGGCGGCTGATAAACAGAGGGTTGTAGCTGCCATATACATCAGGTGGCGTTACCATCTATTGCATGTGTAACAATGGGTGTTGCAATATGTGCACTATAAAAGAAGATGGGATGGGAGGTGCACATCAGATAGATGCCGATGCTGTGGATGAAGATGTGGAGGATATGGAGGAGCTGGAATAACGCGTAGTATCAGACCGAATCAATTGCAGCAGTTATAGATTATATAATTATTATTGAATCCAAAGTTTAAAATTGTTAGTGCATTGGTAGTTATGGAGTTATGGTTACTACAATGGATGGATTTGTAGAAACTGCACGACTACTGAAAAAAACCAAACGTTGATGATGATGAGTAAATGAACAAAGGCATATCATATAGTATACCCCAAAAAGAAAGTGTGTGTGGGAGGGGGGGGGGGTACTTCAGTACCATTGTAATTATGGTAGGTGTACAGCGGTAGCTACGGAGTATTGAATAAGGCACACTGAGAAGTACACTCCTGGACCAGCAGTGTATAGTCCATAAGAATGCACGACACTAATAATACTATACTAATAGTAGCATCTCATTTACATAAAGGCAACATGCCATCACTTTATAAATGCATTTATTGTAATCCTCGACCATAAAAACATATGTATTGAAACTATTTCTGAGAAATTATCTCACATAGTAGCATGGCTATCTAAACAACAAGGTTTTTCGGTAATGGCGACAACTAATTTCCATAAAGAGAAAGCGTATGCATGTAACAACTTTATAAATGCCAAAACCGTAATCCTTGACCATGAACATATAGGTATAGACACCATTTTTGTGAATTTATAGTGCATAGTTATTGACCTATGACAGGAAATAAGTTTTCCGGTAATGGCAGCAACTAATTTGCATATCGAAAAAGTTGCCCAAGGTCGTCAAGAGGACAACCAAGCTGAATTGCTTCAAGACACCCGTGTAAATGTAAAGCCACCAAAAAACCTTGTACTATAGACAATTCATAGGTCTGGTAGAGTGGCAAATGGACTACCTTGTTGCATATGTACTGATCATCCCACGGACTTTCTGTAGCAGTCCCATTGGTATATTCATTACACGAGTGTATTAATAACCCATTTCATGCTGAGAATACGCCATTATCTTTGCGGAAAACCCTAAATATTTTCCTTCTATGCGCTCAGAAGTATATGTCGCGACCACCATTCGAACCATCTCGTCGAGACGGTTGAAATGAGTGGTCACAACATATACCTTCATTGAGAAATAAAAAAAATAAAAATAAAATATTAAACAAAATTCATACCCGTAAAGGTGTATTCCGCATGTAATGGGATAATTAGTTTACTACAGTGTGTTATTACAGTGCGAACGCCCATTTTATAAAATAATCATTGTTACAGTTTTTGCGGATTGATTTTCAGTTATTCAACGGAAGTATTTTTCACCAGAAACGGAGATTATGCATGCGACCAGTTCTATTGGCTTCTTCAAGATTTAATTTCGGCCAATCAAAACAGGAAGAAGAGGCCGTGGATCATTGCCATGGGGCACCGGCCAATGTACTGTTCTAACAACGATGGAGATGATTGCACGGGAAGATTCATCGGCAGATGGGTCAAGCACGGGTATGTATGCTCTCTGGGATAGTAAACACTTGCTTACATTCCAGACACTTTAATTTAAAACCACGAAAAATCGATATTACATGCATGTTGTTAAAGTACGAATAGTTCAGGCACTTAAAAGTATTCTTCATCTAAATGGCTTGGCCCTAAATTATACTCATTTGTGTTTGTAGCCATTCCATACTATTCAGGCACTTAAAAACCATGACAAATCCATATTACATGCACATTGTAATAGTGACCATATTGGTAATATAGTCACTATATTATGGATTGCGTTGCGGTCTTAAAGTGTCCTGTGTCATACGAATGCTATAGAGTATTCTTATGACACCGAGTGCCTGAAAATGTGTCGAATTGTTTACCGTCGACGGTGCACATGTTTTCTAGTCATTTTTTTTTTAAAATCCATAAGCCCCATAATGGCATTTCTTCAATCATGGCCACATTTACTGCCGTCCAGTACTACCAAACAGGCGAGTACGGTATTTAAATTGTGTACTTATAGAAAGACCTGGTGTCATTTGTCACTGTCAATTATATTACATATGTATCGTAATGCATATAGGAAGTTAACCTGCTGTTGTTTGCATGGCAGACTTGAAGACCTGTTTCACGCACAAGGAGTTGATCTTATAATAGAAGCTCACGAACACTCGTATGAGCGAATGTGGCCGACATACGACAGCCGGGTGTACCAGCGTCATTACCACAACCCAGCTGCCCCGGTTCACGTAATTTCCGGAGCAGCCGGAAGTGAAGAAGGAATCAACTGGATGGAATCAAACGGTATGTCGTGAAGTTTGTGAATGTAAATATTTTTCTGCATTCTTTTTCTCATTTCTCATCAAAAGTGTATGTTGTTACCACTCAGTTGAACCGTCTCGACGAGACGGTTCAACTAAGTGGTAACAACATACACTTTGGGTGGGTGGCGGCGTCACCCAGTGGATTCGCCGGACCAATCTTTTGATGCTTCATGTGCCCCTGTAAGGGGGCTAACTCCCTTATGAGAGTTACTTTCTTTCTCCCTCTAGCCACTTCAATGACAACTGTGATTTATTTAGTTAGTTAGCTTATATTTAAGGGTAGGGATTGGCTCGAAGACCTTCCAAAACCCGGGCATTTGAGCTCAAAAAGTGTCAGGCCAATGGCCATGTCCATGTGTTTTCTAATGTAGTAATATCTGCTATTCAGTCGAAATGTGTGTCGAAACATCGAAGGATGTGATTTATCGAAACTTATAAGGTACTTAAAGGGGAGTGGACTTATTTTGGCAAACCGATCGATATAGTAATTTACGAACTTTCCCTTTTCTATAATCTGATAATGGATCAATGATATGTTTATGCTACTTTTGACCATGTTATAGCTTTGCCACAAAACGCATACTGATATTGCGATTTTGATCTAATTGTATATTGGTGTTTTCAGTTTTTATAGTCCCAGGTCAAGCTTAATATGCCACTAAATAGTTATGTCATTAGGAAAGCATATTTATTTCCGGATATGGAGCTTTAACATTGGAAACATAAAATAAACATATATGCATGTATATGGACCAATTTGTCAAAATGTATTAGTCTTTTGTAGTTGTTTGTTTTACTTACATCAATTCCGAGGTATCTCGCAATGTTTCAGACTTCATGACCAAACATTTTGGCTTCTCAATATCGTAACTAGGTCACCCACTACATATGTCCCAATTGTAAAGCATGTATAGCAATTGCTAAAAGTATGTCAAATATATGATATGTTGGGTACATGTTTATGAAACCTTCACGACATGTTCTGCCAATTATATTCATACCCGAAATCAAATTCAGCTCAGTTTCAGCCAGTCAACTTTCTTCTTTCGAACATGGTAATCGAATATGTGCCAGGAAAGTTTTATAAACACGTACTCTGTATTCACTTTCAGGACACACGTGGTCTGCATTCCGTGCGGACAGCCGCAGTTTGTACACATTCGGCGAGTTAGAAGTACACAACGAGACGCATCTATACTTTGCGCAACAAGAAGTGACCAAAGACGAGCATATCGATAGTTTTTGGCTCGTACAAAACTACCATGGACCATTTATACCAAACGTCACGTGCGCTGGCTTAGATAATAAGAAACATGTTTCATGCATGTGTCCCGTGCCTTTCAGATATATGAACTATATAATAGCATTGTCTTGCTGTGCCTTCGTTTTGCTTCTTCTAGCTACAATGTGCTTTGGTATGAAGCAATACCGAAAACGGAAACAATTTAATGAATTGGAAGAGGAAACACAAACAATTAAATCAGACGCTCAAAGCGTAGCTGGTGAAGACGATGCCGTAGACACGGTGCATGATGACAAAAGTTTGTTGCTACCTTTGTGATTAAACTGTGTCAACATATGTGCTAATTAGTATACAAAAAACACGCCAGGTGTAAGTCGGCGTCTAGTGATATATAATTGTTTTCGGTATACCTGCAAGTTATGTAATTATTTTGTCCACAGGTGGAAGACTCGGACCTAGGACCCAATACTTGACTCATTTGGAAAACGTTACCCCACCCACCCGTTTCCATACACTATACCTTTTGGCCTTTTCCAAGGAAAGAAACAGCTTCGCGAAAATGCCGTATTTTCGTGCTCGCTCAAACGCCACACATTTCGATTTTTCTACGGAATTATGTCTCTGGTAATCGATAAATATCTTAGGTCTTCAAAGATATTCACTTCAAGCAGCTGCTTTTAGAATTTCGTTAGTTACGGACAAATTAGCTACCACAGACAAGGCGATAAGTGTATGTCCGAATAAATGTCACACGTTTTTGTGGTCTGTGGAAGCATATGTTACGTGTTAAATCGGGCCGAAAGCCCATTACAGTTTCAACATATTGACGTGGATCACTGCAATAAACATCAGTAACTCAAATGTGGGACTAATAAGTATCATCCACTATCCTTGAATGATCTAAAACGTCATTTTATTATATATTATCTCCCTTGAGATAGCATATTGTGTCACGCAAATTTCTGTGGGGGCAGCCATTGATCGTGCTACGCCTAAACGGCGAGTACGACCAAGAAAATAGTGCCAACTTATCTTATGGCGTTTTGGTCTTTCTTGCTTCGTATCTAAAACTCTACATATACTATTCTCTATTGTGTTCACAGTTTTGTGCTCAGCTTATCAGTTACATTCGGGAAAATACGAATCAAGATAGTTCGTGCGTATTAATACAGCAGCTATTATCTTTAATAGGTAGCATTGAAAAGTTAGCCGCCAGTTTCATACAATTGTTTTCTGGGAGTTTCAAACAGTAATTTATTCTAGAGAAAATGTATGTATGGGAATGGGTTTGCACCATCACAGTACATTTGCCTCTGGATGATGATTGAGAACATATGCAACTTTCAATCTCTATTTCCTCAAGTGATCAGTTTTTGTGGAGACAACATATTTCAGTACTTTCAGTACTTTGATTTTTATTCTCGTCCCAACATTTCGACAGTCTTCTTTACTTTTGGATTCCTTTGTTATATTCGCAGAATGATCAATAATGACGTCACATGAAAACCGGAACTGGAGTAGCATAAATACTTCTATGTTTGTTCAACCGATCAGGTTCCCCTTTGTCAACCGGTGGCGAAGACTCTTGTCTTCACTCATTTAAAGGGACATATCAGGATTTAAAAAAACTGTATGCGTGAAGAGGGTTGTGTGGGATTGTTTCGGACAGAGAAATTCCTCTGACGTTGGTAGCTAAAATGCGTGTAACTAACAATATACTAAACACATATATATGTTTAAAGTGAATATATTTGAGGGCCTAATGCATTAATATATTGCCAGAGACGTAACTCAGCAGAAAAAAATCGAAACTTGCTGTGTTTGCGCGAGCCCGAAATTAAGCCTGTCTATGGAATTTTAACAAACTCTTGTCTACCTTGGAAAAGGCTGTAATGTATAGTGTATGGAAATTGGTGGGCGGAGTAACTTTTTCTAAATGAGCCAAGTTTTGGATCCTAAGTCAGAGTCTTCCACCTGTGATGTTGTCATGTTCTTGACGGTGAAAGTATCAAAGGTGAGTGTCCACATATGTCGGTCTTGATGCTTGATGCATTAAGGTTCCCCTTTGTCAACCGGTGGCGAAGACTCTTGTCTTCACTCATTTAAAGGGACATATCAGGATTTAAAAAAACTGTTTAAAGTGGTTTAACTGAAGATATATGATGATACTACGGCCGCTTAAATTAAAAAAAAACATCAGGTTTAAAAAAAAAATATATATATATAAAAAGTAGAAATATGTTTTCATCATAGCCCTGGGTAAAGTGGTTCAATTGAAGACAATACTATGACTGCTGGGTTGTTTCTATTTTCACCGATATCGGCACACTTGTATCAGATTTTCTATCGTGTTCATCGATAACCGTCTCACACCAAATTAATTTGAAGAAATATAAGACATCGGGTATATTTATTTCTTTGACTTTCCCGGTGAAGCGTCACTGGTACCGTTTCATAGCTTCGCTTACAAGGTAAACATGTGACTGGCTGGTAACCAGTCAGTGTAACATGACGCGTACGCGTGACACTCCACGAATCTCAACCAATCATGACCTTAGCGATGACGTCATCGGGAAAACCCATCAACAATTAGACAATATAGCTTCCCGAGAAATGTTGGTACGATTGAATTGTCTGTTGTGATGCATTGGACTGGTATAAATGTAGGTTTGATCAAATGTTCGATTGGAAACAATGTTGTTTCGATGCAAACTGTTTCTTAACGGGCCCGAGCGATGTAAAAGTGTAGTTTAAAGCAGATGTTTGCGCTGGCATATAGTAGTATAGACCCGAAAAATGTTACGGAAGTATTACGACTTAAGATAAATGCGGAATTTTGTTGAACAAAATAATCTCTAACTCAAAAACGTGTTGACATAGCGCATCGTTGCGGAGGGCTAACATTTACCTAACTTCTGCAATTGGCAACTTATTTTTTTCCCACTTATTGATACTTTTAGCTATATTTAATGTATTTATATACCTTGGTCCGTTATTTCAACCTGTGGATTTCCCAGAAGTTACGCATACTTTAGGTGATAAGATTACACATCTGCAATGCAGTTTATTATGAATTGTCATGTATGTGCACATTGGAATTTGTAAAATCTTAGTCTCGTCAAATATCTTCAATTAAACGACTTTACACAGGGACATGATGAAAACACGTTTTTGTTTTGTATAGTATTTTTTTTCTCAAAAAATCATGATATGCCCCTTTAAACTAGGCTTCGCAACATACTTTTTTATGGATACATATTTTTACGTATTTTTAAACATTACTGTGACGGATTTAGTGATGTTTTTGCAGTTTGTTATTACATGTATATGACAACGCAACGATACATTTGTAAATAGTTCCATACATTTTAGACTGTCGACTGGTTCGGCTAGTTGCAATAGTTCTCCAATAGTGTTAGCATGCCCCTGTCCCTGAAGACGTCGTGCCTTATTTCGTTCACGTTCAATTAGTTTAATTCAGTAGTGGCCGTTATTTGTTCGACCCTTCCGAAGGTATGGTAAATTGAAAAAGAGGCAAATATAATATTTGTTAACCATTATAATGTTGTATTCAATTGTGTCGTCTGCTGTTTATTTTTCATTTTCATTTTACTCAACATCAACATGGTTACATCTACGTGGACGGGGACATCGACAGGTGTAGCTATTCAATACGCCGGGTATCTGCGCTTTATCTCGTGAAAATCGTTTCAATAGTTGCTGAGATATTAAATAATATAGTGCCTGAAGTGGAGGATTTTTCTTACCAAATTCACTGCACTCCTAAACATAGTTAAGTCAGTTATATCCTTATATCATTCCTGTTCAATATATTTCCTCACAAATACAGTTTACTGCATTAAAGGTACATGCCCACGCAGTAGGCACAAAATGTTTTTATAGGAATTAAATAAGTGTATAATTATGTCACTATTCCACCAGTTCTAAAAATTACGAGTGTCCGCTATACAAATATAATCATTTATTAATTATCAATTTACTGTTAGCGATGCGCGACGGTAACAGTCTATTTTGATAATGTGCGGGGACGACGACTTTCACATCACGGCTTGCGGTGCGCATGCGCAGTATACTACGCGCGCCAGTAGGCTTCCCAATATGTAAACAAGAATATCAACATGTCGAAACGGCCAAGACGGAAATTGTATGAAAGGGAGTCGGCCAAAAAAAAGGCGAAATGTCTCAGGGACAGGCAGTACAGAGAGAGAGAGAGAGAGAGAGAGAGAGAGAGAGAGAGAGAGAGAGAGAGTGGTTAATATTGGCGACCAAATCACCAAATGGAAAGAGTTACGTGGAGATTTCGATTTGGACTCGAACAGAGATTTTTCTTCTCAACTTCCGATACTTCACTGCGCATGTCAAAGATGTGATATGATTGACCGTGTCACGTGACGCGTATTGGTAAAAATAGCACGAGGTCGGAAAATACCCTTTCTGGTCGCGGCATATAAAATGCGATTTAACACCAATTAGCACGCGTCGTAATTAAAAATAGCTCGTTAGTGGGTAGACAAATGGCTCATATAAGGCATGACAGAAAATGAAAAGTAGTAGTACAGTGTAACCTGCTGCGTGGGCATGTACCTTTAAGAACATCTGTGAAAAAATTATTTGTTATCAAATGTTTTAAGTCTGTTTGGTTTACATTTCCTTCAAATATATGTACACCACCAAAAGGCTTCAAATAATTTAAATATAGTACTTTCCATTTTCCGTGATTTTCAGTTTCTGCAAGTCTTTTGAGCCATATAGCCTTTAGTGCATCAATAAACGATTCTAATTCTATCATTTTCAGCCCGCCTTCTTCGAACATTTTAACAATAATTTTTCCAGAGAAAATCAAACATATAATTTGCTTTAAAGTCTCCTGCTCCGGATTGTCTTGAACTGTTAAAGGGAATATTAATTTTGGAAATGCAAAACTTTTAATAACAGTTATTTTACCTAGTATGGTGAGCTTTCTTTTTTTCCATTTGCCTAAACATTGCTAAAATTCCTTTATTTTAGGATCTATGTTTAAACTATGCACTTTATTTTTATCATTACAAAAATATATCCCTAAAGTTTTGGCCACATCTGCAGTCCATGAAAATGGTTTATCATCACAGTACGTAATTGAAGAGTTCTTCATCGAACCTGTTATAAACAATATTGACTTAGAATAGTTTAAACGTAAACCTGAAATGTTTCCAAAATTATATATTGTACTAATTAATATTTCGAGAGATTGTCTGGACCTATCTATGTAAAATGTAGCATCATCCGCGAACATAGTATTTTTTATTTCTTCACTATTTATAGTTATTCCTTTTAGTGCGAGAGTATGCGAGAGTATTTCTATTGCGATTATGAATAAATAAGGAGATAATGGATATCCATGTCTTACTCCTCTACCCAAGCAAAAACAATCTGAAAGATAGCCATTATTTGTTACACAACTAGATATATTATGATAAAATATTTCAATCCATTTGATTAAGCTGGGTCCGAAGTTTAGAAAGGTTAATACCTTAATTATATACTCATGGCTTATACTATCAAATGCTTTTTCAAAATGGGCGAATAATAAGATTCCTGGTATATTTTTATCATTTGGTGTTCAATTACTTCGGATAAGAGCCTTATATTTTCTCCAATGTATCTACCTTTAATAAATCCTGTTTGTGAAGAATCTATTAAATTATTTAATACCTTTGTTATTCTCTTTGCAATGGCCTTTGTTGCTATTTTGTAGTCGATATTTAGCAAACTTATTGGTCTCCAGTTGGCGAGGTGTGTTGTATCTTTGCTTGTTTTTGGAATTAAATTTATAACACTTTGTTTTTGTAGTGTTGTTAATTCGCCTTGCTCCATCGAAAAGTTTAATGATTTTACCAAATGACTTTTTATGTCATTCCAAAACATTTTGAAAAATTCTACAGTTATTCCATCCGACCCAGGGCTCTTATTGTTTTTCATTTCTTTTAAGGCATTATTACATTCAGCTTCTGTCAATATACCTTCACATTTACTTTTATCCTCATCATTTAACTTATTATTATAATCATTTGGGGAAAATTAATATCAGAATCTGTACATTCTTTTTTCTTATATAGTTTTTCATAATAATGTTTTTCTTCTAGTATAATTTGTTCCTTGTCTGTAACAAGTTTTCCATTTACAGTTAGCTGTGAAATAAATTTTCTTTCAAATTTTCTTTTTTCAAGCGCTGGAAAAATGTTTGTATTCTTTTCTCCAGCCTCCACACAATTTACTTTCGATCGAAAAATAATACTTTCTGCTCGTCTTTTGTAAATTTCTTCTTATTATTTCTAAATTATTTGCCTAGTGACTTGTTGTTTCATTATGTAGTGATTCTACAATATATACTTGATGGGCGTATGTTTATGCACGTACTGTGCAGTTGTACATGTTGTACATATGATTATATAACTGGTATTAATAATCAACACGTAGACACATATTGTGACTAACTAATTGTATTCATTCATACGCAGTGTATGCTACTGAAGCAGGTAAGTGAGTGTATCAGCGCCTGTCTGCGGAGGTGTGTATACATATGTCTGGTATGGGACCAATAGTAGACTTGCTACAAGTGTTATAAGTAAACTTGCTACATCTCCTTTCTTCTGAATAAGTTCATGTTTGTATTGTTTCACGTTGTTCATGAATCATACACACTGGTGTTGTGTTGATCGTTAAGTGTTAATTAATCCACGGAATTTACTGTTAGCTGGAATTTGTTATTTCTTGATAACGTGGATGTTTATGTGTTTATGATATCAGTACTTGTGGCACATGGCATTTCTCGCGGCTAAGATTACATGTACATGGCTGAAGTATTGTTTTCACTTTCACATGAGAATATACGAACTACTAACTAGACATTGTACTAGTGATACGAATAAAACATACGTGTTAAAAAACACAATATTATAATATCTTGGTAAGAGATTATATAGTTATGTTTTTTTAGAAACAAGATATATTCAGTTTTGCAATGTGATCTAATACGACCACTGATAACCATTTATCCTACTACAACTTCACTTTTTCCATACAGGGTCACTGAGGTATTTGTTAGGATGTACAGTTCTACCGGACCTGGTTGTGTATGCTGGTGGATGGGCTGCATTAGGACAAGGTACATTTTGTACTGGAGGTTGACGTGGTGCAACATTGTGTGTGTTATGTCGCGTACTTTGAAAATCGAAATCAAAGCTTTCGTTAGACTAGTCTTTCGTTCTATGAATAAATCTACGATTGCGACGGAAGATGCGACCTTCATTAGTCTGTACAATGTAAGACCTATCTCTATGCCTGTCAACGATTCTGGCTAGTTTCCATTGTTTATCAAACTGGACACGTACTTTATCACCGATGCTCAAATCCGGTAATGGTCGGGCTGTTGTATCATATCGTGTTTTCTGTTGGGCGCGGCTATGCGACGCGATTAACGACTTGTGGCAGTAACTGACTTCGCGTTGTTAGCAAAACAGACCTTAATATTCTGGACATTAGAAGCTGACTTGGTGATTTGCCACATGATTGCAGTGGACTCGTCCTGTATTCGAGAATTCCTAATAACGGATCAGATTTGCTTAACTTTGATTTACGCAATATTTGCTTCGCGATACCAACGTAGCGCTCGCTGAATCCATTGGATTGACTGTACAGCGGGGAGCTAGTCACGTGTTCAAAACCTCATTCTTTTGAAAAGTTTTGAAAAGTTTCTGAAGTGAAATAACTCGCATTATCGGAATTCAATCTGGCCGGAATTCCGTGTCTGGCCATATTCGCTTTCAGTTTGCTAATAATCGTACTGCTTTTTGTGTCTGATAATTTATCAAGCTCAAAATAGCGGCTATAGTAACACGTTGTAACTAAATACTCGTCGTTTTCCCATGTGAAAACATCAGTACCGACAGTCTGATATGGGCCATCTGGGATATCATGTGATTGTAACGGTTCTTTCTGGTTCGCTGACCTATGGGTCAGGCATGCATCGCAGCGTGTAACGAAATGGATTATCTGCGCTGTCATTCCAGGCCAAAACATAACGTCGAGTGCTCTGTTTACATACTTTTCGATACCGTGTGGACATTTTCTATGAGCTCGGCTCGTTGTGATATCGGAATCACAATTTTCTGGCCTCTAAATATGATATTGTCAGAAACTGACAATTCATCGGCGATGATTGGCGGACATTCTTTTCGTAAATCCGGCCAACCGTTTAGTATTGTCGTCTGCAATATCTGAAATTGCGCATCGTTTTCGGTTGCACGTCGAACTGACTCTAATCTTCGATCAGTCATATATAATGACGAGAGAACAGTGTGGACATGTTCATCCAACCCTTCAGACAATTCTGGAAATGTGTCTGGTAAAAATGATCTGCTCAAGCAGTCTGCTAGTTTGTTTTCTTTGCCGGGCAGGTAAACAACATTGAGATCATATTTCTGCAGCGCGATTATCATGCGCTGTACTCGCGGCGGCGTCTGTGATAACGGCTTTCGCACAATGGATGAAAGGGGCTTATGATCTGATTCTACGGTCACTCGTTTACCGTATACATACTGTTCAAAGCGCCGTGCTGAAAACAATATCGCTAGCAATTCTTTTTCTAACATGCTGTAATTGATTTCAGCTTTGTTCAGTGTTTTTGATGCGTATGCCACTGACTTGTTGTCTTGCAACAGTGAGCAACCAATTCCATATTTGGAAGCGTCGACTTGCAGCGTTATGGGTTTGTCCGAATCGTAGTAAGCTAGCACTGGACTTTCAGTCAATGCGGTTTTGACTTTTCGAAATGCCGTCTCTTGGGAACTGTCCCAAACAAATTCGATATCTTTTTTCAACAGGTCTCTGAGCGGCGATGTTAGAGCTAACATATTTGGAGCAAATTTTGTCAAATACGTTACCATGCCCAAAAATGTTTCTAACTCGGCTCTACATGTCGGAGGTGGCATGTCATTAACGGCGGCGACTTTCTTTGGGTCCGGTTTCATACCATCTTTTGACAAGATGTGCCCGAAATATGAAACTTCTTGAACTCCAAAAGTGCATTTGTCTTTGTTGAATTTGATGCCCTGTTCGCATGCGCGTTTGAGTACAAGTTTCAAACTTGCGTCATGTTCTGCATTCGTGCATCCGTACACGAGCAGGTCGTCTACGATACCGGTCACGCCTGGTAATCCTTCGAAACATTCGTCAATTCTGCGCTGGAACTCATCCTGTCCAGAAATAATTCCGAACAGCATTCTCAGGAAGCTGTATCTTCCAAACGGACTGTTAAATGTTGTGTAAAACGATGATTTGTCATTCAGTTTTACACACCAGTAACCGCTGGCGGCGTCAAGTACGGAGAAATGCGTCTCTCCGGCGAGTTGTGACGCATCTTCTTCAAACGTACGTAGCAGATAGTGAGGTCGTCTAATGGCCTCGTTTAGAGCCTTGGGGTCTAAACATACTCTGAGTTTCTTTGTGTTGGGCTTTTCGACTATCACTAGTGAATTAACCCAGTCAGTAGATTGTGTGACTTTAGCAATAATGTTTTACTTTTCCATCCGAAGTAATTCATCTTTCAGTCGGTCACGTAACGCAACTGGAACACGTCGCGGTGGGTTTACTACAGGAATTACATCTGGTTTCAGATGTAAATCCACCGATCCCGGTAGAAGGCCTATACCTTTGAAAACATCGGCATACTCGTGCACAACGTGTGCATTTGGCCTAATTTCATCATCAACTGAGTAGATCAATTTGATGATATCGAAATCGAGAGATGATTTCAAACTTAGCAGAGGTGTTGCGTCCGTTTCGACAACATAGAATTGTACACTCTTTGATTGTGTTTTATATTGCACAGGTAAGCAAACAGTACCAATGACTTTTAGTGCGTTGCCTGTGTACGACGATAAACGATTTCTAGGCTGTGCGAGTGGGTATTTGAGTTTGAGGTCATTGAACGTACTAACAGGTAGTATGTTTACTTGCGAACCATGGAGTATCAATGTAACATGGCAAAAGCTTGGTTGCAATTGGAAAATGGTATATTTACCGTGTTCACGTTGAAATCTTTATCACTGTAGTCAGTGCCTGGTTCATGTTCGCTTATTCCGTGTACCACAGATCTACACACTGAACTAAAATGATTTAATTTTCCACACTTGTTCCACGTTTTTCCTTTTGCTGGACAGGATTGTGTCCCTTTATGGATTGCATATCCACAATGTCCGCATTTATCTGGAATTCCACGTTTGTGTGAGCGTGTCCGTCTGGTCGGCGGTCTCGGAGGTGCGGCTGTCTGTGGTGTCTGATGCTGTCTCTGCTGTTGTCTGCTGTTATTCTGTTTTTTACGTACGGCATGTACGTCAGTTTTGATCATCTCGCGCATCTGGTGGCTGGCGTATTCGTGATTCTGCCCGATTTATATCGCTTTGTCCAGTGTGAACCCGTCTCCCTGGCTGATTAGCTTTTCCCGGATTCTGGGTGATGTGACACCGAATACGAATCTGTCACGTATCATGTCATCTGCTGCGGCGGCGAATTTGCAGTTTCGTGCGGCGATATGTAGCTTTACTATGAACTCCTCTATGGAAAGTTCATTCTGTACAATGTTGTTGAATTGGTAACGTTTAAAAACGGAATTCAACTTTGGCGTTACATGGTCTTGAAAATTCTTGAATATGACATCGAGTTTTTTATTGTCATCTGCACATAAATCCCACGACTTGTGAATGTTTCGTCCGTGTTGTCCAACCCAAAGTAAAATGTATGTACATTTCTCTTCTTCCGATTTAGCAGATAACGGTCCTCTGAATATCTGTTCCGTGTGATCTTGAAATTGACTCCATTGATCCGGCAAATTGGTCGATTGCCAATCAACTTGCGGTACGGGAACGCCATTCAGTTCCATGATTGAGAAAATGTGATATAATCCAGTTAAGATTTAACTTCTGACACCATGTTTCATTGTGTAGTGTTTCTACAATATATACTTGATGGGCGTATGTCTATGCCCGTACTGTGCTGTTGTACATGTTGTACATATGATTATATAACTGGTATTAATAATCAACACGTAGACACATATTGTGACTAACTAATTTTATTCATTCATACGCAGTGTATGCTACTGAAGCAGGTAAGTGAGTGTATCAGCGCCTGGCTGCGGAGGTGTATATATCTCTGGTATGGGACCAATAGTAGACTTGCTACAAATGTTATAAGTAAACTTGCTACACTTGTTTCAAATGAATAGAAAATGATTGGACATGATGTCAAAAATAAAGATGTTTTCCAGAAGAAAATATTTATTTTGCCTTGTTTGTGGCTGTGACTGGAGAAATGGGGTTTATGTCATGGAGCCTCTAGATTGCTCTCTCCACTTTTCTCTCTCTCTCTCTATCTCTCTCTCTCTCTCTCTCTCTCTCTCTCTCTCTCTCTCTCTCTCTCTCTCTCTCTCTAGATTGCTCTCTCACCCCCCCTTCTCTCTCTCTCTCTCTCTTCTATCTCTCACTCTTCATTCGTCTCTCTCTCTCTCTCTCTTCTCTCTTCACGTTCTCTCTCTCTCTCTCTCTCTCTCTCTCTCTCTCTCTCTCTCTCTCTCTGTCTCTCTGTCTCTCTCTCTCTCTCTCTCTCTCTTCTCTCTCTCTCTCTCTCTCTCTCTCTCTCTCTCTCTCTCTCTCTCTCTTCTCTCTCTTCTTTCTTTCTCTCTCTCTCTCTCTCTCTCTCTTTCTCACCCCACTTTCAACCCCCTTTCTCCACCCCCTATCTCTCACTTAGCTTATATCCTTTTCGAAAAATAAATCCATTGCGTATTCTAATCATAAAGAATAAATTGATTTAATTTAAACCAATCAAAGCAAAGGTATTTATAAGTCCGATTTAAGGGAAGTTAGTTTGACAATTACGCATGCGTAGTAAGCAAAATATCGAAAGTTGATGGAGATGCCAATTATTCTTCAATTTTATTGTTATTTTCTGAAGAAAATGAACTTGTCTGAATGCGTTGATGGGTTAGAACGATGAAGAAGATACAGTTTAAGGGCATAAAGCTGTCACAGTCAAGAAAAAAGGATGACGTGATAGAGACAGACACCTCTCAAACGGAGGTTGGCCATTTCTCGAACGAAACTGAACAAAAACTATCTGGTACAATGAGAGAAAATGAGTCATTTGTTTTACCTCACGAACAGTGTCCTGACGAAAATACGCCAACGTGTGTCCTAAACCATAAAAAGAAGGAAAAATATGGGTTATTCAGAAATTTAAGAAGGCGGTTACGATCAAATTTTCAGAAAAATTCTGAAGACTCTAATCACATCGAAGATGTTTGTAGGATCTCGAGTTCTAAAGTTAGAAGCAAACGCCATAAACAATCGGGAAAATGCAAAGTTAACTTTTGCACGAAGCCATCAAACTCTAATTCATCGCAAAGTACTGAAAGTCTTGATATGACGGTACACTTTCAACGACAACGGAAGTTGGAAGACGGAATGTGGCCGAACAAAGATGAAAAAGAAAACATTAAACGGGAGAAGCCTAGTTGCAAATCAAAAGACATATCGCGATTTCAGTCAACTGGAAGTTTGGCAGTTGATTGTAATTCTATGTGTAAAAATGGTGCTGGAAATACTGAATGTAAATGCTGTCAAAAAATAAGCAATGTCTCGCCTCATCATTCAGCATCGCGTATAGAGATTTCTGTCTTGTGTCACTCAAATGGCATTAAACCAGGATCAAACAGTGCTAATCATTACCAGGATCATAAACATATAATTTCCACTGGTGCCATAATAACAGAGGTTCCAAAAGTCTGGAGCCTAACTCATGAACTATTCAGATTGTCCAAATTTGGGTGGTACTGGGGTCCCATTACACGTCGGGAAGCAGAGCGAAAGCTGAATGGTCAACCAGACGGTGCTTTTTTAGTTCGTGATAGTTCAGATGAACGATATTTGCTGAGTTTAAGTTTCAGGTCCTACGGAAGAACACTTCATACCAGAATCGAGCATTGCAATGGGAAGTTCATTTTTGATGCCCAGCCAGATACAGAAGGCTATCCATCAATTGTTGATTTGATAGAAAACTCCATGAACGATCCGCAGACTGGAATATGTAGTTATTCACGTCATGGTTCTCCAAGTCCACCAATATACCCAGTACGACTCACTAAACCAGTTTCCAGGTTCACACAAGTACGGTCACTGCAATACCTTTGTCGTTTTGTCATCAGACAGAACACACGCTATGATCATATACAGCATTTGCCTTTGCCAAATAGCATCAGAGGATGGATTGCAGAAAATCAATATTAATCAACAAAAAAGTGCTGAGATTGACATTCACATGTTGTTGTCTGTGTGTAATTTAACATGTTTAGTTTCATGCTTTATACCAGAGATTGTAAACTTACTCCAAATCCTTCACATAGTGTACAGTACTGGGAAACGTCAATCAAAACAAAGGGGACAGTTGACAAATTTTAATGCACTGTCTGCAAAGAATCACTGAAAGTGTCAACTTTTTTTTTTAACCCTTTCAACCCTAAATAAGTGGAATGAATTTTGATGTTAATTATCCGACCTATCCAATCATCGCAAAATGATTTTCAGACTAATTCATTTAAGAAAAGGGTGTTTTTGTTCTAAAAAAACATGAACATTACTGCAAAAACTGCAGCTCCTGATGTGACAGCTTGTCACGAGCCTGCTTGTATGGATAACACTGCTATAGAAGGCTGTAGTGTTGAAAGGGTTAAATTGAAACTGTTGCAATAAGTGGTCTTTGCAGAGTGCAAAATAATTTTATGTTGAGAAACTTAGTTGTGTTGATGTTTCGCATAGCTCTGCCCATACTTAGTCAAGAGCTTAATCGACTCTTTCAAGTCTGTTCATAAACTCAAGATGGTTGTTATTTGTGTTTTAGCATTTAAAACTGTTTATATACAGCAACTAAGTATCCCCTCACCGATATGCAGGAGGGGAATATGGGTACAGACCATGTATGTACATGCATGAGTTAGTACCACCTTTCGTTTCTTAATGACATAATGTACCTCTTCACCAATTTTCATAATATTTGGCTACAGTGTGTGTCTGGATGTTGCCTTGTTTCGCACACACCCCTCATTTGAACACCCAAGGCAGTGATTTATTTACCAGGGCGTCATTCATGAGTAAAATACCCACATTTTATATTTGATTCGCCAAATTCAGAAATTTTATTACTTTTCCATAGGACGACTCGTCATTTTTTCAAGGTCACTTACGGTGATGCTTTATCGCTATTTTGAAAATCCCACAGGAAATACCACTTCAAAGAGTCACAACTGTTTATCAAGGCAGTTCTATGCACATGTGCAGGGTTCGAGCTAGCCCTTCAAAATAGGATTTCAAATAGGTTTTCACTAAAGATTTAAGAAAATGGACCTTTTATTTTTCTTCAAAAATTTCTGTTTTATATAGTGGAGAATTTCGCCCTGTAAACTTATCCCTGATGTGTGTGTAATTTGGAGTAAATTTACTATCCAATTGTTTGATCATGTACCGGTAGGTGGCACATCATTATAAAACTGGACCATGCCCATTACAACAGTGATGGTGTTATTTCTGGCTGTGACTGGAGAAATGGGATTTGTGACCAGTGTAGCTCCTGTTCAAATAGCACACTTATGTAGCCTGACAACGATTTGTATGGCTTGTTAGAAGCATGGCTGATGTTTCATTGATGGATGGAGTGTCGAACAGAGCACAGGGCTCCAGATAAGCTGCATATTTGCTTAAATACCCAATTAAAATTGCCAAAAACCCAATTGAAAGTCAGAAGTACCGAGTATCAAAAAGCAATAAAAAAAATTGTGATATCTTTATCATGCAGCAGAAATCAATAAACAGACAGAAATATAGCATATTTTTCTTATTTTCCATGAAAACACATCTTGGTATTTCATTAGAATTGTCTCCAAGGAGACAATTCTAATGAAATGCCAAGACATCTTTTCATTTCGAAGTAAACCATTCAATAATTGCTGTCTGTTGATGTGTAAACAGTAGTATGATTTTATTTTACCCAAGTAAAATTTTGAAATACCCAATTGCTTCAGAAATTATGGAGTGACAATACTCAATTACAAATTCCTTATCTGGAGCAGATCCTGATCATACTGTGTGGATGCAGAGGCCGATCTGAATTGACGCTGGTCGTACAAACCCATACGCCCCATTTGTTCAGTCACAACATAAAGGCTTGTCGCATGCAATAAAAAATTGATTTTGCACCTTTGTAGTTATCTCCCCTTGACCCTTAGAATGCAGGAAACAAAAATTGTCACCTGATATTGCTTATTATTTTGTCTATTCTAGAAATCATGGTTTGAAAGCACTTTAGAATCATTTCCATTGGAAATGATTTTAAAGTGCTGTCAAACCATGTCTTTGATAAGAAAAATAAAACAGCAGGATATAATTTAATTCAGCAGTGTACTGGTTAATGCAATGTTCACGAGTTATGAGGGGTATGCTGGAGTCGGGTTGTCCGTGCTTCCGTCCGTCCATCACTAAACCTTAATGCTCGGGTATATGGCTTATTGTCCCTTTGCCGATAGGCAAGAGGTATATAGCGTTGGTCCGTGTACGTACATGTACAATGTATGTGCGTTAGTAACAGCGTTTCATATTTCAATAACGTATGAACCGCTTCATCGAATTTTGATAATATTTTGCCACAATTTGCGTGTATGGATGATGCTTTGTTTTGCATACGACACATATCCTACTGCTCAGTCACTGGTGACTTTTATGTTCACCTTGTTTGTGGCAAACATGTTAGTTTTGTTGTTTTTTTATTATCAAGGCTGCCAGTGAGGGGATTAGCTTAGTGATGCCCTTGTAATTTTTTGTGTCCTTGCTTGGACTGCAATTGCTTTCAGACACACATTGCTCCAATGGTCCTCTACCGCCTCGTGACAAATCCCCGTTCGTGCTGCCCCCGCTAAGCCCATGGTCAAGGTACTTGGTGTGTTCCAAACCTTAACGCTCGGCGGGGCACTAAAATTCCGTTCGCCCTGACAAGTGGAAAAGCCTGCAGGACAAGTGGAAATTTCAAGTTTGTAATGTAGATTTCTTAATTTTGCCATTCCTGTCAAAGTAAGGACGAGTACACATTTCAAGAATGTTTGTGCCCTGCTCGGGTAAATGGCTTATAATTTCTATTTCCTTGCTCAGATCTGCTTTCATATGTCCGGTCCACAGACTTGGAGTAAATCTACATATACTTAAGGCCAACTTTACAGTATATAAATGGTTTGATATTTTGTGAACAAGTATGATTATAAATCTGATGTAAATGTTTTTTAATGCTGAATCTCATCTAATCTGCAACTACATGTACTGCACCAAAACATTAGATGCATGTGTTTAAAGAGAGTGTGTAAACAATGAAAAGACAACAACAAAAGAACACAATTTGGAAACTTCCTAGTCAATATTGATTATCCAGAGCATAAAATGCCTACAGTGATCGCAATGATGAATTGACCGTATACAGTACCTAGTGTGCCCACCTTGGGCGTTGATCAATCTTTGGCAATGTTTTATGCTTGGGATTCCAATATTGACTAGGAAATTGTGTTCTCTTTACTGCAGTTTTTAGCGCGTCCTCCGAAGGAAGCCGTGCTTATGGCATACCCTCGGCGTCGTAGGCGTCCGTCTTCAAAAAATATAAAGGCCTATATTTTCTGTTTCCTTGCTTGGATTTGCTTCATATTTCACACACACATTGCTCCAAGGGTCCTTTTCTGCGCTGTGGCAAATCCACGTCCGTGCCGCCCCTTCTAAGCCCAGGGTCAAGCTCACATACTTTGTGCATCTCGAAACCTTAACGCTCGGGTAAATGGCCTTTATTTTCTGTTTCCTTGCTTGGATTTTCTTCATATTTCACACACACATTGCTCCAAGGGTCCTCTACTGCGCTGTGGCAAATCCACGTCCGTGCCGCCCCTTCTAAGCCCAGGGTCAAGGTCACATACTTTGTGCATCCGAAACCTTAACACTCGGGGTAACTGGCCTATATTTTCTGTTTCCTTGATTGGATTTGCTTCATATTTCACACACGCATTGCTCCAATGGTCCTCTACCTCTGCTAAGCCTAGGGTCAAGGTCAAATACTTTGTACGCTCGAAACCTTAACACGCTCTGGTAAATGGCTCATAAATTTTGTTTCCCTTATCCAGCACGTTGTGTTTTCAAATGTGCCCTCAGTTCCTTTGCTGCCACCGGGCGCGCTTCGTTGTCCTCTGACAACTCTTGTTGAAATGAAGGGTGGTGTTGTCTTTTCATTGTTTACACAATCTCTTTACATACCTGCATCTAATGTTTTGGTGTAGTAGTTGCAGATTAGATTCAGCATTAAAAACATTTTACGTCGGGTTTTGGTCGAGCCCGCTTGTGGAAAGCGAGACATAGTGATCACAATGACGTCCAGGTGTCCGTCCGAAATCTGTGTTAAAGTTTTTAAATATCCTCTGCAGTCCTAAGTCACATTGACTTAAAACTTCATATGCTTATTAGTCATCATCCATATACTCATGTTGTATCCCACTCATGCGGTCCCTGTGCCCAAGGTCTAATGACTTAGAAGTTTGCGTTAAAGTTTTTGTCAAAATTTGCGTTACATTTTTCAGATACCTGCTATCTCTGTAACCGTAAGTTGGATTTGCTTGAAACTTTGTATGCTTATTGGTCATCATCCATATATTCATTCTGTGTCCCACTAATGCGGCCCCTGTGCCCCAAGGTCAAATGACGTAGAAGTTTGCGTTAAAGTTTCTGTCCAAATTAGCGTTAAAGTTTTCACATACCTACTATCTCTGTAACCGCAAGTCAGATTTGCTTGAAAATGTGTATGCTTATTAGGCATCATTCATATATTCATTCCGTCTCCCACTCATGTGGCTCCTGTGCCCCAAGGTCAAGGCCAAATGACTTAGAAGTTTGCGTTATTATAAAAATGTTTTTACATACCTTATATCTCCACAATTGTTACTCCAATTTACTTCCAATACTTCCTTTTCATCATTTTCCATTTTTCCCTATTCCAGCTCCCATGTGGTCCCACATGCCCAAGGTCAAGGTTAAATGACTTTGAAATTTGTGTTAAAGTTTTTACATACCTTACATCTCCACAACACTTACTCTGATTTACTTCCAACATCCATGTGGTCCACATGCCCACGGTCAAGGTCAAACGACTGAAATTTGTGTTAAAGTTTTTACATACCTTATATCTCCACAACACTTACTCCGATTTACTTCAAACTTCTAATTCTTTATTATCATCCATATTTTCATTCTATAGCCCACCCATGCGGCCCACATGCCCAAGATCAAGGTGAAATGACTTTAAAATTTGCGTTATTACCTTATATCTCCACAACCCTTAATTCAATCTTCAAACGAATACACCATCAAATGCCTCGGCGGGCTCGACATGCGGGCCGCGGCCATCTGGTTAAACATACTTGTTCACGAAATATCGAAATATTTATATACTGTAAAGTTTCTTTCGGCCTTACGTATATTTAGGGGCACCTGGGCCCACGCGGTGGTAGGTATTCCGTAAGCCTAACTTTAATACTGACAAATCTAGTTCATTTGGGTCACAGCATACATCATCTACTGCTTGGAATATCTTCATGCTACTCACACATGTTTACAACATGGCCTAACAGTCGGAGCACCAGATAAGTTTTGTATCTAAAGAGTAGGATACCCCCATATTTCAAATTCAATGCGTATTTTACTTTTACAATTGTATTATTGATTTTCTTCCTTACTAAATTTCCAGTTCAACTTAGTAAATTTTCAACTTTATTACATAATAATTACAGTATTTTCACTACTCAATTTGAAAATCAATGCATATTTTCACATTGCTGTGAGTACATGTACATTGCATTTTGTACTCCAACTTTTGATAATCTATGCTTATTCTGCTAAAATAATTGTGTGATATACTCACCTTATCTGGAGCGTGTGTGACAGTGTGTATGAATTATGTGCAGGAGAGATAACTAGATTTTGTACTATTTTAGTTGTCTCCCCTTGAGGAACTGTTCACCTGGTTTGTTTTGGTCAGAGACAAAAGCCATATATACAACTTGGAATACATGTATATTCATGATGCTTCACAGATGTTTATTACAACCTATATGTACATACATGTCAAATGGACGAAAACAACTGTATTTTGTACTTCTGTAGTTATCTCCCTTCAACATAATATTCTCCTTCTTAACCCTTACAATGCTGAAAACGGAAAATTGTCGTCTGCTGTTGTTTTATATTTTGTCTTCTTCATCAATAAAAACATGATTTGACAGCACTTTAGAAACATTTCCAATTGAAAATTCTAAATTGCTGTCAAACCATGTTTTTGTTGAGAAAAATGGAAATTAAGCAATACACAGCAGACGACAAAATTGAATTCAGCATTGTAAGGGTTAGTTTATGTTTAGAGCATGCACACTTCAGCCATGACTACGGGCCATTAGTTGTGGATCTTTTATTGAAGTACATGTGTATGCTGTAAGTGGGGGTGGGAGGGGGGGGGCAAGTTTCTTACTTCGTTACAGTAGTACATGTAGTCGTGTACAATGTATTACGATTATTCGTAATCATATTTTAGGGGAAGCGGCCAAGTGACTGGTGTGGTATGTACCTGGGGGCCGTTTCACTAAACTTCTTACGACTAAAATGTTCGTAAGCGCAAATTTAAAATAGTCTGCAAATTTCAATTGATGGACTTACATTTATTGAGCATAGGCTGCATATGCAGCCTATGCTCAATAAATGTAAATCCAACAATTATTTACAAGAAAACATTGTTAATGTGAAATTTACGGACTATGATAATTTTGCACTTACGAACATTTTAGTCGTAGGAAGTTTAGTGAAATGGCCCCCAGTTCTGGTTATTCTAATTTCAGGGTTGAATATATTTGTTCTCAATGTAGATTTTCCATTCTGATTTTTTGATATTCCCCCCAATGCAGCAGGTTAAAATGGGATCGAAGCCGTTTTCCCGGCCTTACATGAACTTAGCTGTTGATAGGCCGTTAAACACCAATTAAAATTAACAAACAACTACATGTCCGTTACTGCTAATGTACAGGTACCAGAATAATAACCGTAGTCTAGGCTTTGTACAATAAATAATCATGTCCCATTTTGTTACGATGTGCCACATACATGTATGATCAATTTGTGATGTGCCATAAGAAAACATTATCAGCGTAACATGCACCACATTCACCAACTACTGCTAGTATCTGGCTGTGGAAGTGCAGGATTTTCAATAGCCTCAAGAATTCAAGGGTAAACAAGTTTGATGCTTGAATTCCGGAGGCTACTGACTCAAAATGGCCGATCAAGACTTACTTAAAGGTGCATGCCTACTCTGAGACTTAACCCTTTCAACCCTAAGGAACTGGAATGGACTGTGATATGCTAATGTTCCGACCAATCCAATGGTCACAAAATGATTTTCAGATTCGTCCATTTATGAAAAGGGGGTATTTGTTGTTCTCAAAAATATGAAAATTACTTTCAAACAGTGCAGATCCTGATGAGACGGCTCGTTACGAGCCGGCTCATCTGGATCTGCACTGTTTGCATACACCGCTATAGCGGGCTTTCGGTTTCAAAGGGTTAAAGGTACATGCCCACTCAGTAGGCACAAACTGTTCTTTATATCGGAGACATCATCTGAGACATTTTCTGGCATAATAAACATTCATTCACCATTACCCCACATATTGATTGACATTATTATACATATTATATCAGACGTAAATTTCCACACTGATATCAGGGGTGATAACCGTGTTTCCTTAAAATGCTAACAGACATTACTATAATCTGTCAAAAATATTATTTTTCAGGCGACGCATTTAATTAGTATAAATAATTAAAAAATATCATGCCTCATTTGCATATGAAAATAGCATGATACCACCGCGAGTCACGATCAGTAAAATAAATGTTACTAAATGATTATATCTGTATAGCAGGCACTTGTAATTTTTTAACTGGTGGAATAGTGACACAATTATGCACTTATTTATTTCCTATACAGAACATTTTGTGCCTACTGATTTAACCCTTACAATGATGAATTAAATTTCGTCGTCTGCTGCTTATTTTATTATTTCCAGTTTTCTGAAGAAAAACATGGTCCGACAGCACTAAAGTGCTGTAAAACCATGTTTTTCTTAGAGAAAAAAGAAAATATAATACAACAGCAGACGACAATTTTCGGTTCCACCTTTTAAGGGTTAATGTAAGTAAGTCTAGTCTAGTCTTTACTCGTGTTACTTATGCCTAGTTTGTTATGGCGTATCACAAGTGACATTATTATATTCTTTACTGTTGCTTATATTTGTTGAAACTTTTATTTATAAAATCATTGTTGACCATCAGTTCAGCTCTGCTGTTTTTCATTTTTGCTTTAATTCTTAACAAAAAACTGGTTTTGACAGCACATGAGACGATTGGAGACGATTCTCATGTGCTGTCAAAACCAGGTTTTTGTCGAGAAATATTGAAAATAAAACATTTCCAGCAGACGACAGCATTTAATTCAGCGTTGTTGCTCCGTTTACATGCTGTGGGTATAGTTCCAGAAGATAAACTGATTTGTGGTGGTTTTACATGCTGCAGATTTAGCAACTTTCTGATGGAAAATCATGCATATTTTCATTCTCCACATACTTACGTTGTCACTGCGATTTGAACCGTCTTGTTGAGAATTTATTCGGGTATAACGGAGCTCCAGATAATGTGCGTATTGGCGTATTTTACACACATATTTTTGCTGCTCAAATGAGTGAATTTAAAAAAAAAAAAATTGCTATCCTTTATTCCCTATTTAATAAGGAACACAATCAATAATGCATTTGAACAAGTAAAATGCGCATAGAATTTGAAATATCGGGGTTATAATACTATTTAGATACAAAAGTTATCTGAATATGTTGTATCTCGATGTAAATATTCCGTTCTGATTTTGGGATTTTCCCCCCAATGCAGCAGGTTAAAACGGGATCGAACCTGTTTGCCCGGCCTTACATAACCTTAGCTGTTGATAGGCCGTTAAACACCAATAAACAAACAAACAAACAAAAGTTGTCTGGAGCTCTGGAATAAACTGTTAAAAGTTCCACTATGCTGGTTGAAGGCCTCAGCAAGAATTGTTGGAATTTTAAAAGTTTATATCCCCAATATGTTCTCCATTTGAAGAAAGTTATTCCTTACACATTGTAGTTCCAACCCAATTTTATTTCAATGTCGGCCCTAAATGATATTCTTCTGTGTCAATGCAATGGTCCATTAAGCACCATTCCATTATATTTGAAAGTGATCAAGATGATTTTAAATCCTGTTTTTCTTGTGTTTTCAAGATTCAAACAACAGTGTACGTACAATAGTCGTGTGGATTCTTTTTTTTTAATTACATTTCACATCATAACAATATGGTTAAAACGAAAGTGAACAAATGTACATATTTCTTCGTAATACTGTTTGAAAATTTTGTATCAGTACACTGTTTTGGAGTTTATTCTTGTGTGAACTCTTGCCTGGGTGTGGCTACTCATGGCCAATGAAAATGCTCAGACAGAATCATGTACATCAATTGGAGTTGGAATTACACTATGTTAATAATTATGTTCTGCGTGAATGCCGACGGTTGTCGTGGTACATGTAGTGTGTGATTGCTCTGGATCCTGTGGCGGTTCATGACACAGATGTTTAACTTGCATATTTATCATCATTCATATTTTCATTTTATGGCCAAATGATGCGTTTCTGTCTGTGAGAATGTGCGCTTTTGCTATAAATGATTGTAATATGCTAGATACAATGACACTAGTATGAAAATTAAAACTCAACGAGACGGTTCAAATAAGTGGTAACAACGTATACTTTTATGAGATTTGTTCGATGAAAAGTATTGTATGCGTGTACATTGTACATAGATTTCAATGGGTTAAGTACAACACGGTCCCAATGCAGCAGGTTAAATACGGGATCGAACCTGTTGGCCCGGCCTTCAATGACCTTAGCTGTTGATAGGCCGTTAAACAACAATAAACCAACAACACAACATTTTCATAATGCCCAGCAGTCCATGTGATCATAACATTTTGTGGAGAATATAATTAACTTTGAACCGGTCTGTCCCGTCATACGTTGCGTGACCAGTGATTTGCTTGTACATGTAGTTCTACAGTTTTCATTTGATCCACTTTATATGTGGTATACTTGACAACCATCAAGTGCAGAGTAAATGAACTGAAGTTCAAGAACTGAGTGTTATTCGGATCTATCGCCATGCTGACACAACATAATTATTGCCAATACATCTGGGGCCCATTTCACTAAACTTTGTATGATAAAAATGCTTGTACGACAAAAATTGTAATTTAGCACATTAATGCGCTTCACTAATGATACAGTTTCCTACATAAATGTAGGGGTGGGGGGGGGGGGGGTATTTAATCTGAACATCTACACTATAGAGTTGCCAAAATCGGCTAATAATTCAACATTTGTTGCCAATTTAAGTTTTGCACTTACAAACGTCTTGGTCGTACTAAGTTTAATGAAACGGGCTCCTGATTGTTTGATTATCGTGCTGTGCTGCAAATTCCTGTAGCCTATTTCACCAACATTGCAGAGTATACTTTTCTAGCAAAGTATACTTTGAGGGAGTAATCATTTATTTTTCCTGAAATGCATTATTTCATATAGAACTAACGACTGCATATATTTGATGATTAAAAGTATGCAGAATTATTATACTGAATTTTGGCTGTGATAATGTAATAAATTCAGTATATTAATAAAAATTAATAAATTTATCCTAAAATTGAAAATTTCTCGCTCAAAGTATACTTTGCTAGAAAAGTATACTTTGCAATGTTGATGAAATCGGCCCCTGGAGTCAAAATATTGGTATGATCTCTAGATTTGGCGCCTATACATTTGAACAGATCTGAACAACCTGTCAAAAGGTTTAATGGGGTTATTGCGTTTGCAATCGGTGTAGCTCGTGATCAGCCTTCTCATCTGCACTAATTAATCAGGGCCTACAATGTGGCCTACCATGTTTGCTAAAACAAAAGCCTTGATGCATACTAGGTTATACAAATACAATAAGCCCATTTGTGGCTGTGGCTAGAGAAATTGTGCTTACAGGCTATGCGACCAGTGTAGCCCCAGATCAGCCTGCACATCCGTGCAGTCTGATCAGGGTCTACACTGTTCACCATTCAGTCAATGAAACATCCATCATGCATCTAGTAGACAGTATAGATCATTATCAGGATACAGGAGTGCTCGCGGATTAAGATCTCGACTGTAAGCCAAATTTCTCCAATCACGTGTGTATGGCCGAGAAAAATCCTTACCATGATTGTTGCAATCGTTGTAAGGGTTTTTGTCGGCCATACACACGTGATTGGAGAAATGTAGATCCTGATCATGCACAGTCACATATAGGATCTTGTAGGTTTGCTGAAAACAGTAAAGCTACTTTATCAGTGACTGGCTGGTGAACAGCGTTTGCGCCAGTCAGACTGACGTGTGCGTAGACTGATCTGTGACTATGCTGGTCACAAACACAGAAACATTAGGTTTGCTGATAACAATAAAGTTACTTCATCAGTGACAGACTGGCGAACAATGTAGACTGTGCAGGCTGATGTTGGACTGGTGATTGCAAATGTTGTAAGGTCCCTTTTGTCAGCCGGTGGTCCACATGTATTGTACTACATGTATCACATCACTGGAACAGACGTCCATACGTGTATGTGTAGAATTTGGCTGTACATGTAGTTCATAATATTATATAAAGATACACTGCCATCTTACAATATGTACATGTAGTTGCACTGTACAGGATGTATGGCCCCTGGCTGTTAAAGGGTACCTTATGACGACGTGTCGCTGTGCGACCATGGTAACTCGAGATCAGCATGCTCGTCTGATCAGGACCTAGTTTGCTAGCCAATAATTCCAGCACAAAAATCTTTACACAATTCCCTAACATTTGATTGGCCTGTAGCAAGTCTCTGTCCAAAATTTATATCCCAGTAAACTCTCACGCCGAACTACTTTCCGTGACCGTGAGGCGCAGTTAAAATAATTCTTAAGAAAACGGAAAATAAACACATTTTCTTGATGAATTTATTTAAAATGCTGGAATTATAAGGAATGAATGGCCTTTTTGTGGAATTTATCTGGGATATAAACTTGGAAAAGTCGCGGGAATACTGGCCTTCGTCCAGTATTCCCGCGACTTTTCCAAGTTTATACCACGATAAATTCCACAAAAAGGCCATTCATTCCTATATTCAGTCACTCAAATTAGGCTTATTGGAATAAGGTTCTAATCATACTTGGTGAATGTGCAAGAGGATAATGGTCTACAATTGCTGCATACGTTATATCAACCTATTCCATGCTGAGTATATGTCGCGACCACCATTTGAACCGTCTCAAATGAGTGGTCGCAACCTAAACTTTCATTGATAGAAAATAAAATATTTAAAATAATCATACCTGTAAAGGTGTATTCTGCATGCAATGGGTTACAGGTACCTTTTCTCAACCAGGGACCATATGGACAATGGAAGGGCATTGGAATTAGAAAAACAAGAGACCTACCAATACAATGTATTTGATTTCTGTATTGCTGGTGTGCCATCGGCTTGTTTCTGTTCATTTGTGGCCAGAGCCTGTGCATATTAATGTTTCTGAGCACATTCAGCAAAGTTGCACTCGAAATCATTGTTTGATTTGCCGAGACTGAGCACAGCTCTTCCTCGACCAATCAAACTGCCTTATTAAAAGTTCATACGAAGTACAAATGAAGAGGTTACTTTAAAGAGCTACATGTATAACTATAATAGCTAGTAACTGACAGTTTTTACGACAGATATCAAAAATATGTTGTTGTGTCTCTTGGGGGTCGGGTGGGGGGGGGGGTGGGAGGGTCATAAAAACAAAACGTTTCTGAGCATGGTTTCATTAATGCTAGAAATAAAGAAGTTTGGTTACAACTGAATCTGCTGGATTTCAAGTTGCTTGGGTTGCAAATGCTTCATGTTTACCTTTATCCATCACAGCAGCCTTCATTTTGTACATCATGAAGATGTGCGGTTTTTCATTGAAAATATTTACAGAAATTGTCATATCTTTGTAACTGACATTGAAAGTTGACACATTTCTATAGCAAATGCAGAATTTTATTCCGTATTTGCTCTGAACATTTCAAATTTTGATGTCATTCACAGAAAATCGTAAATTTTGTAACAATTTTTCACAAGATATTGCACATGTACAAAGTCACATGGTTCGTCTCATTCTTGGCTGTGACTGGAGAAATGGGGCTTATCGGATTTATGACCAGTTTAGCTCCTGATCAAATATCACAATCCTTTAGCCTAGTAACAATCAATATTACTTGTTAGCAGCCTGACGGGTGATGAAATGGTGAACAATGTAGATCCTGATCAGGCTGATCTGGATCTACACTGGTCGCAAAACCCATAAGCCCAATTTCTCCAGTAAGAGCCACATTTGAGGTTACAGTACCGATGTTTGTTACTTTAAAATGTTTCAACATGTGATTTGAGTGTAGGCTGTGGAAGTTTTACAATGGACTGTATGACTTTGCTGCGACAAGATGACTTCTGCTGAACAATACTAGCACAGAACAACCAATTGCATGTTGGAAACCATTTACTGGAGGAAATATTTCTCAACCTTACACTACTGAAATAAATTGTATAGTACATGTATATTGCTTTTGCAAGTAATTTATATTTATGGACAAAACCTGTCTTTGACAGTGCACAAGAATCGTCTCAAATGGAATTGAGGAATATAAATATGTCTGAATTAATTACCGGTACAAGGTGTATGATCATGTGGTAACAACAACAACAACAAGTGCTGAAACTTCCAGAAGCCCTCCGATTGAAAGTACATTTTTCCTTATTATGTAATGGATGTTGATGAAGTATGGCGCATCAAACAGTTAAGCTGCATTTGGTGGTCTCGGTACTTTGGCCCAAACTTATGTCGTTTTCGCAAAAACAACATAAGTACGGTATGTGCCAACCTCCCGGGACCACCAAATGCAGCTGCGCCATATTTCATCAAAATACGTTGACTGTTAAGGAAAATATCGAATAATACTTACTTTGGAGTGGGTTCGTTTTCAACACTTTCATCCATTGTTGTTGTTGTAGCCACGTGATCATGCACCTTGAATTAGTAATCGGTCCAACCATCCAAATGTAAAACGTAAGCCCAGTACAGTTTCATTGGAAGTTTGATTTAGTTTACATTATAGATGTTCTCACTATCATTTAACCCTTTCAACACCACAGACCTCTATAGAGACAATGTTTGCAAACAGTGCAGATCCAGATGAGCCGGCTCGTAACGAGCTGTCTCATCAGGATCTCCACTGTTTGTTAATAATTTTGTTAATACAATAATTAATAAGGTCGTACAGATTACCCTTTTAGAAGAATGGGATAATTTGAATGAACAAAATTAATGAAATAGCGTGAAACATTGGCATGGAACATCTTAAGTTACTTGGTGTTGAAAGGGTTAACCCTTAGAAAGCAGGAAACAAAAATTGCCGTTTTCTGCTGTTTTATATTTTGTCTTCTAACTTGATGAAAACATGATTTGACAGCACTTTAGAATCATTTTCATTGGATATGATTCTAAAGTGATGTAAAAACATGTTTTTGATGAGAAAAATGGAAAATATTAATTAAACGGCAGAAAGCAAAATTGAATTCATCATAGTATGGGTTAAACCATCCTGCTGAGAGTTGAGTGAAATCTGAGATCCATATAAGAAGATGGTTAACCCATTACAGACGGGATACAATTATACTAGTAGGTAACTTTTGAGAAAAAACCCCTATTTTCTTTATTTCATCTCGAAAGTATATGTTGTTACCACTCATTTGAACCGTATCAACGAGACGGTTCAAATGAGTGGTAACAACATATACCTTTATAGAGAAAGAAACACAATAATGGTATTTTTTAAACATAAAAATAAGTGTATCCTTAGGCTGAAATGGGTTACCGGTAATATAAGAATTTCCATGAAATATGCCAAATGTGCGTTCCAAATGTAATACGTTTCTTAACGGCGGCACATTGAATAATAACCAACCAGTTTTTTCATGTTTTCCATTTAATATTTTGATGAAGAAATAAATACTTGTATAAATGCTGTTGGTTCTTTCAACTCATGTCTGGTATGAAAGGAATGTCCAGTCTTAAATAATAATAGAAGGATGGATGACACAGGGTGGTTAGCAAACAATGTGAGGAAGCTATTGATGAAGTTTGGTAAAGATCAGGAGATGTCAGGAGATGATGTAACAGCCACTTTGTTTAGTACATCTAAAAGTCGGGGTTCCCACACAGAAGCTGATATAAAATTCCGACATTTCCCTGACAAAATGCCATTTATCCCTGACAAAAAATGAGCGACGTCATTAACTAAATGTGTGGTATTAATTGCTACAAGATCAAAGCCTTAACATGTGAACTCTAAATTAATGTTGGCCTTCATATCCTCCCCTTTTCAACCCTAACCACCTTTTTGGATGTACATGTATTTTGTTAATTTTGTGAAAACAAGTGCACGATCGCTGGCTACATGTGAAGAATAAAAAACAGGAATTCCATATACTTAACCGCATGTCTAACTTTTCTTCAGAAAGAACTAGATTTGTCAGTAAGCGAGGCTTACGTGGGCCCAGGTACCACTAAATATGTAAACATTTTCCAAGTGTGTGAGCTTATGACCTTGACTCTGGGCATAGTGCGGGCGGCACAAACGTGAATTTGTCACAGGATGGTAGAGGTCCATTGGAGCAATGCATGTGTGAAATGTGAAGCAGCTCCGAGCAAGGAAATGGAAGTTATAAACGATTTCTCTGATGTTACATTTTAGTAAAGAGACTAAGTATGTGTGTGACCTTGACCTCGAGATCAGCGGGGATTTGTCACAGCATGATAGTAGAGCCTTAGAGGAATGCATGCATGAAATATTAAGAATGTTCGATGAAAGAAATAGAAGTTCTAACATATATCTCTGATGTTAAGTTTTGTAAAGAGACTAAGTATGTGACCTTGACCTTTGGATCAGCGGGGGCTGGACGGTCGTAGATTTGTCAAAGCATGATGGTACATCCTGAGAGGAATGCACGAGTGAAATATTAAGAATTTTCAATGAAGGAAATAGCAGTTATAACTTATTTCTCTGATGTTAAGTTTTGTAAAGAGACCCAAGTATTTGACCTTGGGATCAGCGGGGATTGGACGGTCGTGGATTTGGCACAGCATGGTAGTATAGCCTTACAGGAATACATGTGTGAAATATTAAGCATTTTAGATGAAGGAAATAGAGTTATAACAATATTTCTCTGATGTTTAGTGACGGACGGACGGACAACCTGACTCCAGTATACACCGCCCCCCCCACAACTCGTTGCGGGGGGTATAATAACATGTGATTCTATCTCATGTCGCATGTATATAAGTTTGTTTCACACATGTAACCTCCTTACCATTGGCATCAAAGGTAAACATACATGTACAAAAACATAGTGTGGTATGTATGCATTGTTTTACTTAACAAATGTATCAAGTTCAGGATATTTAAAACTTATCAGGTATCAATTGTGCTTTCGTTGCCATTAAGGTATTGGGTAATTGATAGATACACTTGACTTTAATGATAAATGCTTCATAACAGTGATGTGATATATGAATATAACATATGTGAATACCGTATTTAGCTGTGTATTGCGTGCACTGTTGTACAACACGCATCTATATTTTGAGGGAAAAAATCAGGGAAAAAATTGTTCGCGTCTATAGTGTGCAACAAAAAAAAATATTGGCGGAAATTCCGTCACGAGTATTAAGAAAATTGCATTCCGAGTTCACATCCACAATGCTGAATGAGTGCTGTTAGGCTCTCTCGAAGAGAAAAAGATCGCCAAAGGTCAGCTTTATGGCATAAATTAGACTTTATATTGTCTTGTTTCAGACTGTGTATTTCAACGTCATAGCGGACACCTGTCAAAAATTTATATTTCCGTTTCCGGGCTTGTTTTGTTTGCGTAAAACTGGCAGAAATCAGTTGGAAAAAATGTTTGAAATTTATGTTCCTACTTATAACGCGCAGGGTGACTTCTGGATTAAAAATGGGGCTGATAAAAATGCGCGCAATACCCGGCTAAATACGGTATTGTCTTGTTACTGTATACTATATGGAGCACTGAGTTGCCATCTCCTCCATCTTTGTATATACAAGCCATTGAAGAGTTTCACCACTTTGTGTGTTTGACACATACAGCAAATAATGTGACGGTAAACCAAATAAAATTAGGTGCAATACATAATAGACAGATATGACAACGGCAAGCTATAAATATTACGCCAGCATCTACAAAAGACGAGATATCTGAGCATTTCTCCCATCAATCTCAAAATAATTTTCAACGTGTAAACTTTCCAATTTGATGCACAGCCTATGTTACTGTACACATTACCCATAGGTAAAGCCATATTTACTCGCATAGCAGGTGACTAGACACCAGGGACAATACACTCGGGTAACTGCTTACATGATTTTGATAGCTAATAACAGAGTACAGTAGTGGGTATATATGGTATGTGTTGTGTGGTTTGCCAGATAAAAGTGAAACACTGCGATTTTCAGTGTATGAAGCTATTTATATGGTGGTTCATGTTAAAAACACAGGAACAAACCTGTCCAGAAAACTGACATATTTTACAGTTTGGTGTAATATAATTGATACGAGTCCATTCTCCTGGCTTTTCTACATGTGATTAACTACATTATATCATGTTCTACTTCACATTTTGAGTTCTTTGTCAAACGGCAGAACGGGTGAAACTGGCTGATGGCTGTAACACACAAAGATGGCCGACTTGGCCACTCCATGTGCCGTATAGGATACAGTAACGAGGCAGTGTTTACATATATGTTATATATATATATTCCATCACATTTACGAAGCAACTATCTTTGAATCAAACGATGATCAGGTATATAGTTGGTCCTTAAAGGTACATGCCCACTCAGTAGGCACAAAATATTCTTTATAGGAATTAAATAAGTGTATAATTGTGTCACTAATCCACCAGTTCTAAAAATTACGAGTGCCCACTATACAGATATAATCATTTAGTAATATTTATTTTACTGATAGTGACGCGCGGTGGTATTAGGCTATTTTGATATGCAAATGATGCGTGATATTTTTTAATTATTTATTATAATTAAATGCGTCACCTGAAAAAATAATATTTTTGACAGAGTATAATGTATGATCATTGCACATCAAAAAATAAATACAGATAATAAATAGTAATGTCCGTTAACATTTTAAGGAAACACGGTTATCGCCCCTGATATCAGCGTTGGAATGTACGTCTGATATAAAATGTATAATAATGCCAATCAATACGCGTAGTAATGGTGAATGAATATTTATTTTGCCAGAAAATGTTTCAGATGATATCTCTGATATAAAGAACATTTTGTGCCTACTGAGTGGGCATGTACCTTTAAAGTTATAAACCAAAGTCATTTCATTTTCTCAGCATAAGGGCATGGAAGGTCCTAGAGCTATTCCCGCCCTAAAATACAATCACGGAACTGAACTGAATTTCTCGGCAAAAGAAGGATTAACAATACAAATTAAAAATAATAGTTAAGTCTATGCAATTTTTATTCTTCTATTATGGCCAGTTAGTATACATTTATATTTTGTATTGAAGGAAATGCTGAACATGGTGTTGTTACAGAGATATAAGCAATTTGGTTAATAATTAGCGAAGTATTAAGATGATTAACAATGAAAAAGTAATGTCCCCCGACTTGTCACAGGGGCATAATAAAAGGTATGAATTTGAATGCAACAAAGTGAGTAACATGAGAAGGCTGTCAGTTTTCACAACCATGTGAAGGTCAAAAAGGTCTAGGTCATGTTAATGGCAGCATGAATGTGTTCCAAATGCTCACATGTATCACGTGTCCAACTATTGAAGCAATCTATCAAGTAATATTAACGTTATACGATGATGAAGAAACTTGTACAAACTTTTTGACGCAGAAAATGGCTAAGTGTTTCCGCAAAAATGTGAAGGTACAAAAGGCCAAGGTCATGTTAATGGGGGTATGAATGTGTTCTGAATGTTAACATAGATCAAGTGTCCAAATATTGAAGCAATCCGTCAAGTAATATTAAAGTTATACCTTGATGGAAAAATCTGTGACTATAGTCGCGACTTCTGCTAAAGCAGGCGCGACAATAAACTATAACCTTTCATCTTACTATTAATTAAACACATATTCACCACATCCAGCAGCAATTGAATGCCAACATTACCGTATGTTATTTGATCTCAAAACTGCCTTAGCCATATATCTGCAGGTTTACAAAAAATCACAGAACTTGGGATTTCAAATTTCCCTGACATTTCCCAGACATTTACTAAAATTTTAAATTTCCCTGACAAAACTCAAAATTCCCTGACATTTCCCTGACCTTGAATTTCCCTGATTTTTCCCCCGACGCGTGGGAACCCTGAAAGTTGTTGGCGCCTACCAAGATGCCCATGCTGGAATTGTGACCACTATATCCTTCTCCCCCTACTTCCATCCCACGGGTCTGTTAGATGATACCTTTGCTGTTACTGGCATTAAACCCCATTCATTTGATTTCTCACCATACACACTTTTGTCTCGCATCTAGCAACATCTGTAGCCCATTTCATCAACATTGCAAAGTATACTTTAGTAGCAAAGTATACTTTGAGGGAGAAATTTTCAATTTTATGATAAATTTATTAATTTTTATTATACTGAATTTATTACATTATCACAGCCAATTTGGCTGTGATAATGTAATAAATTCAGTATAATAATTCTGCATACTTTTAATCATGAAATATATGCATTTGTTAGTTCTATATGAAATAATGCATTTCAGGAAAAATAAATGATTACTCCTTCAAAGTATACTTTGCTAGTAAAGTATACTTTGCAATGTTGATGAAATAGGCTACTGGTGTGGCGAGGATCAGAATTATTCTAATTTCAGGGCTGAATATATAGAATTTTTATTGTAAATATTCAGTTCTGATCTTGGGATTTCCCCCCTCCCCATTTGTACAGGTAATATATGGGATTTAATACTAAACCCATTGACCCGGCCTTAAATGACAGTAGCTGTTGATAGGCCGTTAAACGCCAACAAACACATCTATAAGTATACCAGCCTAACATGGCGTTGTTTACATGCTTTGTTTATATAAACATTGGTGTATAAACAAACATGGAATTCCTGTAGGTATTTCCCTGTTTATTATGGCGCGTCGCTATAGTCATGATCGATATATTGCGATTGACAAAACAGTTTCTCATACTGGAGTAGTGGGTAAACTGGCGGCCAACGGTTACACTTGATTTTAATTTTGCACTGCATGCGTTCGATCCTCACTTTGGCCATTATATATATATATATATATTATTTTTTTTTTTAAATATTGTTTTTATGTTTTCTTTTTCTTTTTAATGAATCTGTATTACATGTAACAACAATTGACAAGGTAAGTATGAACCACATGCATCCACGTTTATTTATTTATTAGTTTATTATCTGAAGTGAGAGGTTTATTTTCGACATGGTGTTCTCCGTAACATATTTGCATTTGTAGTGAGTCGAGCTGGACTTTCACAATAACACACGAATGTGCAGAATGCATTTCACAATGATTAGGTTCAAAGTGAAGTGTTTTATAATGTTGTGTAAAAGTAAATGCACGACTGTTTCGTGATGTGTGCGTTACCTCTGGCGCCAAAATAGTAAAAGCGAGAGAGAAAAATGTATTCCTTTGGTAGGATTCGAACTCACGACCGTCCGATCACCAAACAGCAGATCTACCCACTAGAGCACTAAACGATGTTACTATTATTAGCAATTCTATCGAATGTTAATGCGTTTGCGCTGGTATACAAATACCATGTCTACAACATATGACGTAAACTATTTAAAAATAGCACGCGTTTACAATAATATTTACAATAATAACGCGCCAGCTCAAAGCGGTACACCTCTAGCAACGACAACTTTTCTAATAGGGCAATATTACGGTTAGTGTGTCTTACAATGAAAAAGTTGACGTTTATTGTTTTCAATGGTTGTTTTATGTTTATGACATCTGCAATGTGCGATTTTTTTTTGGCGTCTAAAGGGCTGCATGGTGACGACATTGAACAATTTGATAGTTTGTAAACTATCCACTGAAATGGAATTAGTGTCCAATTTGTGGCTGCAAACTTTGTTTTTAACCCATTTGTAGACATATCCTTGTCTCGTACCAGTGCATATGTTGGATACTCTCAGTTGCACTTTGCACTGATGTGGGTGAGATAATATCCACTATATAATTCACTATATATAATATTCACTAAACTTCGTATGACTAAAATGTTCGTAAGTGCAAATTTAGGATCGTTTGGGAATTTCAATTGATGGATTTACATTTATTGAACATGGGCTGCAGCAGCCTATGCTCAATAAATGTAAATCCAATAATTGTTGACAAGAAAACGTTGTTAATGTGAAATTTACAGACTATCATAATTTTGCACTTACGAACATTTTAGTCGTACAAAGTTTAGTGCAATGGCCCCCTGATCTGGCTTCTCGCAGCAACGTGATTCCATCATGCTACCATTGTCCATCAACACGTACACATCATTAACCCATTTCATGCTGAGGATATGCGGAAAATCCTAATTATATTCCTCTATGCGCTCAAGACGGTTCAAATGAGTGGTCATAACATATATTTTCATTGAGAAATAACAAAAATAAAAATAATATATTTTAAAAAATTCACACCAGTAAAGGTGTATTCCGCATGTAATGGGTTCAATGTCCACAAATGATTTACCAAAACGTTTAATACTTAAAATTTCAATTTTGCTCTCTAGAACTTCTTAGGGGCTTATGGGTTTTGTGACTGTATAGCTCGTATCACATAGCACACTAATGTATTGCTTGTTAGCAGTATGACAGGTGTTTCATTGATGAAATGGCAAGCAGTGCAGATCCTGATCAGACTGTGCGAATGCCGATTTGGATCTACACTAGTCGCAAAATCTCTGGTAATCCCCATTTATTCAGTCACAGCCACATGTGTACCCTGCCACCCCCCTGCAAAAACATTTGGGCCAGTTCTCAATCATGCATCACATTTCCGTATTCAGTGGCCATATCCTATGTTAACAAGGACATCGTTATCTCTATTAACACTTCCTATGCTGTTGACGTAACCAGTTTTTTGTTAAGAATTAAAGCAAAAATGAAAAACAGCAGACGGCAATTTCCGTCAACAGCGTAGGAAGGGTTAAATACCAAGAAATACGCCCCTTGCTATCGCAAATGACGTATAATAAATAATATTGCACAATCCAACAAGTAGATCACGAATGACAAAGCAATAGAGGCATTTCCTTTGCCATCAAGTGTTGACCAGACAAGCATGTGCATTCGCAGTCTGATCCGGATGTACACAGTTCACCATTCAGTCAACGAATCATCCATTCAATCCCTAGTGAACCATTTGATAGGTGAAAATGTAGCTGATCAGGATCTACACTGGTCCGGAATGACATAAGCTCTTCTCTGTCTTATTGGACAGATTTTGTACCTGCTGTATCTGAGGTCATTTCCTCCTCGGTTTGCAATGTCTTGGATTCAGACGATTGTGATTGGTCAATTTGCAAGCCTTTACCATCTGATTTGTCTTTATCCGAGTCCAATTTTGACCCAGGCTGGGATTGGTCTATTGCTGAGCTATGATAATCTGATTGGTCTCTATCTTCTTCTACTTTTGTCTTGGCCTGTGATTGGTCAATAGCTGAGCTATTATAATCTGATTGGTCTCTATCTTCTACTTTTGTCTTGGCCTGTGATTGGTCAATAGGTGAGCTATTATAATCTGATTGGTCTCTATCTCCTTCTACTTTTGTCTTGGCTTGTGATTGGTCTATTGCTGAGCTTTTATGATCCGATTGGTCACTACCTTCATGTACTTTTGTCTCGGCCTGTGATTGGTCAGTTTCTGCGGCTTTGAACTCGGACTGGTCCGTATCTTCATCCATCTTTGTCTCTGTTTGCGACTGGTCAATATCTGAGCCGTTAAACTCCGACTGACCACTGCCATCATTGACCTGAGCCTCTGTATCGTCTACGTAAATGATGTCCTCGGGGTTGGGAGCTTTCGGTAAGAACTCCTCTTCGGGCAATATCTTTTTAAACACCTGTCTGGCCTACAAATAAACAGGTAATTCGACCAATTTCATTCTGACAGATTCTTACAATTTTTCAGACATTTTTTTAAATTAATTTCTTTATTTCTCATCTGAAGTATATGTGGTTATCACCATTTGAACCATCTCATCGAGATGGTTCAATTCAGTGGTCACAACATATAATTTCTTTGAGAAATAAGAAATATAGAACAGAAAATATTTCAATATGTGTATGCATATAAAAATGTATTTCGAATGCAATGGGTTAATGGTAATGTACTTGTATTATGCCAATATCTCTTCTTTGGCCAACTGAAACAAAATACAGTCATAAACTATTAACATATACAGATGGTCTAGTATTAGAAGGCAGCATCTCTGGCTCTTATGACTATATAATTCTAGATCATTGGTACGTGACATGCCATGGCACAAACAGGAGTTTATTGAGGCTTTTGACTAATGTAGCCATGGATCAGTTATGACAGGATCAGTTAAGACACCTCTTTGTTCGAGGCATAAACGATCATCGACGAATTTGATAGCAAACGATATGCCTATGATTTATATCAATTTTAGCACTGGAAAATATAATTAGTAGAATATGCATAGCAGACATTGAACATGATCAATGTTTTAATTAACAACTTTTTTTCATGACGTCATCAGTCACAAATTCTGCTTATAACATTTCTGACAGGGGCCGCATGAGTGGGACACAGAATGAATATATGGATGATGCCCATTAAGAACACAAAGTTTCAAGCAAATCTGACTTACGGTTACAGAGATAGGTATGTGAAAACTTTAACGCAAATTTTGACAGAAACTTTAACGCAAACTTCTAAGTCATTTGACTTGGGGCACAGAATGAATATATGGATGATGATCAATAAGCATACACAGTTTCAAGCAAATCCAACTGATGGTTACAGAGATAGTAGGTATCTGAAAACTTTACGGAAATTTTGACAAAAATTTAACGCACACTTGTACGTCATTTGACCTTGGGCACAGGGGCCGCATGAGTGGGATACAGCATGAATATATGGATGATGACTAATACGCATATGAAGTTTCAAGTCCATGTAACACAGATTTTGGATGGATGGAATGACGCACGGACGCAGACACTCAAAAAATATTTCCCCCCCGACTGACAAAAGTGACTACTACATATGCGAACAGCATAGCCTCAGAACAGCCTGCGCACATCTACATTGATCACCATCCAGTCACCAATGTATCCTTACTGACATCAACAGAATAATTTTACATTATTCTGACTGTAATACACCTGTTGCAAATGCTGTAAGGTCCCCGTATTCAGCCAGTGCCTCAACCATACCTCCAGAACGGGCGCGTCAATATCAAACTCGGGCCCCGGTCCAGGCATGATGATCACATTGTCGGGCAGGCTGGTCGACCCAGTTACATGCGAGGCGTCCGTCTGATTGAAGTACAGGGACCACAATATACACGGTGACTTGGACTCGGGCTCAACTGAAAGCAAACAGAAACTAGAGAAAGTGTGCAGGGTGTCACAGATATGCCCGTCCGACCAATGAATATTTTCTAAGTCAATTGGTCTTGACCATGGGTATGAAAGTCGCAGGAGTGGGCAATAGAATGAAAATATGGATGATGATAAAGAAACAAATTAAGTTTCAAGTCAACAGACGGAAATACGAAAACCCCTCGACATACCTTGTTTGTGTATTGGTGTTTAACAGCCTATCAACAGCTAAGGTCGTTTAAGGCCGGGCCAACAGGTTCGATCCCGTATTCAACCTGCTGAATTAGGGGGAAAATCCCAAAATCAGAACGGAATATTTACATCGAAAAAATGAATAATTCAGCCTTGAAATTAGAATAACCTGACCTGGTGCCAGGTCCATACCACACCAATGTCCCTTTGCCCCTACCCCTAAAAGTAATAGGATTATGATTAATCATGTTACTCATAAGGGGTATAATCAGATTCAACTCTCACATACAAGAAAGCCAAAGACATACATGAGGGTCAAAGCCAGTCTCCTGTCGGGATTCCGGTGAGGATGAATCTCTATCGCATGCTCCAACCTGCCACTCACCGACATACCTTGTATGCATGGGGTATAAGAAGGGAGTTGGTATTCACCTACACACCCTAAGTATCTGTGATTGACTGTTCCATGCCCTGCCATTTTTGACAAACACTGCAGATCCTGATGAGCCGACTCATCTGGATCTACAGTATTTGCAGGCTCAGCCAACCAAACTGCTTCATTGGGAATTTGAAGATTCTGCTCAGGAAGTCGTATAATTACTGACCTAGATAGCTAATCAATTGATCAGACAAATAAAATGTGCATTCCATGATATTCAGTTCAAAATCATTAAATGTGTGCGATGTCAGTTGATACACATGTCAGACTTTGTGTGTGTCGGTTACCAGCAAAGTATGGATCTTGAGATTTTAATTATTGTCGCAATCCTATACAGGTGAAATATATATATATATATATACACAATGTACATATATGGCTACATACAGGTACAGTTTTACACAAGCCTCCATCATCAATCCCTGTAGTTGAGATTACCTGATGGTTCTCCATTTGTGCAAAACAGCTTATCAACAGCAAACGCTAGGTCTTCTTGTGGCGTCACATGTTGTGGCCGTCCAGCCCGGGTCAGGTGGTATACATCTGTAACCCATTGACAACAGTTGGGCCATCAGCTGATACGGTATCTAACGAAATTTGCAACCAGTATACATCTTTCTGATTCTCACAGTAGGAGTAGGATTCCTATAACTTTACGGATATGACGGCGTCGGAATGGTGAACAGTATGCGCAGTCTGATCGTAAGCCCTGTTTTGTCAGCAGGTGGCCCACCCAAGTATTATGATCAGTACAGACATTTCTGGCCCTTGATTATGAAAAGATTTACATGTATAAGCATTTACTCAAATTTTATGCTCAAACTCTAGGCAAATTAGATGTGTTGTTAATTCAAATTTACCCATTTTCCAAACATTCAAAGGCCTAGCCAGTCAAAGTGAATATTCTTTTCATCTTTTGACGACTCTGATAAAAATTTGTCTACATTTGGTAATGCATCAAATGTTTTACATGGATGTTAGAAAGTTCATCTTTCAAGTGAGAATTTTTTCGTAGAAACAGCATTAACCCTTTCAACACCACAGGCCTGTATAGTGGCATTGGCAAACAGTGTAGATCCAGATGAGCCGGCTAGTAACGAGCCGTCTCATCAGGATCTGCACTTTTTGCAAGTAATTTTCATATTTTTTAACAAAAACGCCCCCTTTTCATAAATGGACTAGTCAGACAAGAAACGAGGCAAAGCCACGAAGGCCAGGTTTTTTCCAAGCATGGACACTTGGATAACATAATTATACCCACTTTTTGTAGACTAGATGGCCGTGGCCTGCATGTCGCGCCTTGGGGCAAGGCATGGACACTAAAAAAATAGATATAGTAGATGGAAAAAGTTTAACGAAAAAACTTTAACCGGACACGCGGACGTACGGACGGACGGACGTATGCAAAAATGCCGACGATATCGCGCTTTCCGCAAGCGGGTGCGACAATGATGATAAACACCCATGTGAAGTATCAAGGTAATGGGTGAAGCAGTTGCAGAGATATAGTACACAAAAAAACTGTAACAAATAAATTCAAAGTAATTTGACCTTGACATTGCGCAAAGGGGCCGCACGGTTGGGGGTTAGAGTGAAAATATGGTCGATGATAAACACCCATGTGAAGTTTCAAGGTAATGGGTGAAGCAGTTGCAGAGATATAGTATAACAAAAAAGTTTTAACCAAAAAATTTAACCAGACGTACGTTAAAAAGTTAACGTTGAAAATGGCTAAGTCAATTACGTAGAAATAATAGGTGAAGGTAAAACAAGAAACGAGGCAAAGCCACGAAGGCCAGGTTTTTTCCAAGCATAGACACTTGGATAACATAATTATACCCACTTTTTGTAGACTAGATGGCCGTGGCCTGCATGTCGCGCCTTGGGGCGAGGCATGGACACTAAAAAATAGATATAGTAGATGGAAAAACTTTAACCAAAAAACTTTAATCGGACACACGGACGAACGGACGGACGTATGCCAAAATGCCGACTATATCGCGTTTTCCGCAAGCAGGTGTGACAATGATGATAAACACCCATGTGAAGTATCAAGGTATTGGGTGAAGCAGTTGCAGAGATATAGTACACGAAAAAACTTTAACAAAAAAAATTCAAAGTAATTTGAACTTGACATAGGGCACAGGATCGCGCTTTCCGCAAGCAGGTGCGACAATGATGATAAACACCCATGTGAAGTATCAAGGTATTGGGTGAAGCAGTTGCAGAGATATAGTACACGAAAAAACTTTAACAAAAAAATTCAAAGCAATTTGACCTTGACATTGGGCACAGGATCGCGCTTTCTGCAAGCAGGTGCAACAATGATGATAAACACCCATGTGAAGTATCAAGGTATTGGGTGAAGCAGTTGTAGAGATATAGGTACACGAAAATAAAAAACTTTTAACAAAAAAATTCAACAAATGTAAATTTGGACCTTGACATTGGGGCACCAGGATTCGCGCCTTTCCGCAAGCAGGGGCGGACCAATGATTGAGTCAAAACACCACCATGTGAAGTATCAAGGTATTGGGTGTACGACAGCAGTTCGCAGAGAATATAGTACACGAAAATTACTTTAAACAAAACAAAAAAAAAATTTCAACGTAAACTTTGACCATTGACATTGGGTACAGGATCGCGCTTTCCGCAAGCAGGTGCAACAATGATGATAAACACCCATGTGAAGTATCAAGGTATTGGGTGAAGCAGTCGCAGAGATATAGTACACGAAAAAACTTTAACAAAAGAATTCAGAGTAATTTGACCTTGACATTGGGCACAGGATCGCGCTTTCCGCAAGCAGGTGCGACAATGATGATAAACACCCATGTGAAGTATCAAGGTATTGGGTGAAGCAGTTGCAGAGATATAGTACACGAAGAAACTTTAACAAAAGAATTCAAAGTAATTTGACCTTGACATTGGGCACAGGGGCCGCACGGTTGGGGGTTAGAATGAAAATATGGATGATGATAAACACCCATGTGAAGTTTCAAGGTAATGGGCGAAGCAGTTGCAGAGATATAGTATAACGAAAAAGTTTTAAAACCAAAAAACTTTAACCAGACGTACGTTAAAAAGTTAACGTTGAAAATGGCTAAGTCAATTACGTAGAAAGTAGGGGAGGAAAATAATAGGTGAAGGTAAAAAAAATGGTCACATGTTGGATAGTTGTATGTGGTAGGCACCCCTTGGTTATGAAGCTGTGAAAGTTTGGTGGTCCTAGGTGGTACAGTACCAAAGAAATGGACTTAAACACGAAAACTTAACATTGTAAACGCGAAACTTAACATTGAAAATGGCTAAGTTGACTGCGCGGAAAAAAATGGGTGAAGTTAATAGTAACATGTTGGATAGTGATATGTGGTGGGTACCCTTGATTATGAAGCTGTGAAAGTTTGGTGGTCCTAGGTGGTACAGTACCAAAGAAATGGACTTAACACGAAAACTTAACATTGTAAACGCGAAAACTTAACATTGAAAATGGCTAGTCGACTACGCGGAAAAAAAAAAAAATGGTGGTGAAGTTATTAAAAAAAAAAAGTAACATGTTGGATGTGATATGTGGTGGGCACCCCTTGATAATGAAGCTGTGAAAGTTTGGTGGTCCTAGGTGGTACAGTAACAAAAAATGGACTCAAACAAAAACAAATGATTGTGGGACGCGCGAAAACTTAACATTGATGGGAGCCGCCGCTGCCCGCCCGCCCGCCGCCCGCCACGCCCGCCCGGCTTTCGCCAATCCAATAGCTGGATTTTTTTTCAAAAAAATGGTAAAAATGGTACATGTTGGTTTGATGTGGTAGGCACCCCTTGGTTATGAAGTGTGAAAGTTTGGTGGTCCTAGGTGGTACAGTACCAAAGAAATGGACTTACGAAAATTAACATTGTAAAGCGAAAGCAGAAAATGGCTAAGTACTGCGCGGAAAAAAGGGTCAAGTTAAAAAAAAGTACATGTTGGATTGATATGTGGTGGGCACCCTTATTTATGAAGCTGTGAATTTGGTGGTTGGCTAGGTGGTACGTAACAAAAAAAGGGACTCAAACACGAAAACTTACATTGATTGTGGCGCCGCCCGCCCGCCCGCCCGCCGCCGCCCGCATTTGCCAATAGCCTGGTTCAAAAACTGGCTAAAAATGGTACATGTTGGATAGTTGTATGTGGTAGGCACCCCTTGGTTATGAAGCTGTGAAAGTTTGGTGGTCCTAGGTGGTACAGTACCAAAGAAATGGACTTAAACACGAAAACTTAACATTGTAAACGCGAAAAGTTAACATTGAAAATGGCTAAGTCGACTGCGCGGAAAAAATGGGTCAAGTTAAAAAAAAAGTAACATGTTGGATAGTGATATGTGGTGGGCACCCCTTGATTATGAAGCTGTGAAAGTTTGGTGGTCCTAGGTGCTACAGTACCAAAGAAATGGACTTCAACACGAAAACTTAACATTGAAAACGCGAAAACTTAACATTGAAAATGGCTAAGTCGATTGCGCGGAAAAAATGGGTCAAGTTAAACAAAAAAGTAACATGTTGGATAGTGATATGTGGTGGGCACCCCTTGATTATGAAGCTGTGAAAGTTTGGTGGTCCTAGGTGGTACAGTACCAAAGAAATGGACTTAAACACGAAAACTTAACATAGAAAACGCGAAAACTTAACATTGAAAATGGCTAAGTCGATTGCGCGGAAAAAATGGGTCAAGTTAAAAAAAAAAGTAACATGTTGGATAGTGATATGTGGTGGGCACCCCTTGATTATGAAGCTGTGAAAGTTTGGTGGTCCTAGGTGGTACAGTAACAAAGAAATGGACTCAAACACGAAAACTTAACATTGATTGTGGACGCCGCCCGCCCGCCCGCCCGCCCGGCTTTCGCCAATCCAATAGCTTGGATTTTTTCTTCAAAAAACCTGGCTAAAAATCATTTAGTGACGATTGGATTGGTAGCAAAATGAACATATCATAATCCATTCCAGTTACTTAGGGGTGAAAGGGTTAAGGATTTAACAGTCCGTTAAGCTAACAGAGGTTTTGAGCAACTGGGCCCAGAACCAGAAAGTGAGACCAGAAGCAGCAATAACTCACAGACACCAGTGGGAGAAGACAGTGACTGGGGAGGTAATTCCAGTATCAATATCGGGCGGTCACCGTCGTCCGGACACGGCAGGCACATCAGCGACAGCTGGCAGGGAAATATACATAATTGTCGTCTGCTGTTTTATTTATTTTTTATTAACATGCCATGAATTATTGCCATATTTTGGCAGCACGTGACGATTTTCAAGCACTGTATAAACATGTTCATTGAGAAATATAGAAATAATATAGGAATGAATGGCCTTTTTGTGGAATTTATCGGGGTAGTAGTATAGAGGGATTCAAAATGATACCACCTAACGGTGGTATCATTTCTCCACCCTCTATACTACTCCACCACCCCCCGAAAAATCAAAAATTGGTTAACGAGGAAATTGTCTCCCACCAACCACAAACATCCAAAATGTGTGTCATAAATACATCATGTTGTTTTCACGTCCAATTGAACATATAAAACTATAGTCTTAAAAAGGATTTATTTTTGTCTCGTTGTCATAAATACATCATGTTGTTTTCACGTCCAATTGAACATATAAATTTAATAGGTTATAATAAAATATTATAACAAAATGGATAATAAAATACACAACGAATTGGACGTTTATAATGACTTGGATGAAGGATTTTACGCTGTTGTTTCTACAGTATTAAAACACGGTAAAATGACAATACTATGTGATATCGAATACATGAAATATCAGCGTAATTTATTACGCTGCGATAAAACGTTGCATTTACAATATTAAACCGGCAATTATGTCGCCAGGTATAAGTATCAAATTTATGTAATGAAGCGACTAAATAGGATCGGAGAAAACACTACCGAAACATTATCAAACTAATTTTATAAAACAGTTTAAAATCAAAGATTCGTTGACGGATATGCGTTTCTACGATATCACTTTTAACGAAGAAATTGGAAAATTATTAGAAGAAATTGAAAATTATTGAACAGAAAAAAAAAAACTATTAGAGAAAATGGATAATACAATACAATTGGAATTGAAATTTTTTAATAACTGTGTTGAAGAAGTTTACGAAGCTTATGGGGTTATAATCCTATATATAAATTCTATAAAATGAGAACACTAGGCGATATCGAATATATTGAAATACCAGAGTAATTTATTACGCTCCGATAAAAACGTTACATTTACAATATTATACCGACAATTATGTCAACTATACAAGAGGCAAATACAAACATTAAGACGGATAACGCGTATCGGATATGAAACTAAGGTGTATTATATAAAATTGTTAAAACCCAACGATTCGTTTACGAATATACATTTCTACGACATCGCTTATAAAGATATTAATAATTTGTAAAAATTAAAAAAAATAGCAAAAGCCTCCACTCGCGCACAACACCCCAGCGACTGGGCAGATTTCTAGCCGGCACCCAAGCCACTGGGGTTGTTGGGGACCTTTCTTAAGCCCACTCATCTGTTGGCTCACAGTTTAGTTTTACGGTCGCCTTGAACCCCATTGCCAATTCCTCTAATTAAGAGAAACCAGCGAAGTAAGGCGAGCCTATGTGTGAATTTGGTTTCCGAAATTGCAAAGCTCTTAGGCAGAAATCTTTTAGGCCGGCACCTTTGAGCTTTGCAATTACATCGCCAAATACACACATATTTATAAACTGCTACCATTAAACAGACGAGACGGACGTCATACCGGATCAACAACATGGCATGCACGAGATGAGACCAATTGTTGTAAGGTCAACAAACATATATATACTCATCAGTTTCCTATACAACATACAAATGGTGTGCATATTATAATTAATTATTAATACCTATTGGCGAAAGAAAACATGTGATGGTTCGTTATTTTAGTTTTATATTATATAATATTTTTTTTTTATATATTTAAAGCTGAACACCCCCTATATTACATAGTAATTAATTTATGTTGTAACGACAATGTTTCAATTACACGGGTTATGGCCCATGCGTAAATTGATAGCGAGGTAAACAGAGCCGAGTGTATCAATTAAACAGACGGTGTGTACAGTGTAATCCTCGACTGAATTTGTAATTCTCAGTGAAAAACACATGTTGTATAGGTATGTAAATTTGTTTACTGCACCAATATAATTTTGAAAAAATTAGGAAAATTATAAAATTAAGAATTGAATTTTTTTTTTGTTTTTTTTTTTTTTTTTAAATTATTATTATTATTTTTATTTTTATTAATATTTTTTTAAATTTTTTTTTTTTTTTATTTTTTTTTAATTATTTTATAATGGTGCTGTAACATTTCCTCCGACTTTATTTCCAATGTTTTACCCTAAATTTATCCCAATCAGTACTACTCAATTTTTGGCATGGTGGCGCGCGCCTTGATCCTTATATCATTTTTAATTCTTCATATCTCCCATTTCTTCCACCACGGATTCAAACTCTAAATTTGATATTTTCTTATCGGCCAACGCTTTGGACACCATAACGTCGATGCTATTTTTCTTAGACCTAGCGAGAACGGATATTCTATCATGTTTTCTACTTTTTTTCTCGAGTTTTCCACCCGCCGCCCTAATTACCATACAAAGTGTTCCAGATAAAACGGTAATTCACTCAAAACCCCTGCAAGTGGAATCATTACAATTGTAGATAGCGTTGCAGCAGCTCCCGCCCCACACAACACAGAAACACTTGCCAGAACCGTACTAGATGCTTCAGCTATGTTTGCCGCGCGCCTATATTTATTAGAGTGTCTTTTTTATTTAGCACATTCTCTAACTAAAATATCCTGCATAGCGACGATATTATTCAACCTAAAATCTGAACTTATTTCGTTAATTGGATACAGTGTTGGTGGAGTGGTATTGAGAGTTGAATACAGTGTTGGTGGAGTGGTATTGAGAGTTGGATATGGTGATTCGTTCATAGTTAAATTTATTTCAATATATTAGTATTTACACAATAAGTTCAATTAACAATGAGACAATAGTGGAAGAACTCTCTGAGTCACCGATTTTCGTAACAAAGTTAATAACACTACCTTGGGAAAGTCTAATTCGATCATCACCGGAGAACGAAACCACCGTCGAACTATCTCCAGAGATTTTAGTGACTCCAATCCCCCGTTCTTTCCCATCTACTACAATATTTATCGCGACCGCGCCCACAGGTTTACCATTAGCATTAACCGAGCAGACCGCCATTTGGATAACTTCACCTGCAGCTGTCATAGTGTATCCCCCATATTTATTACTCGCTTTGGCACCGAACGAATATTCATAGTGCCCCACAACCAATGGGCCCCGCTTCTCAGCCCAAACTGTTATGACACGTTTTGGTGTTTTCATTGTTTTCACTATTCCGGCAAGCGCATTGTTTGCGTATATGCCTCAGTACGAATCTCATAAGAGGCCTCCTCAAGAGCTTTGGTCGCGGATATACGATCATGTTTCAGTTTATCGGTTATTTTTTCATCTAGTTCAGTAAGTGTCGCTTCTCGTTGAGAGAGTCCTCTAAGCGCAACGCATCATAAGCCTCCGTAATGGTTGCCTGGTGGCCTTCTAAGGCTTTATCAATACCCGACCGGGTCTCTTTTTGAAATTCGGTTATTTTTTCATCTAGTTTAGTAAGTGTCGCTTCTCTGTTGATAGAGTCCTCTAAGAGCAACACCCTATAAGCCGCCGTAATATCCTCCGCCCGCCTGGTGGTCTTCTAGGGCTTTATCAATACCGTTCGGACTCCATCAAGATCAAACCGGGTCTCTTTTTTAAATTCGTTATTTTTCATATAGGTCAGTAAGTGCCGCTTCTCTGTTGAGAGAGTTCTCTGAGCGTAACGCCCCATAAGCCTCCGCAATGGCCTCTTTGTGGTCTTCTCGGACCCCCTCAACCCCAGACCTGGTCTCTTTTTATAAATTCGGCTATTTTTTCATCTAGTTCGGTAAGTGTCGATTCTTTACTGTGAGAGTTCTCTAAGCGCAACGCATCATAAGCCTCCGCAATGGCCTCTGCAAGGTTAGACTGGTGGTCTTCTCGGACTTTATCAATACCCGACCGGGTCTCTTTTCGTAATTTGGTTTATTTTTTTATCTAGTTCAGTAAGTGCCGCTTCTCTGATGAGAGAGTCCTCTGAGCGCAACACCTCATAAGCCTTCATAAGGTCCGCCTGGTGGTCTTCTCGTGCTTTCTCAATACCCGACGTGGCCTCATTTCGAAAATCGATTATTTTCCCGTCTAATTCAGCAAGTGTAGCTTCATTGCTGAGAGAGTCTTCTAAGCGCAACGCATCATAAAACCTCCGTAATGTCAGCCTTACGGTCTTCTCGGGCTTTATCAATCCCCAACCGGGCCTCTTTTCTAAATTTGGTTATTTTTTTACCTAGTTCGTTTAGTTCCGTATGCGTTTCTTCACGACTTTGTGTATTCACAGCCAGGGCATATTCTAAGTTGTGATAGTAGACTCTTGTGAATCTCGTCCGTGGCCCTCGATATAGTTCTATTAATCAAGGCCTTTGTTTTTTGGGTAGTTAAAAAGTCGCCCTCTGTCGGGATGAATCCCCCTTCTGCAGGTTCCAAATTATTTGAATTTGTCACCCAATCGGAAGAACTACCTGGTCCGTATATACTCATAATGTTGATAATATATTACGAACATGCGTTTAATTCTAAATAATTTTCTTAAAATTAATTAATTTGAAATTTCTAGGACGACCGAAATCGGGTAATCGTTATTCAACTCTCGCCCTTTATCATCAAGAATATAAAATCTTCAACTCGTGGATGTGTCCCGATTCCAAAACTTTCATCTCTGGGTGTGGGAAGTCTAACGTTACAGTCTCGCCATAGAAACAATCGCTGGCGGGCACAGTTTTCAGTAATGTGCTGGGGGATCCGTCTATCGTGTTGTACGATGTGTTCACCCGATCCAGGTGCACCCTGAGAGTTTTTGTGAAGGTGAAGTCCACCGGTTTATCACCGACGTACTCACCCGGGGTAAACACTCCTTTGTTTGAGGAGTATGTCTCTCTAAAACCGAGTTGAATACCCAACACCCGGGGAGACCACTACCTTATTATCACTGCTGATGGTCATTGTTGCGAGCCCCTGGTAGCATTCGATACTGTGAGGTTGATTATACCGTCAAGCTCTGAGTGACAAAATCTTTGAGCTGTCTTATTCCCCACAGTCCGTGAGGCAGCTTTACTTCTAATTGTAGTCCATCCTTCACATAGTAAAACATTCGCTCTTCCCCACATTCTGCCATCCAACCGTGAAGGTGATTGATCTAAGGTCCTACCCGACGTTTTCCGCAGCAGTTGTCTATTAATTTTTGAAGTTCACAACTCCCTTTTTGAACATTAGTTATAGTAGCAAACATAATAATATCTTTCAATGGATACCAAAGCATTTAGCTTTAACTCTAATGTAAAGTACGCGGTCGGAGGTAAATACACACAAAAAGACGTTGTTAACCGCCTGTACACCCAACCGTAACGGTTAGACCGGACAGTGGCTTTGCCACCAACTTCCCTAACATCTTTGAACAATATAGGTTGCCCAAGATTACTACGATGGAGGTGGTAAACGGCTGGAAAGCAACACCGATGCAGTTTTGGCAGAACCAAATAAATTTCGCTGTATGGTGCGCAACAGCCGGGTGTGGAGTTTCACATAAAGACCATCTGACATCCAAGAATGTCATGCTCCGAAGTGTCTACAACTTTCACACGTATTATACTATTAGGAGGATTCTCAAAGAACTAGGTATTTCACTACCTCAAGACGACGCCTGGGATCCCATTTCCAACGCATACGACCGTATGGCCTTTGAAAGACTGTGTAACGAATTTAACGTTTCAAAAGACGCGGACTGGAGACAGAAAGCATTTCCTACCAGCACCGGCCTCGGGGACGTTCTCATTCACGGCCAGTCCGGGAATTGGACACAGACTGATTTTAGACACGATCACTCCGGTGACCACATCGTCAGTCGGAACGCCGGGAATTTTGACCCCGCGACGATGACTTTCGGGCCAGAAGTGTCTGGAGGTCGGCACTGTGGTGTGTTTTCTTGTAAAATGTTACCTCCGAAACGGGCTCACGTCGATTACATACAGCAGGCTGCTGAGGTTCAGGACGCGTGGGGTACATTTATGTTATAAGGGTATAGGGTTCACGCAGGCCGGGGTTACTCACGTCAACGAATCTATTCGCACGTACGTCTGGGCCATCCTCGGCGCACAGAAGCAAACTCGCAGTTCTATACTGGGCATGGGAACAGCGTTTGATGCACAAAAACAATTCTTGGCACTTGTAGAGGACGCCATCTCGGCTAGGGTGGACCTGGAGAAGGCGATCCAGAATTATCAAGACGTTTTACAGAATGCCAGCACCCCAGTAGACTATGTATTTGGAATAGGTCTTTATATGGCGCCGAGCAATATGATACTACGAGACGACCCGGTTGACGGTTACAATAATCATATCGTAATCGCCACCGCCAATCAAAAAATCGGCCACAACGGTAACGTGAACACGGATATCATCAAGCGCACCCCCAACAGTGGAACCGATTTCATAAAACACAAAATGGATACACCTCCCCCAATTCGTAAATCGAACCAAGTACCCCCAATTCGTAAATTGGATGAACCATCGAAATCCATCAACAGACCAATCGCGATTGGAGAAACACCAATCAATTACAAATTGGGTGAAATTGGAAGCACAACACACGAGGAGGAGAAATTAGCGCTCGTCGTCGCCCTCGTGGCGATCGGATTATTTACGCTTTGGTTGTAGGAACTCTCTGACAGAGAATAATAAGGAGACCGGCGATTGCCACGAATTAAAGCCCAAGTATTATTGGCTAGCCATCCGACCGTTTTTGATAATATAGATAGCAAGTAAGAAAAACGATACTTCCGATCAGTCCCAGGTAGTGCGGTAGCCAACTTTCCTGCTAATTTAGCCAGGAGATTGGCGAGGGCTTTTAGTTGTTTTTTTTATCCATTCTTTTACCCCACCGGATGGTGCTGGTGCTGGAGCTGGAGCTGGTGCTGGAGCGGGTGATGGAGCTGGTGCTGAACCACCTGTATAGATAGAACTAGAGACGATATAGATAGAATTAGGGTCGATATAATCATGCTGAAAGCCGCGATGACGGTTATTATCGTGAGCCCTTCTCTCTGAACAGAGTGCGAATACGCGCCACCGAGTGTAGTGTCCTCGTGCAGGACCCTCGAGATTGTTTCGCGGCTACGACTTAATTGACCGAAAGCGTCTCAACGGTTAGTTGAGGCAGCCTCCAATCGAGCTTCTCTTTCGTCCCGCAACGACCGCAGGAGTTTGTTGATCCGCTCGGTAGATTCTCTATCGCCCCGTGCTTGCTTTATTTTTTTTTTCTTCTAGAGCGATATGTTTGTCCAGCGCTGAGAGTTTGGAGAGGTTATGACTAGTTCGCCCAGTTGTTTGCAGAACCTTATCGAGTCCCCGGAGTTCGCGAAGAGGTAACGGTGGTAGTCAAACTTCGTGCCGTTTATTTCGTTGACCGTTGGTTTCAATCGTGTTAATAACGTCGGTGGTTACGCGAGGGATCTCGCTGAGCTCGATCGTTTCTATAGTGGCGGCCGTTCTTCTCCAGCGTTTCGTCGGTAGACTGTAGGGTTTTTTACCATTTTTGTAGGCAGCGGGCGCGCCCTGAATGTCGTCGAGCACTCCGAGAGCTCGAGCGAGTAGTGCTCCATATCGCTTCAATGAAGAGGGTTTGAGGAACTTGTTTGGGTTGTTCTTGTACGTCAGCAAACATCCAGGTATTGCCCCATTTTAAACCCACAGGTCTCCTCTTTTAGTGCTGCGAAAACTCCAACGTGGCGGAGATGCCGCTTTTAGACACTATACGCTCCCACCGTTTCACCAGAGTTTCCGTTCCTCGGTAGACGCCAGCTCATTCTTGGAGATCCCTCAGAATCTTGGCACCACCCGCCCATGCCGAGTTTTGGATTTGGCCTCCCACGTTTCGAAATGTGGTACTCGCATCGGGCGGGTACTCTATGAAGGACGTTTCGTCCTCATTACCAGCGTCCAAGTCCTCTCCCGCGGCGGATATGGATAGGTATCATACATAATCATCATCATTGAGGTAGTCATCAACGTCCACGCCCTCTCCGCGGCTATATGGATAGAGATCATCAACATAAATCATCATCATCGAGGTAATCTTCTCGGTCGCTAGTAGTGCGATCGAATTCGTCCATGCCAATATCGAGACCAGCCATCTTTAATAATTATTATTATATTAAAGACAAAACAATACAGGTTTAATAGTTTCAATAAAATTAATTATGTCTTCGAGTCAATACGGTCGCAAACTCAATCCATACCGCAGACTGCGTGAGCCCCTCGGGGCAAAAGGCGTGAGACAGAGTGTCGTTATTACGAACAACCCATCGACGATCGACCAGAACCAGCAGCTCTTAGTCCGCTTCCCCAACCTCGGAGCTAACGACTTTGAGTTGCTGGAGAGTCACATGCCCTACTATCAGAGCGCTTTGGCTGACCGCCTCGAATACGAACTAACGTTCAACGACTACGGCCCGAGTTATCATAGCCAGCGACATGTTTATCGACGTATGCGATCGATAATGTTTCGCTGGAGTAACGACATGGTCACGATGCCCGAACTAGCACGATTGATCAGAACCCAGTACGCCGGGCGCGTTGCCATACTTTACGACCGAGTTCTTCGCCATCGCAAGATGACGAAAGACAAAGCGACACATTGTGGAATATTAACGTCAACGTACCCGCCCGCTCGATGAAAGGTATACTGATGTTGTTCGAGGATGCTCGTTCGCGTTCGGTGCTAGAAAAACCGACAGATTCTATAACCCCAAAATCACGAAGGTAGAGGTGACGATCGAGGAGTCCCAATCAACTCTTACAGCGCGGGTCTTCGCGCGAACCAGCATGGGACGAAGTAAGAAAGCAGTTTGCTGCCGGCTCTAAGCGCTCTCCGGAGGTTGCAGCAGTTGCCAAAGATCTGCATCTCTCGGCCGTCTCCCTCGCGGAGTTCCTGAATACCAAATACGCGTATGGCTAGAACTGCGAGCCAGCGATGATGACAAATACACGGTAGCGGACGCCAAGTTGAGAACGCTAGTGAGGGTGTGACGATCCAGATAACCAAAGAGGCGGACGGAGCCGGGCCATTGAACGTGTACTTATATATAATTACAGACGCACAACTCAACATCGAAGATGGTCGATACGTATCAGCGATCTACTAATTTTGATAATTCTAAAGAATTAATTAAGAAAATTAACAATCAATACCAATTCACGATTGGAGATGCTCACTCTGCCATAATATGTGGGCAGACAGGATGTGGGAAAAACGGTTTTCATCCTCGACTTACTCGAGGGATCCTACCGCGATGCCTTTCGTCACATTGTGATCCTATGTCCCACTGTCGGCACAACGATACTTATCAGCGGTGCCCGTGGATATGGACCGACCCTGAGGTATACGTTATTGACCCTGGTGATAGGCTTCACGATTGGTTGCGTGTTTATACCAAAAATTCCAGGGTGAGCCCACCCTATACGTGATTGATGATTGCACAGCCAAGGCGGCGATGACCAAAAAGAAGGACATGCTCTCCGAGCTCGCATTTTCTGGCCGCCATGCTAGGCAAAGCGTATGGATATCCACTCAAAAGTACAACGCCGTCCTCAAGGATCTGCGCGAGCAAACGAAATGGGTCGCCCTCTTTCACTGCAAGGACCGAGACTCATTCGATGACTGTCTTCGAGAGAATGACGTTTATCCCAACGCGCGAGGAGCCTGGAGGTTCGACAGATGCTTTCCGAAACTAATCACGCCAAGCTTCTGCTAAAGACTGATCAACCAACTGGCTTATAAAGTTATTAATTAATAATTAATTTTAAGAAAATTAGGAAAATTGCAAAGTAATAAGCTATTACAATGCTGAACAATGCTTAGCAATTGCTGAATAATGCTGAGCAAATGCTGAACAATGGTTAACAATGTTAACAATTTGGTGCTCCGCTGCGAGCTTTTGTTGCGAGCATAATGGTGATCATAAGTATCGGGGTGGTGCGCTTTATTATTATTTTTGTAATAAATAAATATGTTAAAGTGATGAGACTTGTTGATAGTTAAATTAATTTTAAGAAAAATGAACTGCGACGAACTTCTCGATCATAATAGAAGAAACCTCAACTCCGACTGCCAACAATAATGATCCGACAGAGCAATCGGAATCAACTCCAACGGCGGTTGGTATATTGGGTTGATGGCAACGACTCCGAATGAAAATGAAAATGCGGCGCGACGAGAGCGCTAGCTGCGCTGGTTGCTGGGGGACAATCGGAGCATTATCTCGGTAGGCGTCTCTCAGTTTGTCAGGTGGATAAGATGTCAGATGCGGAGATTGATAAAAATGTATGCGCGATACGAATCCAAATTGGGAGCAGAGATGACAAAAACTCTTGGATCGCGGCTATTCATTTTGTACGCTACCGCCGTTAGTAGACTTCTCCCTATACCAAACACCGAAGGGTTGATTCACGATCTAGAGACTGACCCTTTTATAGGACACACTCTTAGAACGGCATGCTGCTCAATTTATCACAAGTTTGGAATGTACTTAGCTCCGCTGACAACCGCGTTGACCACGGGTAAACACTGTCAATAATTGGACATATATGCCCACGAAACTATAAGCCCTGATATTATAAATGATGACACAAGACACACCCGAGAGTGACGGAAACCACACTCAACCCAATCGAAATTGGAGTTGAACCAGAGCACGTTGTATGAACCCTCAACAGCACGACATAAAAACCCGAAAAGACAGGCAGCTGGGCGGGCGGCGGCTGTCACCCGAAAAGTTAAACAAGATAAAATACACGCCGAGCTTCAAGATGTCAAACTCAAATTGAGATTGGAGTTGCAATCGAGACGACAAAACACCCGGTGCAGCTGTTTCTCCCCCAATCGCTATTGGATCGAACCGATTGCTCCAACTCCCAATACTGATTGGATCCCGTGGGTTGTTGTTGGTGGTCTGTCGGTTGTGGGCACCTTGTATGTGCTTTACCGTTGCAACAACAGGTCATCAACGAGGTTTTGATTAAAAAGAAAAAACAACCCCCGACACTGTTGGATGCGCCCCATTTAAACATTGATCGCGACCCATTTTTATATGCAATAATTAATATAACAATGGCTGAACAAGATGGTAAAATGTTAGTGAATGCGCTTTATCACGCCGTGGTGATATCGGGTTTCAGTATCGGGTATGCTCGACTATCAAAGATGGCCCTAGGAGGAACCGCTCCCAAATTGGACTTTACTGTGAGAGACGTAGGGCTCGCGACTTAGATGTAGCGGCCGCAGTTTGGACCCGAGATTATCTAGTTAAAGCTGGAATTCTACCAGTTAATATAGGAAATAATGGCTTCAATCGCAGTATAGTAAGTGGTGCGCTTGTAAACGCAGTTGGCGTTTCAGCGGTAGCAACTTTATATTCTCTAAAATGAAAAGCTCGAACGTGGATGAGGAGCGTAAGCGTCATGATTTAGCTGTAGAACAACTCAATAGCGCAAAGGAAGCATGGTCGAAAAAACGAACCGCCACCCCATCTGGACTCCCCCCGGGTCAATGAGAGCTTCGCCGCGAAAATCACGCCGCGCAAACTTTTCAGAACGTTGAAGAAACCCGCCAACGCGAGTACGCGCTGGCATATCCGCACAAAAGTCTCGATCCAATGGATCCCGAGCCCCAACTTTCAGATTTCTATGTACCGTCAGAGCCCCAAAAGGACCGCGAGATCGCGTTCATCATCGTGGGAAGGGTGGGTGTGGTGGGTCTCGCCGGCTATTATATTCAATCGAGATTTTAAATTAATTAATTAAAACAATTTTTTTTATAAAAATATATATATAGAACGATGTTAGTTGACGAACTTTATGACGCTATGATCGATGTAGGCTACACTGCCCAAAAACATCGTTTACCTGGTGCAAAGAGTATGATTCGTCTGGCCGAGATTGTCTCGAGACGTGGCGCGAGGACGAAAAAGCGGCCACCCTTTTCGCAAAGCGGATGTTAGATTCCTCCATCAACAATGTTGAATTAGATTCCCCTCTCCTGTTCCAACCCAAACGCGATTGGGGCTGCAGCGAAACTTCCAACAAAGGTTTATTATTAACGACGCAGTTACCGGACGAACTGGCGAGGGCATGTTGGAGATTGTCCGATATATTAGAATACTTCGCATACGATGAACACGCGCAAACTTGATACCAAACTAACGCGCAAGCTGTCGAATACATACTATAGCCCCCGCGGCTACTGGAAGGGACTCGCGGCCATCAAGAACCTCGCGGCGGCGACCAAGGTTTCAGAAAACGCTGTCAAGGAATGGCTCAAGAAGCAGGCCATCTGGCAGATCTATTTACCCGCGCCTCACAATATTCCGCGCCCAAAATTCGACGTTCCGGTGCCGAACCAAGTTCACCAAGCGGATCTCCTGTTTCTCCCTCACGATCGCGTCGGTCGCAAAACGTACAAGTACGCACTGACAATCGTTGACGTAGCGAGTCGTTACAAGGGGGCTGAGCCGTTGGCCACTAAAGAGTCTAAGGAAGTGGCCGAGGCTCTTTCCCGAATATATAAGAGGAGTCCTCTCAAATGGCCGAATCTTCTCCAGGTCGATCCCGGCCGCGAGTTCATGGGCGCGGTCTCTCATCTATTGTCTAAGCATAAAGTTTCTATCAGACGCGGCCGCGTCAACATCCACCGGGACCAGGGGATCGTGGAACGCTTCAATCGAACCCTGGCTGAGAGACTGTTCGGACACCAATACGCTAAAGAACTTGTAAACCCTCATTCGCGATCGACCGAGTGGGTGGCCAGACTGCCCGCCGTGGTCTCCGCACTGAACGGAGAGGTGACCAGATAGGTAAGAAGCCCGTAGATGCTATCAAGTTTAAAAGGGTGACGAGCGAGCCCTCTGCCGTCTCGCGCGGGCGACCAGTTGGTTTAGAGGAGCAGCAATCGGCGATTGCACTTCCATCAGATATTGACGTCCGGTACCTCTATCAACCGGGAGAGCTCGAAGGTGGCAGCCGCCGCGCGACTGATCCCGTGTGGTCAATGAATGTATATCATCTGGATCGCTCTATTACCAAACCTGATGAGCCCGTGCTCTATTATTTGACTGATGGTCCATCTCGCGGTTTTGTTCGCGAAGAACTTCTTATGGTGCCTTCTGACACCCAGCTACCCCCGGATCGTCAGATTCTTTAGAGATGTTCGGTATGTATTCCGTCTGGTAACACGCGTCTTTTATCGTAGTACGCCGAGAGTCCTAATTTTTTTTGACAGTACGTTTTCATAACACCGTCTTTCATTTTAAATCCTCTATTTTGCGCTACATCTATAATGTGTTTTCCATCTTCTGTAGTTTCACTTAGTACTCGTTTATATCTATCCCAATTTAAATTGTTAGTTCTCTTGGACATTCCTTTCGCAGAGTTTTTATTAATTTTAATTTGTTCCAAATTATCTTTAGTGAAATTAATTTTTTCTACGAAATAACACTTACTAGATAACGCTATCGCCCTATCCCCGCTAAATTCCATTTTGAAAAGTCCGGGCTCTCTTTCGCTCCATTTATCCCAAGCCAACCATTTATTTTTTTCTTTTTCAAACTCGTCTAGTAAGTTAGGTCTAATCAATTCCTCTATCGTTTTTCCACTAACTCCTATATACATACTATCTGTATCCATCTGTATTAATTCAAAGTCTTCTCTTTTTACGTATTTATCTAGAAATTCGTAGTAAAATTCCAACATTCTCAATTTAGCTAGTTGATAAACCGCTATTCCACAGTGGAAGGGGCTCTTTACTGCACACCGGGGTTTTCGGGAAGATATTTCGTACGCATCTCCTATCTCTTCCAAATCATCAAAGAATGCAGATCTTAACGCTTTGTCAACACAGGTTTCGTCTTGTGTATAGTCGTATTTAAATGTCTCTCTTTTGCCTCTATCATTTTTCCACAACACGAATTGCCTAATAATTTCATTATATCCGCTACTGGTTTCTTATTTGGTTCTACATCGCCTGTTCGTCTTGCGGCTGTAACTTCTTTTGCGAACCATTCGAAGGGTTTACCACTAATATAATCTATAACACGATGAACTCCCGTTATTTCTAGGCCTCCGTTTTAAATACCATTTCAACAGTGGCGCGTACAGCAATACTTTAGTGGCGGTCATAGATCCCACCAATTTTTCTTCCATTTCCTCTAGTTCTTCCAGTATCTTCCAAATATTTTAACATGTGTGTGGGAACTTCATCAACCTCTACTTCTCTGTTTATAAATATTGGGACATTTCAGAAAACTTATGTTTTAAGTTGTGTGGAACTTCTATATCCACCTCCGCAAACCCAAACCAGTCTCCAGATAAAACTCTTTTACAAAACTTTTTAATAAATTTAGGGTTATGTGGGGTATCTATATGGTGTATAGTTTCTCTCCCACACGCATCTCTTTATTTAACGTAGATAAATATAACGCGTTTGCATCGTACCCCAAAACAGCCTTGCAAGATTTGTTAATTTCATTTGAGGAATTAGATCTAATATATGAAACACCGCTTCTCATAGCGTGTAAATACTATTGATGGACCCACCAACTAGAGCGTCCTTCATCATTTCGTATGTTTCTTCTTTTGGTGCATATAGAGCATCCTCCGGTATAATCGTCTTTGAAGATTTTTGTTCTTTAATGGTTCCTCTCAATAAATATTGTATAGCTACTCCAGGTAGTGTTACCGCATCTTTGAAAATATCCACACCTCTGTGTTTATAAAATTCACACATTTTTTTCCACCGCTTCTAGGAACGGTGCTACATCTAAATCGTTATAATATTTCAACCAATCTCTGAAAGTTTTCATATTATTTTCTTCGAAAATTCTACGACATTTACTTAATTCTGTTTCATCTATTAACATTTTTCCCAGATAGTTTGGAATACCAATTCTCTATATCGGGTAGTCCTGGGTAATCCAGTTTGTCTGGAGAATCGAACCACTCATAAGGAAAGAAAGATTTCTGTCCTTTGCAGTCGTAGGCTTTTATCCAACTATCATAACTTACACCAGGTCCTAGATAAAGTATTACATCAGAAATCTAAATTCTGGAGTAAATAGAAATATTGTTGCGTTTGCACGTTTTCCGACCATTACTTTCTTTGTTGTTGATGTCAGTTCGCCTACTAGGTATTTCTTTATTAAGTTTATATCGTACTTACTGCTGTTAAAACCTATAACCGGTACTTGCTCTATCCACTGTTCGATCTTGGCGATTTGGTTTTTTACGTAAATATTCCGTATTAAACTTATATCTTGACCACACTTCTTCTCTTATAGCTTTTCCCCTGACTTTCAAATCTTCTATGAATTTTTTCTATAAGTTTTGCGGGATCTTTATCACAAATATGAGTTACTGTTCCTGAGAAATTATCTCCTATACTAACGCTTGCCGGAACGTGCTCAGCTTCGTACTCTAAACTATTACCGGTAGTTTCAACTTCTGGCTGGAGATACGCCTCAAAATCGTATACTATCTGATATGGATAAAGAGTAGTGTCACAACCGATCTTTATATCTTTACCCGTTCTTTGGAATTCGCATTCCCACATAACTACTAGGTTGAATTCTTTGCTTTTTCTAATAACTTTATCTCTTCTCATTGTGGATGCGCGTTCTTCTTTTTATGCTTTGCATGAATCTCACACCCGTGCCAGTAACAGCCGTGATATTGATATACGGTATTGGTTTCTGGACAGTATCCATCTACCGGAGCTCCTAAAATCCATCTTTCACCTCCGTGTCCGCACTGTTCGTGGTGAATGTGAATTCCCTCCCGCTTTTCCACAGAATACATCCAATCGATCGCCCCATAACTGTTAGAACCTTTTGGGTAAAACGCTTTCTCGAACGACGAACGCGGGCGCTCTAAATAATTACCATCACATACTATTTTTGTCTCACCTTTCATACATTTTGGTCCGTGTCTCTTCATATTACTCGCTGTCGTGAATTTCTGTTTGCAATTATCGCAGGCGTAAATTTTAGATAGGTTTTTAAGGTTTTTTATCAGAAATGCGTGATTATTAAACAGTCCTATTGTCATTGGTTTATTACCTATTGCCTTATAGTGTGCTGGTACCTTTTTCAACCACCATACATTACATTCGGTGGGTTGATATACTTCTATACCGATTTTAAAAAACTCTTCAACCTTTTTCAGATCTGAAAAAGGAATTGGTGTGAAACCACATTACTACCAAAATATTGCTTACTAAGTTCTTTCGCCTTTTCTGTACATCTGTCGGGTCTTTTATCTGTCATATGCATAGCTATACACCTGAACAGACAAAGGTCGTCATTACTTATCTACTAAAGAATACATACCTTTTTTATCTTCAGCCATTCTGGAAGTTCTCCTCCTGCCGCTTCTTTGGATTGTAGTCCCAAATCTATTCCCCTACTACCCTGTATTAGCTTTACGAAAACCCCTCTACCCATCTTACAAACTTCCACTTTGTATTTGGTCTGTCTATTTTATCGGACATTATTCGTGTTTGCTCCTTATCTGACAGCCATTTTTTAACGTTTTCATTGATGATAGTGGTTCGCTACCACCGAGATTTTTGTGAAATATTATAGTTTTAGGTTTTCCATTTTTAATTTCCTCCATATGTTTCTAGCTTGTAAGAATATGAATATCTCAAATAAAAATTGGTTGTTAGATACGGAGCGAGTTTATCGGACATGCGTTCAGACTCGTTAATGTTAATGTTTTTACGAAAGGATAATGTAACTACCCGTCTTCCATTTTCTACCTTTTCCAATGTTTCATCGTGAGCCCCCAATATTTCTTCACCTTTTTCCACTATCGCGCTAACGATAGATTTTTTCTTATTATTATTTTGGCGTCTAATTTGGGACAAATTATTTGTGCTTGAAGGTTTGATTACACTAGCCCTTAACCCCGCAATACTTTCTTTTTTGAATTCTGTTACCTACTTCCTCCGCTTTGGATATATCTTTAAAGGCTCCTCGTTTGTGGGCGCGGGTAACCGCTTCATAAACGCCTCATTCTTTGTGGAGTTTATAAGATTTGTCAACCCCCTAACTCTCAACCGTTTACTATAAGTAATCCCTAGAGATTCGGCTTCTCTTCTCAAACTTTCTATTTCTGCTCTAGTTTCTGACGTTATCATATTTTCTGTAATATACTTTTGTATAACCTATGAAATTTATCTGTTCAATTGGTCTTGAAAACATTATGTTTTTTTTTACGACCAATTGAATATAAACATAAACATATACATATATAATGGAGTGTGAGACTTGTTGTAAAACGTTTACGCGTAAAGACTATCTACGAAGGCATCTAGCGAGACGTAGAAAGTTTCCTTGTGCCCCCCCCACAATTTCAATGCCCCAGATGCCCTTGTAAATTCGTTAGTGCCCAAACTCTTTGTAGACATAAGCAACTACGCTGCCCTGTGGCTACAGGTGAACGTGGTAGACTAGAGCTGGTAGAATTAGTTGCTGATCTACGGAATCAATTAGCTATATCGGAGGAGGAAAATATGGTGTTGGAATATAGACTATTGCGCGAGGACGCATTTAAATCGGAAACTTATTAGAATAAATTCATAAATTTACTGTCGTAAAAACATCATGTATTTATGACAACGAGATAAAAAATAAATCCTTTTTAAGACTATTGTTTTATCTGTTCAATTGGACGTGAAAACAACATGATGTATTTATGACAACGAGACAAAAATAAATCCTTTTTAAGACTATAGTTTTATATGTTCAATTGGACGTGAAAACAACATGATGTATTTATGACACACATTTTGGATGTTTGTGGTTGGTGGGAGACAATTTCCTCGTTAACCAATTTTTGATTTTTCGGGGGGTGGTGGAGTAGTATAGAGGGTGGAGAAATGATACCACCGTTAGGTGGTATCATTTTGAATCCCTCTATACTACTAGGGGTATTAAACTCTTGGAAAAGTCGCGGGAATACTGGACGAGGCCTTCCGGCCTTCGTCCAGTATTCCCGCGACTTTTCCAAGTTTATACAAATTCCACAAAAAGGCCATTCATTCCTATAGTGAAATCTCTCTAAATCGGACACCCTGGAATTCCACAAAAATACCATTCATTCCTTATAATTCCAGCATTTGAAATAAATTCATCAAGAAAATGTGTTTATTTTCCGTTTTCTAAAGAATTATTTTAACTGCGCCTCACGGTTACAGAAAGTAGTTCGGCGTGGGAGTTTACTGGGATATAAATTTTGGACAGAGACTTGCTACGGGCCAATCAAATGTTAGGGAATTGTGTAAATATTGTTGTGCTGGAATTATAACATATTAACAGCAGAAGACAAACTTTAGTTCAGCATTGTATGGGTTAGCATGTTTTACAGAATCCTTTTAATATAGAAGCAAATACATTTGTTAACAATGTTAACCCTTAGACCGCTACTCACAACAATTGTCGTCTGCTGTTGCTTTTATATCTTGCCTTATTTCTCAATAAAAACATGGTTTTGACCGCACTTCAGAATCATTTCCAATGGAAATGATTCTGGAGTGCTGTCAAAGCATGTTGTAAATTATTCTAAACAAAGCATGTTTTTGATGATAAATATGGAAATTAGAAAACAAACAGCAGACGACAACAAAAATAAGATAGCGGTCTAAGGGTTAAATGTGTTATTGCCCCATAAAAATATAGGACTTACCAAAACATATTATGATCAACTATTGTTGGGAGATAAAGTGTGGAAATTGAACCAATGTATTTGGCATGTGAAGTATTATCAATGTACAGTAACCTTGAGATGTGTGGAAAAAGATCATCAGACATTTGTAACATTAACTACATCCGGCATAGTCTGTCCTCTATTGTACAAGTTTGCATAAGCCAGTGCCAGCGCTCCAGATAAGGAATTAGTAATGGAGTATTGTCACTCCATCATTTTTGAAGCAATTGGCTATTTCAAAATATTAATTGGGTAAAATAAAATCACACTACTGTTTACACATCAATATACAGCAATTATTGAATAGTTTGCTTCGAAATGAAAACATGTCTTGGCAATTCATTAGAATTGTCTCCTTGGAGACAATTCTAATGAAATACCAAGATATGTTTTCATGGAAAATAAGCAAAATGTTATATTTGTGGTCTGTTTATTGTTTTCTGCAGCATGATAAAGGTACAACAAATTTTTTATTGCTTTTTGATACGCGCTACTTCTGATTTCAATAGGGTTTTGGGCAATTTTAATTGGGTACTTAAGCAAATACGCAGCTTATCTGGAGCTCTGCAGTGCTAAAATGTATGTGTTGTGGAATCTGACAATACCGACACAGCCGATGAAATATAACTGCACTTGCAATGCATATCCTTTGCGAGTTGTTTTCGGCAATTATCATTGATTTCTTGAAATTAGCTTGTAATTCTCCATAGTTCATTTGTCACTATACCTGTGAAATATTTCTCATACCTCTAATAAATAATTTACATACTTAAACAAAACACATTTTGTCAATGTATGTTATATGTAATTGATCATAGATGAAATTAGGCTTATTGCCTTTGCGACCAGTGATTTTGCCTTTGTGATCAGCCTGTGCATCACAGTCTGATCTGTGCATGCCTTGTTAGCCATTCAGTCAGTGAAGCACTTGTCACTTCTAACAAGAGTATATATCTCTATGAGGCTGCAGGAGTGCAATAGTATATCAGGAACTAGACTTGCCACAGATGGTATAAATCCATAATTCATTTTCCCAGTCACATATGAGACACGCTATATGATTTTGTACCTAAGATGTGCACATTTTCTTATGAAAATTATTTACAGAAACTGTGATATTTTCTGTAAATGACATAACATGACAAAATTTTCGTAGCAAAATTAAAGCGACATTCTATTCCGCATTTGCTCTGAACATTTCGTCAACTCTTGACGTCATTAACGGAAAATATCATAAATTTTGTAAAGTATTTTTCATGTGCTATCGTACGTATTCTTAAATACAAAATCACATGGCTTGTCTTATATATTATTGTCTTTTGCCTGGCTGCCCTTACCTCTTGAGAGTCAGTTGGAAGCAAGGGCTTGTCTGTCAGCAGGATACACCGCGATATACACCTACAAACATTTAAAACAAGTCTGTATGCCATAGACTATACTACAGTGGAACCTCTCTCAACTGGACACAAAGAAAATCTTATTTTTGATGAGTTTCTTGGTCATTTAACTCATTTAAGGTGGTAATGTCCATGATCGAATAGCACACAACTATGGCTCAAAATGATCAAATGCCTGATTTACAGTGAAACCTCTATAAGCCGGACACCCTGGAGATCGGTTTAGAGAGGTTTCACTGTATATTTGTCCCACCCCTAATAAAATAGTTTTAGGCTATAAAGAGGTCATATATACTGCAAATACTACACTGTTATATTATTTGTTTCTTATCATTAAAACCTTTTAAAAATAGGGGGGGGGGCCGGGGGGGGGGGGGGGATTTCGGACTGGTGGGGGGGATGTGGACTAGTCAGAAATCCCCCCAAGGGGGGGGGGGGAGTTTGGGCCTGCCCAGGGGGGAATTCTGACAGCAGTTACACCGGTAAGCCATCATCTCCACCCTCACACCATGGTTTCAACATAAAAATAAACAAGAAATTGGTGTAAAGATTGCTGATCATTCATAACATATAATCTTTAATATGTCTACCTCTGTCCATGTGTAGAGAGGAATGATGCTGGAGCGTAGCTGTGTTCCATGATCAGCCATCTGCAAATATAGTGGTAGATGTACAGACACACTGTATAGAACAACATGTACTACAAACGTATAAGTAATCTATGAACAAGAAACCCATGTGTAACCACATCAATGTCATTAGACAGCTGGCATACTCAAACTCAGTGGCTACATGTCTACCAATTATTGAACATGTACTCTTTTATCCTCAAACTGGTATGCTATGCCAAGTTTCTTATCCAATCAATCAACATCTTTAATAAATATCATACTAGTGAAGTGAGCAGAGGCTCACATTTACCCCGGCCACTGCATGGACCGACAAATAAAAAGTTTAAAGCAAATATTTTTTTAAAAAATTAACACAAATATCTATTAAAGTAATTTGACCTTGACATTGAACATGAAGACCGCATGGGTGTGGCATGGAATGAAAATATGGATGATGATAAGGAAGTATATGAAGTTTGAAGTCAATCCAACTTACCGTTGCAGAGATATGGGTACCCAAAAACTTTAACTCAAATCTTTCCAAGTAATTTGACCTTGACCTTGGACATGAAGGCCGCATGAATGTGGTATGGAATGAAAATATGAATGATGATAAGGAAGTTTATGAAGTTTGAGGTCAATCTGACTTACCGTTAGAGAGATAATGGGTACCCAAAAACTTTAATGTGGACGGACAAAGTTCAACAAACGGATGGACGGAATTACGAAAACTATATACCCCTCGACCACAGGTGACGGGAAAATAATCACATGACAGTATATATACATGTAGTATATTATTATTTATACAATGAGAGATTATCAGATTATTTTTTCCCATCACCTGTGCCCTCGACATACTTCGTAAGCCAGGGTATAATTAATTCAACACATATGTTAAATTGTATATATTGCATTGGCACAGCTTTATACATGGACAAAGCATTGAGCACAAAATACATTTCCATAGCAGTCTTAGTTGTGTATTTAATACACTAGTGTATTAAGATTATTAATATTACACTGTGAAAGCCAATTTTACGCAATAAATTCAGTAAATGTATATTTTAATCTTTTTACAACAGTTTAAGTTGTACTTACTTGCAGTTTATTCTCTGTCCCTCCGTGGTAACCACACCTTTACACCTGAAACAATCAGTCCGATATGTTACGAGAAAATGTCATAGCAACCAGTATGCCCACATCATTCAACATCATTTTGTCAGGGAAATAAAGTGACAGTGCAACGGTTTAATATACCAGTAACAGCTATTAAAGGTAATATGGGACACGCTATGTGATGTACCTAAGAACATGTGTGATTTTTCATGAAATATTTTTACAGAAAATGTTATATTTTCTGTAAATGACGCCGAAAGGTGACAACATTTTCCATAAATGACATAGAAAGTTGACAAAATTTTTCACAGCAAATGCGTATAATACGCATTTGCTGTGAAAATTTTCGTCAACTTTCTACGTCATTTATGGAAAATTTTGTAAATAATTTTCATGAAAAATCACACATGTTCTTAGGTATAACATCACATGGCGTGTCTCAAATAGAGATGGATTCAGTAAAATAAATTATTCATGCTTCTGATGTAATATTTAGATATGTATGCAATCAAGCCCAATTGTACCATGATAATAATAGCGTACTAGCAGGTGCTTGTATACTGTACATGAGAAAAGCCTTTAACATATTACATATTTTGGAATATCTGTATGCGTATGAAATTTATGAACATTTTATTTTTGTTATTTCTCATTTGTAGTATATGTTGTGACCACTCATTTGAAGCTTCTCGTAAAGAAGATAAATATTCATACATACAGTGAAATCGCGATGGCTCGAAATGCCACGGCCTGCATATTTTGTTCGAGTGATCGCATCTTTCGAGCCATCGCATCTTGCGATTTTGGTATACTTGTTGACTACTGTACCCGTCAGAATTAGGAAATAACAAAGCATAATAGAGTGAATCCATGTTTTAGATGATAATAGTATTTATTCGCAGATTAAAGTTATCATGTGACATTAAATAAACTATTTAAATGTATTTACAAAACTGTCTTTATTTCAATTATTATCAAATGATCAAAGCTCCAGTATTTACTATAAATTGTGGCGCACATAATTAATGTCGCAGTTGTTTGTGACGTCACTCAAAACAATAGTATGGGCCCAGCTCAAACAATGTCGTTATACGGCGCCCATAAAAAATCGGGAATCAGTCGTGAATCGTAAAATGTTGTGATGCAACAAAACGTGCTTTACTTAATGTTTGACCAGTGTAAACGCTGATCAACTTGCAGACTCCTGCAACTTGACATGTGTTTACTATTTCACTATAATATTATTCATCATGAATAGCTGTCGAGGACGAACATTTCAGGTCCTGAACTGAATGTGCAGGCCGATTTAATGCTGCATTGATTGGAAATTCAGTAGAGCAAATATTTTTTGTCACGACCAGTCATCTCTGCCTAACTAGGAAGTGCGGTATTATTAGTGGGCGTTTTTCATTGTGACTCCCGGGTAGCCACACGAATAACATGAAGACCACTAGAACATGGGATACTAGGGTTCGACTTGAACCCGAGCAACGACTCTGGTTGTTCCTGTGATACTCGGGTTACTCGACGAGTACAACCCGTGAGTTACCGGAAAAACGAGAAATGATTTACAACAGACTATTAAATGCGCCGAGAGGCCGAAGCCCAGACTATTTAATAAATCTCTGTATATCGTTGATCGCAATCAACAACGTTAACGATCAAATTGCACCACTTTAGGCAATTAACTGGACTTGAAAACAAACCACATTTCATAGACAGGTAGAGCGTGGCTCGGTCTTTGATCGTAACAAGTTGGACGCAGAGGTGTGAAAATTAGCCAAACACAAACTTCGAGTCATCGTATAGCAAAATAGCGAGAAATGAGTCCGCGGGACTCGAAACATGTTTCGAGGGATCGCATTTTTCGAGGAGTTGCATTTTGAGCCATCGCATGTAAATTACATTAAACATATAGGGAAAATTATCGGGACTGCGATGCTATTTCGAGCGAGCCCGTCATTATGAGCCATCGCATTATGAGCCATCGCATTTCGAGCCATCGCGATTTCACTGTATATACATCAGAAAATTGGCAGACAACACAATTTACTTCAGTATTATAAGGATAAAAATAATGAATACTGCATAATTGGAATTTTACTTACTTATTGTTGTCATCCAGTATCAGCGATGATGCAGACATCCGCAGACAGTATAGTCCACCGAACACCGCACACATCCTGAATTAGATAGATAGTATATGTGCCTGGCGTTTTGCGAAAATTAAAAACAAGTTACTTGCAGGGTAATTTGTTTGTTTGTTGGGGTATAATGGCCTATCAACAGCTAAGGTGATTTATTGCAGGGTAATGTGCAATAACGTTTGTATCCAGAAAGCATCATTGTTGTATTATCTGAAAACCATCAACTACATTATAGGAATGAATGGCCTTTTTGTGGAATTTATCGGGGTATAAACTTGGAAAAGTCGCGGGAATATTGGACGAAGCGATAAAAAATTACAATTTTCGAAAAAAAAAAAAAAAAATTGGAATTCCAGGGTGTCCGATTTAGAGAGATTTCACTATAGGAATGAATGGCCTTTTTGTGGAATTTGTATAAACTTGGAAAAGTCGCGGGAATACTGGACGAAGGCCGGAAGGCCTCGTCCAGTATTCCCGCGACTTTTCCAAGTTTATATCCCCGATAAATTCCCCAAAAAGGCCATTCATTCCTTATAATTCCAGCATTTTAAATAAATTCATCAAGAAAATAAGTTTATTTTCCGTTTTCTTAAGAATTATTTTAACTGCGCCTGACGGTTACGGAAAGTAGTTCTACATGGAGTTTACTGGGATATAAATTTTGGACGGAGACTTGCAACGGACCAATCAAATGTTAGGGAATTGTGTAAATATTTTTGTGCTGGAATTATTTATCTTTACGTTCATAACGTGCAGTCGCGAAAGCCACAATTTTTCTTCTTTCTGAAGTGAGTTTATATTTTGGGTTTGTCAATCACAATAGCAAAAGTTTTACATGTATTTTGAATATCAGCTTACACATAATAAAAAAAATTATTTTCAAAATCTTCACCATATTAAAATCCCCTATACTAGATAAATCTATTATTCATAATTAAATCAATATTTGATGGAATTGTTTCATTGGGGAAAAAATATTATTAGAAAAATGTATTATTTAGAAAAAATACAAGTTCATATAAAGTTTGATAATATGATAATATATTTAACCTGTTAAACCCTTTCAACCCCACATACCATAAATCCACCATTTACAAATACTGTTGATCCTGCTTGATCCTCATTAACACTTAGAACGCAATCTTAATTTTTTTGTCGTCTGCTGTTGATTTACTATTTTCCATATTTGTCTTCAAAAACATGCTTTGACAGCACTTTAGAATAATTTGCAACATGCTTCGATTATTTCCATTGGAAAGTCATTTGGCCTTGACCTTGAGGCACAGGGGCCGTATGAGTGGGACACAGAATGAATATATGGATGATGCCCAATAAGCATACAAAGTTTCAAGCAAATCTGACTTACAGTTACAGAGATAGTAGGTATGTGAAAACTTTACCGTAAATTTTGACAGAAACTTTAACGCAAACTTCTAAGTCATTTTACCTTGACCTTGGGGCACAGGGGCCACATAATGAATATATGGATGATGACCAATAAGCATACACAGTTTCAAGCAAATCCGACTTACGGTTACAGAGATAGTAGGTATCTGAAAACTTTAACACAAATTTTTACAAAAATTTAACACAAACTTCAAGTCATTTTACCTTGACCTTGGGCACAGGGGCCGCATGAGTGGGACATATCATGAATATATGGATGATGACTAATAAGCATATGAAGTTTCAAGTCAATGTGACTTAGTGCTGCAGAGATATAAGGTATTTAAAAACTTTAATACAGATTTCGGATACACGCACACACGGACACCCGGACGTCATTGTGATCACTATGTCTCGCTTTCCGCAAGCGGGCTCGACAAAAAAGATTTATCTGACAATAATTTTGTGACAATTGGATTGGTCACAAAATTAACATATCACAGTCCATTCCAGTTATTTAGGGTTGAAAGGGATAATACTAGTATCATCCTGTGTTTCACCCATCACTGGACTTTATGTGGCACAGACAGTAGTTGAGTAGACAGTAGTTGAGCACAGGTGCAAGACTCGGACCTATGACATAAAACAAGAGGGCCATAATGGCCCTAATTCGCTCACCTGACTCCATGAACACCAGAAGAGAATGTGACATTGAGTTCATGTGTTTTAAAAAAATTGTGCTATTTTTAGATGGCGGTCATCTTGGATTAAGCGATGACTCTCATTTTACAAAATCTGAAAATGCTTCACCCAGCATCGGCCATGTGGTTCCTGAGAAAAAGACGTTAAAAATCTTGAATAAATGGACCTTTTGGTGGCCATCATGGATGACATAATCATCCGATTCCGACAAATATTGCACCAGAGTGATCGCCTAACTGATACCTTCAATTTGATATATGACATGACCATATTCAGTAAAAAATAAAATTTGACCCCAATTTGACCCCACGGGCCACGCCCATTTTTGACCCCGGGGTCACCATTTTAACAACTTTCAAAGAGCAATGTACATCGATCATTCCTACCAAGTTTCGTTGAAATCCGGCTATGCTATTTTTAGACGGCGGCCATCTTGGATTAGCGATGACCTCCATTTTAACAAATCTGAAAAGGCTTCACCCATGGACCATAACTTTTAAGTTTGGCTACCATGGGCCAAGCGGTTCATGTGAAGAAGAATTTTGAAATCTCTAATAAAAGAACGACCTTTTGACATTTCGGCGGCCATCTTGGATGACATAACAATCCGATTTGGACAAAAAATGTACCAGAGTGATCGCCTCATTGATACCTTCGATTTGATATATGACATGACCATATTCAGTCAAAAATAAAATTTGACCCAAAGGGCCACGCCCATTTTTGACCCCGGGGTCACCATTTTAACAACTTTGAAAAAGCATTGTACATCGATCATTCCTACTAAGTTTCGTCGAAATCCGGCTAGCGGTTCATGAGAAGAAGAATTTTTAAGAATTTATGCTATTTTTAGACGGCGGCCATCTTGGATTAGCGACGACCTCCATTTTAACAAATCTGAAAAGGCTTCACACATGGACCATAACTTTTAAGTTTGGCTACCATGGGCCAAGCGGTTCATGTGAAGAAGAATTTTGAAATCTCTAATAAAAGAACGACCTTCTGACCTTTCGGTGGCCATCTTGGATGACATAACAATCCGATTTCGACAGAAAATGCACCAGAGTGATCGCCTCATTGATACCTTCAATTTGATATATGACATGACCATATTCGGTCAAAAATAAAATTTGACCCCAATTTGACCCCAATTTGACCCCACGGGCCACGCCCATTTTTGGCCCCCGGGGTCACCATTTTAACAACTTTGAAAGAGCAATGTACATCGATCATTCCTACCAAGTTTCGTCGAAATCCGGCAAGCGGTTCATGAGAAGAAGATTTTTTAAGAATTTATGCTATTTTTAGACGGCGGCCATCTTGGATTAGCGATGACCTCCATTTTAACAAATCTGAAAAGGCTTTACCCATGGACCATAACTTTTAAGTTTGGCTACCATGGGCCAAGCGGTTCATGTGAAGAAGAATTTTGAAATCTCGAATAAAAGAGCGACCTTTTGACCTTTCGGCGGCCATATTGGATGACATAACAATCCGATTTCGACAAAAAATGCACCAGAGTGATCGCCTCATTGATACCTTCAATTTGATATATGAAATGACCATATTCAGTCGAAAATAAAATTTGACCCCAATTTGACCCCACGGGCCACGCCCATTTTTGACCCCAGGGTCACCATTTTAACAACTTTGAAAGAGCAATGTACGTCGATCATTCCTACCAAGTTTTGTCGAAATCAGATTTTTTAAGAATTTGTGCTATTTTTAGACGGCGGCCATCTTGGATTACGTAATGACGTCATTTTAACAATTTTGTAATCCCCCTACCTAAGAACCATGACCATGAAGTTTGGTGACTATAGACCCAATGGTTACCGAGGAGAAGACGTTTGAAAATGTTCACGGACGACGACGGACGACGGACGACGACGACGGACACATTGCGGTAACAATAGCTCACATGAGCTTCGCTCAGGTGAGCTAAAAAAAAGCCTATTAAAAAAATCCCATTACCCCACCCACTTGGTCTCATAAAGTACCATAGAAGATGGTATTGTACGAGACCAAGTGGGTGGGGTAATGGGATTTTTTTAATAGGCATTTTTTTGGTGTCATAGTTCCGAGTCTTCCACTTGTGTAGTTGAGTGGGAGACGATACCTGCAGAAGCTCTGTGGCAGTTCGCCACTGCCGTACAGGGACCAGAGGAATGCGGTGTTGCCATACCTCCCCAGGGAGAGCAGGAACTTCTGGGTCTGCTCCAGGCCCTGTTGGTGAGGCAGTGATTCACTCAGGTTATCAGGCAACAAACTTTGTATTGGCTGAATACATAGTGTCTGATAACACATAGTTATATCCAGCATTGAGTAGATACACATAAATCAGTGCTACAATGGATTCAGAACTACTTTTGTTGGACGAATAGCATCAGTGTAATGACTAAGGGCTTTTGTTACATTTATGTAGGGCAAGGTCACGTTAATGGTGGTATGAGTGGTCACATATGTCAACAAATATTGGGTGTCCAAATATTAAATTACTGGTAATCCTGTAAGTTTTTTTAATTGAACTAATGGCATGATGAATAAACTGTTAGAAACGCTTTGATACAATGGATTTGTGAAAGTCAAAGAGGTCAAGATCATGTTAAAGGTGGTGTGAGCCTTGTTAATAAGTGTCGAGTGTTTGAACTTAATCCATCTAGATATACTGAAGTTCTGGCACAATGGTGAAACCCTAACCAACAGTTTGGCATAAATTACAATGGACAGAACATCAAGAGTAAAGCAATAAGATCCCCAATGCTATCGCATAGTGGCATAATAATGATATATAACATGAAATTTAGGAGACACAATTGTCTATGTACGTGTACATATTTGACCCATCAAGTGGTCACAAAATCTTGAGGTCAAATAAAGCAGTCTAGTACACAACAAAATGTAATTTAACATAGTTTTTCAGGAATTAATTCCATAGCCGAAAAAGGCAAATATGTGAGTGTCAAAATAGTCAATTTCAAAACGTCAAAGTGCTCCTTAGAAACAATTTCAATTGTCGTATAATTTATTCAACTATCATTTTGGAATATTGGATATATTTCCATTAATGTTTGTAATCTTTTGTGTTTATTGAATTTACATACAATAGTTCAACAGGACCTCTGCATGGCTGATGTAGTTACAGAAGATACACCTCAAGTACAATGTAGTTAAAGAGAGTACTCGGTATCAGTCGCTATTTCAACAAAATTGCAAAGTATACTTATCTTGCTAAATAAACTGTGAGGGAGAAATTTTCAATTTAAGGATAAATTTATAAATTTTTATTATACTGAATTTATTATATTAACACAGCCAAAATGTCTGCATACTTTTAATCATCAAATATATGAAGTTGTTAGTTCAATATGAAACTAGATTGGTCAGTAATACGGAATACCCCAGCCCCCCCCCCCCCCCCACCACGTGGGCCCAGGTACCTCTAAACATGTAAAAAAAATACACGTGTGTGGGCTTGTGACCTTGACTCTGGGCTTAGCAGGGGCGGCACAAATGTAAATTTGTCATAGGGGGGTAGAGGTCCATTGGAGCAATGTGTGTGTGAAATGTGAAGCAGATCCGAGCAAGGAAATAGAAGTTATAACCAATTTCTCTGATATTAACTTTTGTAAATAGAGGAATCATGCATGAAATATTAAGAATGTTTGATGAAAGAAATAAAAGTTATAATATATTTCTCTGATGTTAAGTTTTGTAAAGAGACTAAGTATGTGACCTTGACCTTGGGATCAGCGGGGGTTGGACGGTCGTAGATTTGTCACAGCATGATAGTACAACCTTAGAGGAATGCACAAGTGAAATATTAAGAATTTTCAATGATGGAAATAGAAGTTATAACTTATTTCTCTGATGTTAAAGTTTTGTAAAGAGACCAAGTATTTGACCTTGACCTTGGGATCAGCGGGGGTTGGACAGTCGTGGATTTGGCACAGCATGGTAGTAGAGCCTTACAGGAATGCATGGGTGAAATATTAAGCATTTTAGATGAAGGAAATAGAAGTTATAACAATATTTTGCTGATGTTAAGTTTAATGACGCACGGACGCACGGACAAACTCCAGTAAACCCACCACAACTCGTTGCGGAGGGTATAATAAAGAATTGCGGGAAAAATAAATGATTACTCCCTCAAAGTACACTTTGCTAGATAAGTATACTTTGCAATTTTGGTGAAATCAGGTACTGGTACCTGTTTTGTAGATGTTGAATCAGTGGCGAAGGCGATGGAATGTTGAACAAAATGTTTGATGTTTGGCGTCATCTTCAGAGAAACAAGGAAGTCGGTGAATGGTCTCTCAAGGTAGTCTAAAACACAGCAAAGGGTATCGCTACTTTTTATTTCGGCAAACAGTGTCATGACAGAATTACCCGATAGATGTATCCAAAACTCCATGATACAAAGAACATGAAAGTAACACATTTTTGATAATCATATATATTCTTACACAATAGTGACTGGAGAAATGGCACATTATGCTTCAAACCAACAGAATATATTCATATCAAGCTGTAAGAATGTCAGTCACTATTTTTTAACAGTTTAATTTCTCATCTGTTGGCACATTTTGTGCCAGCAGATGAGAAATTAAATTGGCCAAAAATGCCAGAAACTCCATTTCTCCGATCATAGTCATAAATTTAAAAAGTGAAAGTGAATGGGTTTAACATGACAGCAACAGCTAAGGTCATAGAGAGACGTGACCTCGGTTGCAAGTCTCATCTGAAAGACCAGTGGGATGGGAATAATACATGTATGAATATGTATTTTTACATTTATATAAGAAGATAGGACTGCTGAACTGCTGAAACATACCTTGTATTTCTTTTATTTTCGTCTCGTAGTCCACACTGAATTTGAGGAATTTCATCAGCATTCTCTTCTCCAGCATAGACACTTTCTTACTGCTGAACACATCCGCTCTTGAACAAGGTACCTAAAACATCGACACTTTCTTACTGCTGAACACATCCGCTCTTGAACAAGGTACCTAAAACATCGACACTTTGTTACTGCTGAACACATCCGCTCTTGAACAAGGTGCCTAAAACATCGACACTTTCTTACTGCTGAACACATCCGCTCTTGAACAAGGTACCTAAAACATCGACACTTTGTTACTGCTGAACACATCCGCTCTTGAACAAGGTGCCTAAAACATAGACACTTTGTTACTGCTGAACACATCCGCTCTTGAACAAGGTGCCTAAAACATCGACATTTTCTTACTGCTGAACACATCCACTCTTGAACAAGGTACCTAAAACATAGACACTTTGTTACTGCTGAACACATCCGCTCTTGAACAAGGTGCCTAAAACATCGACACTTTCTTACTGCTGAACACATCGGCTCTTGAACAAGGTACCTAAAACATCGACACTTTCTTACTGCTGAACACATTCGCTCTTGAACAAGGTACCTAAAACATCGACACTTTCTTACTGCTAAACACATCCGCTCTTGAACAAGGTACCTAAAACATCGACACTTTGTTACTGCTGAACACATTCGCTCTTGAACAAGGTAGCTAAAACATAGACACTTTCTTACTGCTGAACACATCCGCTCTTGAACAAGGTACCTAAAACATAGACACTTTCTTACTGCTGAACACATCCACTCTTGAACAAGGTACCTAAAACATCGACACTTTGTTACTGCTGAACACATCCGCTCTTGAACAAGGTACCTAAAACATAGACACTTTCTTACTGCTGAACACATCCGCTCCTGAACAAGGTACCTAAAACATCGACTTTCTTACTGCTGAACACATCCGCTCTTGAACAAGGTACCTAAAACATCGACACTTTCTTACTGCTGAACACATTCGCTCTTGAACAAGGTACATAAAACATCGACACTTTCTTACTGCTGAACACATTCGCTCTTGAACAAGGTACCTAAAACATCGCACTTTCTTTACTGCTGAACAAAACATTCGTTCTTGAACAAGGTACCTAAAACATCGACACTTTCTTACTGCTGAACACATTCGCTCTTGAACAAGGTACCTAAAACATAGACACTTTCTTACTGCTGAACACATCGCTCTTGAACAAGGTACTCAAAAACATCGACACTTTGTTACTGCTGAACACAATCGCTCTTGAACAAGGTGCCTAAAACATGACACTTTGTTACTGCTGAACACATCCGCTCTTGAACAAGGTGCCTAAAACCTCGACACTTTCTTACTGCTGAACACATCCGCTTCTTGAACAAGGTACCTAAAAACATAGAAACTTTGTTACTGCTGAACAACATCCGCTCTTGAACAAGGTGCCTAAAACATCGACACTTTACTCTACTGAACTGATCACATCTTTGGCTCTTGAATTCTTAAGGTAACCTAAACATCGACACTTTCTTACTGCTGAACACATTCGCTCTTGAACAATAATGGCATTTGTTGGACTAAACTTTTTTTTTAATGCTTTTTTTGACTTGGTTTTTTTTTTACTTTAAACTATTACTTATGTGTTAACACATCCGCTCTTGTTTTTTTTACCAAAACCCTTTTTGTTTGGTTTACGGTTTGGTACATCGGTTTTTACACTCTTTGTTACTGTCCTTTTTCTGAACAAATTACCTTCGCTAATTTTTTCTTCGAACAAGGTGATTGGCTAAAAACAATCAAGACCACTTTCTTTTTTACTTGCTGAACACATACCGCTCTTGAACGAAGGTACCTAAAACATAAGACACTTTCTTACTGCTGAACACATTCCCTCTTGAAACAAGGTACTAAAACATCGACACTTTGTTACTGCTGAACACATTCGCTCTTGAACAAGGTACCTAAAACATAGACACTTTCTTACTGCTGAACACATCCGCTCTTGAACAAGGTACCTAAAACAAAAATCGACTTTTTACTCTTGACATCCGCTCTTGAACAGGTACTACATCGACACTTTCTTACTGTGAACAATTTTCGGCTCTTGACCTACATAAACGATTTTTCGGACAATTCTCTTACTGCTGAACACATTCCGCTCTTGAACAATGGTACTAAAACATTCCGACACTTGTCTTAGCTGAATCACATTCCGCTCTGAAACAAGGTACCTAAAACATCGACATTTCTTACTGCTGAACACATTGCTCTTGAACAAGGTGCCTAAACATCCGACACTTTCTTAATTGCTGAAAACAAATTCGCCTCTTGAACTAAGGTAAGCCTTAAAACATAGGACACTTTCTTTACTGCTGATAACACATTACGCTCTTGAACAAGGTATAAAACATAGACACTTTCTTACTGTGACATTCCGCTCTTGAACAAGGTACCTAAAACATCGACACTCTTACTTGCTGAAAACATCGCTCTGAACCATGTAACCTAAAACATAGACACTGCTACAGCTTGGTACCAAAACATGCTTCGTAACACATCCGCTCTTGAACAAGGTACTAAACATAGACACTTTCTTACTGCTGAACACATTCGCTCTTGAACAGGTCACTTCTACATCGTCGAATCCTAAAACTGTTACTGCTGAACACATTCGCTCTTGGAACAGTACCTATTCATCGACACTTTCTTACTGCTGAACACATCCGCTCTTGGAACATCGTTAGCTAAAAAACATAGACACTTTCTTACTGCTCGACACATCCTATTGCTCTGACAAGGTAGCTAAAACATAGACTCTTAGCTACTCCACTCTTGAACAAGTACCTATCGACTTTCTGTCACATCATGATACAATCAGTAAATTTGGGATAACGTTTTCAATACTAGAGACCTCTTTCCTAATATAACATTTGCAAACGGTGTAGATCCTGATTAGACGGCTCATAATGAGCCGTCTATTCAGGATCTACACCATTTGTGAATATTTTTTTATTTTTTACAAAATGACCCCCTTTTCTGTGTAATGGAACAGTCTCACCAGGAAATAGTCCATGTCAGTTACTTAGGGGTGAAATAGTTAAACAGTGAAACCTCTGTAAACAGCACACCCTGGGAGGTACCCAGGTTGTCCGATTTAGAGATGTTCCACTGTAAATCGGACATATTACCATTTTGGGACATACATATGACTTTTGCAATCATGAACATGCATTATTATCTGAGATGCGTTACCAAGAAACCAATCAAATGAGATCACATATATTTCCACGGTGTCTGGTTTAGAGAGGTTCCACTGTAGAATACAATCCCTCTACACATCATGAATATGGATCCCAACACATGCACATAGATACTTTATTCTGCTAAACATGGAGTTTACAGGAACCATTCCAAGACATACTTGAAAAGGAAGTTTGTATGATTCTCTATAAATTTCAGCACTGATGCTACAATTTTGATGGATGTGTGCAGAAATTTTTTAATGTGCTTATAAATATTATTTTAGCGAGTGGTGGTGACCAATGTGTATTTCTATGGTGTCAAAAGTACGCAATAATGATGTGAACTTTAATCACTTACCTTTTCCAATTTATCATTCAAAATAGTTAGAATGCGGGTAACTGTCTTGAATTCACAATACTTGGCGATGTCGGATGATATCAGCAATTCCACCATGTCGCCACCAGAGAACAACACCTGAAAATGGCAATACACCAGGAATATAGGTAATGGAATACAGGTAAATTGGGATATGTGCATTTGCAGTTGATCTAGCTCCGGGTCAGTGACTGGGGAAATGGGGCTCATGGCAGTAACCCTTTCAACATCACAGGCCTGTATAGTGGTATTGGCAAAAAGTGCAGATCCAGATGAGCCGGCTCGTGACGAGCCGTCTCATCAGGATCTGCACTTTTTGCAAGTAATTTTTGAGAACAAAAACACACCCTTCTCATAGACTAGTCTGAAAATCATTTTGTGACAGTTGGATTGGTTGCAAAATTCACATATTAAAATCCATTCCAGTTACTTGGGGGTGAAAGGGTTAATGGATGATCTAGTTCCTGATACATGTATGCCTGTATACTCCTGAACCTGATATGGACCATTCCTGTTAAACATGACAGCCATTTCACTGATTAACGGTGAACTGTGTAGAACCTGTTCAGACCGCTGTACACTGGTCATAAATGCCATAATGTTAGCCACACATCTTCCAATGGCCGCTTCAGTTTTGTTATGGTGTGACAAACATGATATAGCCAGATGAACAAAGGTGGAGTGGACGATGTGAACATTAAAACAAGAGGACTATAATGGCCCTAATTCGCTCACCTGACTCCATGAACACCAGAGGAGAATGTGACATTCATGTGTTCATGTGTTTTAAAAAAATTGTGCTATTTTTAGATGGCGGTCATCTTGGATTAAGCGATGACTCTCATGTTACCAAATCTGAAAATGCTTCACCCAAGGATCTTAACTTACTCTGAAGTTTGGCCAGCATCGGCCATGTGGTTCCTGAGAAAAAGACGTTCAAAATCTCAAATAAATGGACCTTTTGGCGGCCATCATGGATAACATAATCATCCAATTCCGACAAATATTGCACCAGAGCAATCGCCTCATCGATACCTTCGATTTGATATAGACATGACCATATTCGGTCAAAAATAAAATTTTACCCCACGGGCCACGCCCATTTTTGACCCCGGGGTCATCAACTTTGAAAGAGCATTGTACATCGATCATTCCTACCAAGTTATGTCGAAATCCGGTTGGCGGTTCTAGAGAAGAAATTTTTTGAAGAATTTGTGCTATTTTTAGACGTCGGCCATCTTGGATTAGGTAATGACGTCATTTTAACAATTTTGTAATTCCCCTACCTAAGGACTATGACCATGAAGTTTGGTGACTATCAACATTCAGCGGCAATACATACGCTTGAAAAAAACTAGGGGTTCAGGTCCGCCCTTCCTATGGTCTTAACTTAGCTGCTTGGGCTGGAGAACTGGGTGACGATGAGGATAAAACATTTATACTAGGTGGTATACACAATGGTTTTGATATAATAGATGAATGTACCAATATACCATCAGTAATGTCCTCAAATCACCCATCAGTCAAGCCTAAGAGCCCGCTTTTTGATAAAGCATCTGAACAAGTTAAGACTGAGATAGAACATGGTAATTATGTCATTTGTAATGGGCTGCCAAAAATCATTAGTCCTATGGCCGCCATCCCCAAACCTGATGGCGGAGTCCGCCTCATACACGACTGTTCTAGACCAGTCGAGAACGCGGTTAATGATTTTTGCTCATCAGACTGGCGACAAAAATTTGACCGTGTCGATGATGCAGCTGCCCTTATGACAGAAAATTGCTGGTTCGCCAAGGTCGATTTAAAGTCTGCGTACCGCTCTGTGGGAATAAGTCAACGCAGTCAACAGGTCACAGGGTTTAAATGGGACTTTGGTGGTAACACTGTTTACCTTAAAGATACCAGGCTTCCGTTCGGCGCTAAGCTCAGCCCCGGCATATTCCATAGACTAACTCAAGCCGTTAAACGTATGATGGCGAGGAAGGGCTACGACCTGATAATCGCGTACCTTGACGACTTCGGAATCGCAAGTGCAATGTGCGGAGGCACTCGCGTGCCTCATTCAGCTTCTCCGGAAGCTTGGATTCAATATTCACTGGGGAAAAGTCGTTGATCCCACTAGAGTAATCACATTCCTCGGAATAGAGTTAGACTCGACGTCTATGCAGTTGCGTTTGCCCACACAAAAGCTTGAAGCAATGAAACAAGAACTGCAAGGGTTCTTGCGACAAAAGCGCGTTACTAAACGACAATTACAGTCCATCGCGGGACGGTTGTCGTCGGCTGCAGGAGTGGTGAAAGGCGGACCCTCCGCACCCTCAAACACGGGTCACATAGAACCTTACTGACTATGGACATTCTAGAGGATCTTCTCTGGTGGTCACGATTTCTAGAATGTTTCAATGGTAGATCGATGTTGCTGGATCGCACCCCAATTGAATGCGTCTTCACTGATGCCTGTGGGGATGCAGCAGGGGAGTGTTTCGGCACAGATTGGTTTTATTGCAATTGGGGAATTGATTGGCCACGTGCCCAAGATCTACACATCAATGAAAAGGAAGTGTTGGCAGTTGTCATTGCAGCTCAGAGATGGGCCCCACACTGGACAAACAAAAATATCATAATATATTCGGACAACTCAGTCACGGTCTCATCAATTAACAAGGGTACATCCCGCAATAGTGTAGTTATGCAGTGTCTCCGTCATTTCTTTTGGTTATCTAGTGCATACAATTTCCACTTGACTGCAAAACACATCCCAGGCATACATTTTGTCGCTGATAGTGCGTCAAGACTGCCTTCCCCAGGTCATATTGAAAGGTTGATGCCTTACATTTCCCAAACCCCACTGATCTGGCATATGTCATTAGGGTCTTTACATTTTCTTCTTGACAGAGTCGGATATTGGATGTGCAGACAGGCTGGTTAGATCTCAGCGAAACTTGAACCCCTCCGCTCCTGGCGAGATGCTAACTACCCTTCCGGTCAGTCTTGACAATGAGGTCCACCTATATCGCAGCAACACATTTTCTTCGTCTACCACTAAGACATATGGCAGTCAGCGGGCCTCGTATTTGCGGTTCTGTGCTGAACTCAAAATTGCACCTGTGCCTTTGTCCCACATTAATTTGGGCCGTTATATTGCTTACCTCTCTCGCAGACTCTCTTTTTCGTCTGTCCGGCAATATCTAAATGTTGTCCGCCTTTTTCACTTGGAAGCTGGTCTACCAAACCCCCTGCATGACAATTGGTATGTGACTTCCATTCTCAAAGGTGTCCGTAGAATGAAAGGGCACGCTACTAATCAAAAACTTCCCATTACATTTCAGTTATTACGGGGTATTTTCCGACAATTGAATCTTCAGCTCTCGTTAGACAGAACATTTTGGGCGGCCTGTCTAGTTGGTTTCTTCTCCTTTTTCCGTAAGTCTAATCTTCTTATTCCGTCTGTTTCGCAGTTTTATCCCACCCGTCATTTATGCACCGGGGACGCGGATTTCGCGTCAGATGGGGTAGTGCTTACGGTCCGCTGGTCCAAGGTGATTCAATTTCGCCAGCGCACTTTGAATATCCCACTTCCCCTTATCCCCAACTCTCCATTTTGCCCGTCCACAATCTTGGTTCAGCTGGCTTTGGAGTGCCCGCTTGATGTCAAACCGACCCCTTTATTTCGATATAAAACAGGTGATAACGTAGTCCCTTTAACAGCCACTACTTTTACAGACAGGCTCCGATCCTGTCTGCGTGGTTGTGGAGTGCCCCCAGCCCAGTATTCCGGTCATAGCTTTCGTCGTGGTGGCGCTACATATGCTCTTCAATGTGGCTTACCGGCGGATCTCATAAAAATACAAGGTGACTGGAACAGCAGTGCGTATGAGCGTTATCTGGAGCCTTCTCTACAATTGCGCCGTCTGGTGGCATCCACAATGGGTGCAGCAGCAGCTAATTCCTGATTGTCAGACACAATTTCACCGTAATGATTGGCTGTCGACTTATAACCGTCGCCATCTTAATTAGTATCATGTACATGTATTTCTAAACTACTCTACTCACTATAGATTTTGGGAATTTGGAGGTATACTGGGAAATTGTTGATGCTATAAGACCAAATAATGAGCATGCATGTATTTTGGTTACTTTGAACATTGTGTTATGCCTTATCACATACTTCTCCCATCAATAATTTTCAAGTATATATATGATTCATTTTCCCAAAACCTGAGTTGTGTTCATCTATTTTATTATCCTGATCCATACACATAAGTACATGGTAAATGGCAAACCCAGCTAGACTGGGTTTGGATGTACCGTGTTGATGAGCCTACACCTGGCCAGTGTGGTAATACACACATGGGTGAGGTAGGCTCATCTGTATTGTAGGGCAAGAAATTTAAGAGTCAGATTAGGTTGTAATCTGGTTTTAAATTGGGCACCCGGCAACAAGCAATTTATGTACATGCATGGATACATAGCGAGTCACTCGGGATTAGGTCCTGGTTCACGATCAGTTACATGTCCAACATGTGCAGTTTCAAGCGTCTGCTCCGTCCGTCATGGTTGGTTGCAACGCATCGGTAACCTAGTGACCCGAGCATATCTCTCCCGGGGATTTGGGATAATCTCTAACCCACTGGTCTATCGTTTGGACTTCACGGGGTTGGAGATTATCTTTCCCAACCAATCATAGCAGCGGTCCCTGTGGGCGCCTTAATATCTGTCCAATCACAGCGCATCTCACACCAGCCCCGGCAGAGGCTGACTGAACCGCGGGAAATGTTTGGAAGCGGCCTCATTCCTTTGTTAACTTGGCGTATGATAAGACGTGTTGTCGACACTTTCTCCCCGCCCACCCTCCCTGAGTGATGAGCATTGTAGGCATGCATTGATGTTATATACATGTGTAGTTTAGGTATTAAAATATGTGTTGTCTGTAGAATAGCTTGAATCATATATAGTGGACATCGTCTGGGTCAAATGTTAACTTAATTAATAGGCCCTGCCATCATGCAGTATTACTACATTACTCTATATCGTATTGCAATTCGAGAGGGGTACATGTATGTTCTAGTCCTCGGGAGACAAACAGTGTCAGTGCGATTACATTTTCGTCTGTACGTTAGTGCACAATCCATGACCTCCTTTCTCAGGCTATCACCATTCATGAGGTCTATGCTTCACATGCCAAATAATGAGCATGCATGTATTTTGGTTACTTTGAACATTGTGTTATGCCTTATCACATACTTCTCCCATCAATAATTTTCAAGTATATATATGATTCATTTTCCCAAAACCTGAGTTGTGTTCATCTATTTTATTCTCCTGATCCATACACACAAGTACATGGTAAATGGCAAACCCAGCTAGACTGGGTTTGGATGTACCGTGTTGATGAGCCTACACCTGGCCAGTGTGGTAATACACACATGGGTGAGGTAGGCTCATCTGTATTGTAGGGCAAGAAATTTAATGAGGAGAAGACGTTTGAAAATGTTCACGGACGGACGACGGACATATTGCGGTAACAATAGCTTACATGAGCTAAAAATTAATCAAATATTTCAGCTCTTGGAAACGTTGGATGAAAAGTAACACCTTTAACCCAACAGGCCATAGATACAATATTTGTAAATGTTGTATATCCAGATGAGATGGCTCATTATATCAACAGGACAGGTCAGAAATACAACATTCATAATGAGATGTCTCATCTGGATCTACAATGTCTGTCAGTATTCTTAGATCCAAAACATACAATGTTTTTATTGATGGAATAGCCCAATAATTAGCATGAAACTATTAAACCATAACTATGTGGATTGTGGGGAAAATATATGATCACAAAAATAGCTTACTTTTGGTGATAAGTCCAAATTGAACTTCCTCCACTCCTCTCTCAGTTTTGACACTGTCCATATCAATTCTGTTTTCACTTCCATTGAGGATAGTGTCTCCCCTGACTGAACAGCTTCACCATTTGCATCATTCTCAGACTGCTTTTCCGATGTGTCAGGCTTGTCTTTCATCTCAGCTCCATCATCATGACTATCTCCTTTAATATCATCACAGACAACAGCATCACCTTGGACTACATTGCTTTCAAGAGATTTGTCAGAGTTATCAGTCATTTCACTTCCTTCCAATGGAATCTGCCCTCCAGGACTTTCAGCAGTTGATCGAGACAAGCTTTCACCAACCACAGCAGTTGTATCCTGGCTACCACATGTCTCTGTGTTTATATTGCCAACATCATGCTGGCTATCAGAACCACCTTCAACCTCTGATTGACTACTGACATTTGTTGATAATTCATCATGTTCGTTTTTGGAATCAGCATCATCACATTCTTTCCGGACTTCTGTTTCTGCCAAACTTAGTTTCCCTAATGACTGATTAATTCCTGCTTCAACACTTTTGCTGGCACTCTCATCTACATCACTGAAAAGATTAAGGTTAATTAAAGCAACACAAATCAATAACATAATTTATATACACACCCTCCCAATGTGTAAAGTTTAAAGATCAGCCTCGAGTGTATGGCAGAAATACTGCAGGTGATTGAAATCCCCATTCATTATGCTAATTAGGAGTGGACGGATAGTAAATCATCTGTAGTATTACACTGTCAACTGCTTTAACGTTGTATGTGATTATATTTATAGTTTGTCAATCATATTCCTATAATACAATAACTTAACAAGTTATTAACTAATTAAAGTAGCCCTCTAAACCCCACATAAGGTCAATGTTTGCAAACATTGTAGATGCAGACGATCTGTCTTGTAATGAGTCTTGAAATGAAAGATATAGAAGATATTCCATCGTATATGTTTGAATAGCGTGAAATAATACACAAGTTTATGTCAGCTTCTACGTAAACAACGAGTAAGCGAAGCGAACAAGTTGTTTACGCGGAAGCCGACGTACACGAGTGTATTATTTCGAGCTATTCAAACAATTACATGTATGATGAATATCCTATTTATTACATTTATGAACAACATTTGCGAACAAAAATACATTTCATGATGCATCGGGTACGTTTGTAACTGCGTATGCATTTTTATGGGTGGTGCTTATTTTATATCAACTGTGGGAGAGTGCACGCAGGTGATTACGGGTGTTCTCTTCACAGTGTATTACTTGTATTTTAATGTTGACTTCTCTCACAGGTAAATCCATGTATATAATAGATTGAAATGTAATAATTAAAGATAATGGAATGGCGTTTAACAGAAGCATGCCATTTGCGGCCATGATTACATGTAGTAGTGTGTGATACAATGACCGTGGTATTATCAGGTTAATATCTCATCAGAAAAGAACAATTCCATTTCAGGTTAGGAGAGTAAGAAGATACGATGACATTTATCGGCTGTATCAGTACCTCACGTGGAACTGCATGTCGGCCTGACTGAAGCTGCGGCTGTATAGGGGCAGCTGTACCAGGCTCTCCCCACCCTCCACGTGACTCCCCTCATCCTCGGGCCGCGTCAAACAGTTGTCCGGGCTCGCTGTATCATCTACACCCTGTAACGACTGCTGGCTGACAAAATGCTAATGTTTGGACGATTCCATAACCATAATTGAAAAAGGATTTTTTTTCAAAATCTTCAAATCATGACAAATACAGCTGATCCAGATAAGATAGCTCATAACAAGCCGACTCATCTGGATCTACAGTGTTTGCAAATGTTGGCTTTATGATCTGTAGGGTTGAAATGGTTAAATGTAGATCCCTATACAGTTGCATACTAACAATGTCAGATTAAGATCTACTTATTTTGCCAATGGCAGAAATGTTACTTTAGTGGCTAAATTATGAACAGCATATGCCTTGGTCAGACTGCACAGATCTGGCGCTATGCTGGTCGTATATTTTCAAATCCAGGGTTGTATTACACACCGTAGATCCTAGGTTGGTGCTACTGGCAGCCAAAGTAGCCATTTGGCTTCTCATAGTGCTGAAATGATGTCTTGTTAATACTACCATGTAGATACATAAGACAAGTTTCAGATGCCAAGATGTGCATAGAATCACTAGCATTAACCTTTTTGACGCTGACACTGATAACACATACAAAATAATACTGTTCCTTTTACATATTGTACAACTACATATAGAAGTATATCCAGTTTGTGTTTTACTTACCACCGAGTGTTCTTGTGCCCATTTCTCTATAGACTTCAAGTTGAATGAGGCCCAGTCTCCGCTATAGTAATCATTCCTACAAAGTACACAATTCTGTCTGTGACTAAAGATGGATGTATGGCATTTGTCACCAGTGCAGCTGCTAGGTCCAAGATTTTAAACTTTCTGGGTATGTGCTCGGTTCTCAAGCTCGAAATGAGGATGTTTGTCTGGTCCACTCCAACTTCCTGATTCAGATGACAAGAGTCACAGGACCATAGCTATGAATTCTTCCAAATATGCTAAATGTCTGAGACGTACATGGTGATGGACGTACAGATAATATAGAAGGAACAAATATGCCACCTTACAATCGCATCGGGGAGTACAAATATGCCTATGAACATGTGTTTATGAACTGACTAAATATATACCCTCAGACATCTGCATAATTTCATTAAATACATTTACAAAATTTACAATATTTGTCATAAATACAGTCAAAAGTTGGCGCTTTTGATACCATTTACGGAAAAAAATTAATAGGTATTTAATGAAATTATGCAGATGTCAGAAGGTACAAAATCGCATGGTGTGTCTGATATTTAGCGATGAATACTTCATACCTGTCTAAATGCAGTACTGTCTGTCCTATCCTGGAGAACGCAGCAGCCATGATACTCTCCGGCATACCTGAAAATTGTAATAATATCTGTGCTACATTAAAACAAAACTTGGCTGTGACTTGAGACAGGGGGCTTATGGCCGTTGTGACCAGTGCAGACCCAGATCAGCCTGCGCATCTGCGCAGTCTGATCAGGGTCTACACTGTTCACCATTAAGTCGAAACACTAGCCATGCTTCTTAGTTCTTACCATATAAATCCTTATTAGATTGCAGGGGTGCAGTAACAGACCAACAGCTAGTCTGGACACAAAAGCCATAAACCTCATTTCTTCAGCAAATGTGGTTACGATCTGATAAGTAATATGAAGCATGATAATGTTGGAATTTATTTTTTGCCATCCTAATGACAAGTGCATATAAATGTCTCCATATTTTATTTATTTAGACATGTGAAAAAACGTCGGACCCCCAAAATAGAAAGGTTGTAGTTAATAATGTCAACAAATTATGAACGATATGCACAAAATCAAATCAAATACACCATCACTGCATCAAATATTTGTATTTGGTTAATTATCAGATTTCAGGAACAAACAATAAGAAGACCCACTAAATGTTCACACCCACTAAATTTACCCCACCCACTGAATTTTCCATACGACACGTACAGAAATATCACAAATAACCAAGTAAGGTGCATCAAAATCAGTGACAACATAGTGAAAAATCTGTAATGTTCCGTATCTTGCTAAAAATATAACAATAAAGCGAAAATTAAAGGGCACAATTACTAAACCTGTGCCTAAAACTATAACGTCAAATTCTTTTGGTAAATCGGCGGCCATGATGGGATATTTTATAGTAAAATATATTTGCTTATACATTCGTATTTTAAAATAGTCATTTTCTTTTGTAACTTTATATTAACAATAAATACGATGATAATATTTAATGCAAAACATAATAGTTTACGAAAACTAACTTCTAAATGTCTTAATATTAATGTTGTTGCACTGTTATATTGAATACGAAACTGAGTTTCATTTTAAAACCGAAAGCGGAAGCTAATTTCTAAGGGTCAAAGGTCACGAATACATCCCTAATTTTCCATTAGGTATGTATTTATATCGATTACTATGTTCTGTTTGTTAATAGCGATGACAACAAAGTATTGACTAATGTACACGTGGAGCTATTGTCATAATCGTTAATGTTGTAAATGTATAATAGGATGTGCTGACAATTTAGAATAATTATCACCCTATCGCCGAGGCATCACTCCGGTTATTCGTCATAACCAGAACCCGTCACATTATGCAGTCAACATATCATATGTAAGCCATAGCATTATTGCCAACATATAATCCCACCCACTGCTGTTATTCTCCCGTGATACAATAACAGAAAAAAGTTTTTAAAAAATAAATAAAAGATAACGCTATTTAGCATATTTGGACATGGCGTCTGTCTGTCGGAATTAGTCTTTGAAAATATACACAATTATGAAGTATTTCTAAGGGGAAAAAGTGTCGCTCAATGTGGGATTTGATCCCACGACCCCCATAACACTAGCACGGCGCTCTTACCAACTGAGCTAACTGAGCGATCGTGTCTCAACACCACACCCGGACACTACACTTATAAAATTTTGTTTTTTTTGTGCTTGTTCAAAGTTTTCATGCACAGCCGTAGACACCACCAAGACAGCCATGGAGTGCCATGGCACTATTTTTGGCCGTACAACGTAGGAAACGCCATTTTGAGAGTCTAAGTTGAAATATTTTTGTCTGCCATGGCCATGGGCATGCTCGATTTAATTATACAAACTTTTTGAAGAAAATAAATAAATGGGTTTATTGTTTTCGTCTCCGGTGTCTGTCTATGTTTGTCCGTATGTGCAGCACGTTTCTTGTAAGAAGTCAAACCTTTAAAACATAGAGACTTGAAACTTGGTGTGGCTTTCTTATGGTGTGGCTTTCTTATGGTGAGTATATATAGATATGCAAAGGTGATTTTGTATTTGACCCCTCGTCTTGAATTATCTCCCCCTTTTTGACTTTCAATACATGCCCACTCAGTAGGTTATAATATAGGGAGACAGATAGTTTTGTATAATCTGTTGGTGTGATATTTTCTGGTAAAGCAAACATTCATTCACCATCACCCCACATATTGATTGGCATTATTCTACATTTTATATCAGACGTAAATTTCCACACCGATATCAGGGGCGATAACCGTGTTTCCTTAAAATGTTAACAGACATTACTATTTATTCTCTGTACGGTATTTATTTTTTTGATGTGCAATGATCATACATTATAATCTGTCAAAAATAATATTTCAGGTGACAAATTCAATTAATAGTAGAAATAATCATGTCTCATTTGCATATGAAAATAGCCTGATACAATGATTATATCTGTATAGCAGGCACTCATACTTTTTAGAACTGGTGGAACACAATTCTACACTTATTTAATTCCTATAAAGAACATGTTGGACCTACTGAGTGGGCATGTACCTTTAAGGTGTCATTGCTAGAATAGAATATTTATGTATCATTTTGTTATTTTGTTTAAAACACTGAATCTTAAAAAAATGTATATCTAGATATAAAATTTATGTATGGGGGTACTAAATATTTGAATAATATTTTTTTATAATATATGAATTATATTTCATCATGTTAAATAGTCCACATGTAGTATTGTAAGTGTAACTTCTATATTTTCATCTATCAATCGATATATCAATGTATCGTCAATATTTTAGATTCAATATATCGATACCTCTACATGTATATTTTTCAGTCACATATAGATAGCCAGAATGAATTTTACATTATGAGACAAACAAAGTCAATTTAACAATGACATAAATTTGAAGGCCAACAGTGGTGTATCTTTTTTTCAGAAACATTTAGATTCCCAGAATGCATGTGACCTAGGAACAGAGGACAACGTATAATTTACCATGACAGCGATTGGAAATGCCCACTTTGGTGTTTCAACTTTCTTCGCGTCGAGCCATGGCCAAGACAAGTGTGGACCCAATGGACTGCCACTGACCCCCAACTCCATCAAGGTCATTGGACGCTTCCAGCACCTCCTCACATTGGAGCATGACCATGTGTGTAAATACCTGGACTGTGTTAAAGGAAAACATGGTAAGCGGACTTTACACCACCACCGCCTATGCTGGGGGCCGTTTCACTAAAGTTTATGACTAAAATATTCGTAAGTGCAAATTTAGGATAGTCTGGAAATTTCAATTGTTGGATTTACATTTATTGAGCATAGGCTGCATATGCAGCCTATGCTCATTAAATGTAAATCCTATAATTGTTTACAAGAAAGCAATGCTAATGGGAAATTTACAGACTATCATAATTTTTCACTTACGATTATTTAAGTCGTACAAAGTTTAGTGAAACGGCCCCCTGATCTTGCCCTTCGTTGTCAATTATTTTCTTTCAAAGTGCTTGAATATTGAGTTTGAAATCCAGCAGCTTGATTGGCTAAGCCTGAGCTGTAGTAAGTGATTGATTGCGAGTTGAGATTGCCAATAGATGTTCAGAAATATTGGCATATGGGCAAGTTTAATGCAGGTGGTTGTGTAGATGTATTGCTATAAATGTGGCTGTGACTGGTGAAATGGGCTCGTGGCATTTATGATCAATCTGAGTGATATACTAATGCTCTCCTGTATCCTGATTATGTTTTATAGAAGCATGACAGGTGTTTCACCAACTGCATGTTGAACAGTGCAGACCCTGATCAAACTCCACTCCACTTCTCCAGTCACAGAAGTCCATCGAGAAAATAATAAAATGTGCCGAAAAGTCGTACCTATGCGTAGCATTACTGTTTGTGGTTACACAAATGTTGCTTCCTGGTAATAGTGGAAGTGCATTTCCAAATGATGCCCTTCCCCTTTGTTATAAGGTTTGACAATGTCTAGCCGTGGCACGAGGGAACTGTTTGAACACCAAGGCCATATTAGGATTCAACATAGGTTTGCATGATAGTTTTATTGATTATGTGGCGAATTTACAGTAAGATAAAATGTTCGATGCGCATGGATTTTTCTGATGCAGCGATATCTGAGAACCAAAGTAGTTTTTCTATGGCCTAAGATTTATTTAATTGTGAAAGATGAGGCCCTGACATGCTGGTCTTGGTCTATACTTGTCACACATATGGGTAATTTATTGGTATGAATTATTTTATATAACTGCTGGCTTGCTTTGGGGCCAAATGAATTTGGTCTTGTATGTACCTGGCACCAGGTCAGGTTATTCTAATTTCAGGGCTGAATATATTTTTTTTTCTCGATGTAAATATTCTGTTCTGATTTTGGGATCCCCCCCCCCCCCCAATGCAGCAGGTTAAGTACGGGATCGAACCTATTGACCTGGCCTTAAATGACCTTAGCTGTTGATAGGTCGTTACATAACAATACACACAAACAAACTAACAAATGGCATATGGCAGATTTATTAAGTTTCCACAAATAGCCTGTAGAAAGAAACAATATACTATATTTATACCACCGGCATACAAAGTATGTCGAGGGTATATAGTTTTTGTAAGTCTTTCTGTCGGTCCACGTTAAAGTTTTCATTTGTCGGTCCAGGCATCGGCCGGGGGTATATGTGAGCCCCTGCTCACTTTCTCTAGTGCTGTTTGTATGTACATGTACCTGCATTTTGTATACTATACATGTATATATCTTTCTTATTTTTTCAGAAAGGATCATAATCGTGTCAGAACATTACAAAGATAACTTATCCATCATCAAGAGCACTGGAAAATATTCAAAGTAAGGAATTCTGTACATGTACCAAATAAGGTGCGTATTGACATATTTTATGCACTTATTTTAGCAGAATACACATTGATTATCAAATGTGGGAGTACAATGTGAAAATATGCTTTGATTTTCAAATTGAGTAGTGAAAATACTGTAATAAAGTTGAAATTTATTTAGTTGAGCTGCAAAATACAAACACTGTTTACCTTTCGCAGCTCAAATAAGTGAATTTTTAAATGTGTTTTAGTTTTGTGCCCCACCACGATAGTGGAGGGGGCATTTAGTGTTACCCTTGTCCATCCTTCCTTCCATCCGTCACCAACCTTGTAAGTCTTAAAACTTTTAAACCATACTAGCTACAGAGCTGAAACTTGGTATGTAGCTTACTTATGATGAGTAGATGCGCAAAGTCTATTTCGATTTTTTATTCGACCCTGGGGTTATCTCCCCCTTTTCGACTTAGAATTGGGCATTTTGCCTTGTAGGACGTAATACTTTTTAACCATACTAGCTACAGACCTGAAACTTTGAATTTGGCAATTTTTCCTTATAACTCATAAAACATTTAAACCCTAATAGAAACTTGGTATGTAGCTTCCTTATGATGAGTAGATGAGAAAAGTTTATTTTGATTGTTGATTTGAGACCGGGTCATGGATTATTTCCCCCTTTTTTACTTAGAATTTGGCAATTTTTCTTGTAACTCTTGTAGATGCGCAAAGTTTATTTTTATTTTTGATTCGACCCCTGGGTTATGCATCATTTGTACTTGGAATTTTGCCTCGTTTATTATCAAAGCGGTATGTGGGGCATCCGTATTCTGTGAACACATTTTCTAGTTTTTTATCATTTTTTCCCTATTTAATAAGGAAGAAAATCAATTATACATTTGTAAAAGTAAAATACGCATTGAAATTGAAATCTGGGGGTATAATGCTCCTTAGATACAAAACTTATCTGGAGCTCTCATGTACAACATTATTCATGTGTTTAGCATTCTGCCATTGTAATGAATCCCCTGTAGCCTATTTCATCAACATTGCAAAGTATACTTTACTAGCAAAGTATACTTTGAGGGAGTAATCATTTATTTTTCCTGAAATGCATTATTTCATATAGAACTAACAAATGCATGTATTTCATGATTAAAAGTATGCAGAATTATTATACTGAATTTATTACATTATCACAGCCATAATGGCTGTGATAATGTAATAAATTCAGTATAATAAAAATTAATAAATTTATCATAAAATTGAAAATTTCTCCCTCAAAGTATACTTTGCTACTAAAGTATACTTTGCAATGTTGATGAAATAGGCTACAGAAGTGGCTGTGACTGGAGAAATGGGGCTTACATGTTTGGAACCACCGTAGATCCAGACCAGCCTGTGCATTTGTACTATCTGATCAGGGTCTGCACTGTTCACCATTCCATCAATGAAACACCCAGCGTGCCTCTAATAAGCAATATTAGATTGACATGTATGTGAAATATTCATGTGCAAAAGGAAATCTTTGCCAAGTCAACAGGGAACAGTGTAGCCCCGTATCAGACCTGCTGGCTGATATGGGGCTAGACTGGTCGCAAACAAAATCCCCCTATTGCCTGGGCAATTTGAACCATTTCACTCCGAAATAATCGACATAGACTTGCTCATTTTAACCCTTTCACCCCTAAGTAACTGGAATAGATTTAAATCATTTTAATATGTTAATTTTCCTACAAATCCAATTGTCACAAAATGATTTTCAGACAAGTCCATAAATGTAATGGGGAGTTTTTGTTTTAAAAAACATGAAAATTGCGTGCAAAAAGTGCAGATCCTGATGAGACGGCTCGTCACGAGCCGGCTCATCTGGATCTACACTGTTTGCCAATACCACTATATATGTGCATGCCTGTGGTGTTGCAAGGGTTAATTTGTGGACTAGTTCATTAATCATATGAGGAATATTTTTTATAAAAGTTTTAAAAATCCTGACAAATACTGTAGATCTTGATGAGACGGCTCGTTATGAGCTGGCTCATCTGGATTTACAGTGTATGCAAATGTTGGCTTTATGGCTTTATCTGTATATGGTTGAAAGGGTTAATCAACAAATCATCTCTATTTTCTGGAGTAGTGAGGAGGAGATACTGGAGCTGGCGTTTGAGATATTACAAGGACTGGCCTACCTGAATAGACACGGTGTCACACACAGGAATCTGAAGATGGATAATATCCTCTTCAACAACGAGGTAACCTTTATCAATTTTTATGTCCCCCAAAAAAACATTTGGGGTACATATAGTACAATTGTCCACCCGTCTGTCCGAGATTTGGGTTAAAGTTTTAGGGCACCTACTATATCTGTAACCATTAGTCAAATTGGCTTAAAACATCATCCATATTTTCATTTTGTGGCTGACCCATGCGACCCCATTGCTCAAGGTCAAATGATAGATCTTTATGGGTTTTTTTTGTTTTTTTATTTGCGTTAAAGCTTTTGAGGGGTACATCCATCAGTGTTACTGATTTTCTGTTTTACCCATAAAACTCCTGATCAGTTAGTACACACATGTAACCTGATATGGATAAGTTTTCTGTAGACGCACCAGGAATAATTATGTAACTCCATATCGAACAATGTAGACCTGCATCAGACTGGATAGATGCACAGGCTGATCTGGGGCTACATAGATCACAAACTGTTATAGGTAGTCAACCATTTTGTCGTGCCCGCTTGCTGGCAGTGCGATATAGTCGGCACATTGGCGTACGTACGTGCGTCCGAGTTTGCGTTATAAGTTAAAAGTAAATAATTTTTCAATATTCGGTCCTACATGTATAATGAAGTCATAGCCCGAAATCAATAAGGGATATCCTATATAAAAATGTCGTGCACAGAGCAGTTTTCGACATTTTCCTATTGTCAAACAGCTTCCTGGATTTCATCATAAAAAACAGCACTAACATCGTCGTTATGTGAACAAATCTTACCATTCAGAATAATATAGGCATCAATTAGTCAGTGTTTATATATCAATTTCATCAGTAAATTTCTGGAATTATAGCTTCAGACTGGACAGTCAATAATGACAAAATTCTCAACACACATGTAGTTTACTAATTGCATTGAGCAAGCGATTGCAGGCCCGTACGCAGGGGGGGTGCGATCCCTAAATTCGCCGAGGTCCGCTATTTTTCAAACAGTAATCTCAACAAATCTTGAAATGTATTAATATACAGGTAATTTGCATGCAAATGCCACCGTTGAAATCCGAATTTAAATGACATAAAATGCAGGAGAGTGCATTTCAGGCCATCTAGGTTTAACAAATTTAAGGGGGGTGCGTCAGGGGCGAGCCCCATGTAGTGGCGCGAGTACGCTTAGCGTACTCGCGCCACTACATGGGGCTCACCCCTGACGCACCCCCCAATAGAAAATCCTGCGTACGGGCCTGGATTGACGTGCTATATATTGTCCTATTTTCAGGGCCAGGTGAAGTTGTCGATGTATGGCATGTATTATATGACTGACTGTGGGACTGATGTTGGCTTCCCTATAGGGTGAGTTTCTCACCAACAGTGAACATGTAATCTCTTATTTATGAGGAAGCTTTCATTAACTCTTTCACCCCTAAGTAACTGGAATGGATTTTGATATGTTAATTTTTCAACCAATCCAATCATCACAAAATGATTTTCAGACAAGTCCATTTATGTAAAGGGGGGTGTTTTTGTTCTAAAAAATATGAAAATTACTTGCAAAAGGTGCAGATCCTGATGAGACGGCTCATCACGAGCTGGTTCATCTGGATCTACACTACGGTATTTGCCAATACAACTATTCAGGCCTGTGGTGTTGAAAGGGTTAAGACATTTGTACAATTCTTAATCATGCCATAGGATGGGTTGTGGCCTAGGGGTTAGAATACCTGACTTCCAATCCGGAGGTTGTGGGTTCAAACCTCTCCTAGGGAACAAAAAAAATACTTTCATAGTATTTCCACCCCACTGTCTATAGGGCGAGACTTTACATTACACTGTGGTACCATCTCTATATGACCTTAGCTGTTGCTGGTACATTAAACCCATTTTCACTTTAATCATGAAATAACTTCAGTATAGCTTGATGGATTGTTTCAATTACCAAGTGGGTACACTTACCTGAGCAATGAATCCATCCACATTGGGATTCAAACTTGAACAGCGAATTCCTCCTTTGTAAGATTCACACACGTATGGGGCCACGTTGTGCTAAGTACACCTGGCACCATGTCTGATACAGTCAAACATCCATGAACAGCCACCTCTCTACAACAATCCCTGAATGTAGTAGAATTACCGCTAAGGCCATAACTTTGGTTCTCAGATATCTCAGATATTGTTTGAGATGTTCGTCTCTGATTGTTTTCAAGTTGCCAGATACATATATGCATCAAAAAAAATATAGACGAACATCTCACATTCCACAAACTCAGTGTCTGAGAACCAAACTTCTTATTTTTTATGGCTAACTAATAAAATTATAACCTTCATACAAACCTTGCCTAAAGTGTATAAACAGTATAGATGCCGATTACCGGTAGACGGCTCATAACATAACATACTCATTAGGATCTAGATAATTTTCTGAATATTTGCAAATTACCCCAATAAAGTTATAAGCTTTTCAGCACTACGTACCTGTAATCTGATGTACGTGTATGCAATCATTGTAGATACAGATGAGCAGGCTCATAATGAACCATCTCATTAGTATCTATTGTATTTGTAATATGGTAATTTCTGATTTGTTCACACTAATCCTTTTCTAACTAATGTAACTAATCCAAAGAAAATAATAAAAAACTAGAGCAGCTGAAGCTGCATCAACGGCTTGAGGCTTGATGTACTGACAAACGTACACTGGCAAAGTGATTAGAAGACATTGCCAATGACGAAAACATATGAAACTCAAAAAAATTGATGCAATTCCAATGAAATTGAAAAAATAAAGTTTTGTATTTTCAGAATCGCTTGACTATCCTAAGCATTTTTCATTATATAACGTTCTACGAAATGTGTACCGTTAACCCCCTAGTCTGACATTGAAGTTGAGACGATTCTAAAGCACTCACAGCATGTCAGTTCGTATATAAAACCAGTGTCTGATACAGCCCACCATACCTGTCTGGCCTCCACCTCGAAGTTTGTCAGCTGTACACACTGTTCTAGGCGGCTAAGTTTATATGCTCGTTCTCAAACTTCAAATGCATGTAGCTCGCGCATTTGAGCAGATAGCTAAAAACTACCAGCGAACAGGAGATAGAGAATTTTATTGGCTTTTTAATGCAAAAAAAATATTTGAAATCGGTTGAATAATAAGGAAGTTATGACCATTTCAATTTTTTTTAAAAACTTCAAATGCCTACAACTCTCTCATTTGGGCAGATAGCCAAAAACTACCAGCGAAACGGAGATAGAGAATTGTGTTGGCTTTTTAATGCAAAAAAAAATATTTGAAATCGTTAGATAATAAAAAAGTTATGACCATTTCAAATTTGAAAAATTGAAAAAAAACGTCCAAGTTTGAAAGACAATAGAATCAGAACTATTCAAGCCATTGCTCTGAAAAATATCATCTTCTGTGCGGATGAATGTCCCGCGTGACGCTGTCAAAAAATTATGTTGCTGAGATTACTGTACAAATTGGAAACTGTTTTCAAAGACCACCCGTTAAAATAAAATAAAAATCTGAAATTGTTGATTTTTTTCATTTTCCTCAATTTCACATGTCTATAGCTCTCTCATTTGAGCAGATAGCCAAACATTGTCAGCGAAGCGAAGATAGAGAATTCTCGCAGCTTTACAATTCAAAAATAATTTTTGAAATCGGTTGGAAAATAAAGAAGTTATAGGGAATTATATGATATATGACGTCACTTCCGGTTTCGTAAAAAGTGACGTCATGAGAATTCTGAAAATTGCGTTATTCTCGTCTCACTGTTGATGCGAATCGGTATACAAAATTTGAAGTCGATCCGACCAGCGGTTTGGGCTGTAGTCTCGACGGCTGAATAAAAAAAATAAAAAAAAAAAAAAAAAAAAAAAAAACCAACGAAAACAAAAGGTTTGAGGAATCAAATTCCTCAAACCTAAAAATTAAGATCATTTTCTATAGGAATGAATGGCCTTTTTGTGGAATTTATCGGGGTATAAACTTGGAAAAGTCGTGGGAATACTGGACGAAGGCCGGAAGGCCTCGTCCAGTATTCCCGCGACTTTTCCAAGTTTATATCCCCAATAAATTCCACAAAAAGGCCATTCATTCCTTATAATTCCAGCATTTGAATTAAATTCATCAAGAAAATGTGTTTATTTTCCGTTTTCTTAAGAATTATTTTAACTGCGCTTCACGGTTATGGAAAGTAGTTCGGCGTTGGAGTTTACTGGGATATAAATTTTGAACAGAGACTTGCTACGGACCAATCAAATGTTAGGGAATTGTGTAAATATTTTTGTGCTGGAATTATTAACTATTAAACTAATGAAATGATAATATTCTAAAAAGATGAACCTGGAAGAGTCAATACCACCCCCCCCCCCCCCCACCCCCCCCCCCCTTTGGTTGTAGGCTATCCTACTATACAGCCCATAAAATCATCCAAAATTTAACCCGGTAGCATCCATTCCAAATTATGGTGGTGGAAGGGTCAATAATCCCCCACTGTATTTGCAGGCTACCCCAGTATACGGCCCCGGAGGTGCTGGCCTATGGTCCTGTTGTAGTGGACGAGGCCACTGAGCAGTCCCTTCTGCCACCATCCAGTTCCAAGGTGGACGTCTGGTCACTGGGCTGTCTCCTCATGGAGCTTATAGCAGTATGTATAAAAAAACAATTTGTTTTATTTAACCCTTTCGCTCATACAATGTAAATATCTGGCATTGAATACTCGATGCTAGTTTTTAGAGTTTTTGAATTAAAGTCGAACCTCCCCGAACGGCCACCTCTCTACAACAACACCCTCTCTATAGCAGCCGCTATTTTATATCCCAAATGGATGATTTCCTCTGTATCTAACTCTTCGACTGCTGAGCACGAACATTGTCGTCTGCTGTTGTTTTTGCCTTCTTTCTCAATAAAAACATGTTTTGACAGCATTTTAGAATCATTTCCATTGGAAATGATTCTAAAATGTTGTCAAAGCATGTTTTGATAAGAATTATCGAAGAAAATAAATAAACAGTGGATGACACAATTTAATTCAGCATTAACCTCCCTACAACAGCCACCTCTCTACAACAGCCAGTTTTACGTCTTTCCATGGTTGGCTGTTGTAGAGAGGTTGCACTGTACCAACAAAAAGGTATTGCTTTAATCTTGAATATGATGACAAATACTTTAGATCCAGGTGAGACGGCGCGTAACGAGCCAGCTCACCCGGATCTACAGTGTTTACAAATGTTGGCTTTATGGTATGTAGGGTTGAAACGGTTATAAACTATATTTAATCATGCAGGATAAATGATGTACATGATATGCACATTTGGTAACGGGCCAATTTATTCTCCCGTTTGTGTTTGGATATTATAGTATCACCCCTATCAGGGATCAGATTTGAAAAAAACATCTCATAAAAATATAAATAATTATAATTCACTCACAATAGACTCAAATTAAAATAAAAAGTAATTCCTGTAGTCGATAAAAATAATCGCATCTTTATGGAAAAGGGTCAGACAGTTTTGACTTACGAGAAACTCTAATTCAAAATATATAGTGGGGATAATTGTATGTTATACATGTTTAACTGAGCATGATTGTAATATTGGCCATTCTTTGTTGTGGTACTGGTACATTTCTATTCTGGTTATGTAGCATATTTATGGCTGTGACTGGAGAAGTGTATGGAACTTATGTCCTGTCTAGCCCAGTATGCACTGGTGTCAAAGACCGTACACCCATAGTCTCCAGTGACAGTTGGATTTGATCAATATGTCTACTCTTTTTGTTTGTAAGATGATCTGGATCTACAGTAGTAGCAAAAAAACAAATGAAATTATGACATGTACGATCAACATCTGATCAGGGTCTTTGCTGGTCATGATTGAGCCAATCTGATGTTGTTTCTGTTCCTTGATGTATAGTCTGGCCTGGATCTACACTGATCACAAATGCCATAGGCCCAATTTCTCCAGCCACAGCCACACATATGCTTGTATGTGTAATGGCTGTTTCCCCCTCATTAGTGCATATATTTGTTGCGGCCATCCATATCTGTGGAACTCCGCAGGGAGGTAGAATTATTTTTTTTATTAACGATTCGTTCCCACGAAATAACAATTTGTTCCCACGAAATAACAATTCGTTCCCACGAAATAACAATTCGTTCCCACGGGAACGAATTGTTAATTCGTGGAAAAGAATTGTTCAAGCATGTGTATCACTCCTTGTTGCAGGGGAAGAGTTTATGGTCGGGATACAAGACGACACAAATTATACGAACTGTCCTGGGCTTCCTGAATTCAGGTAATGGAAACATTGTTTTAACCCATTAGTGACAGGATACAATTACAGTAGTATGAAACTTTTGAGGAACAAATTCCCTGTTTTCTTTATTTCATCTCAGAAATATATGTTGTTACCACTCATTTGAACCGTCTCGACGAGACGGTTCAAATGAGTGGTAACAACATATACCTATATGGAGTAATAAACACTTTCTTGATATTGTTTCAAATAAAATCATTGTGTCCTTAGGCTTTGGTGGGTTAATATAGTACACTATGTGCAGAAATTTATTAGGCTGCAAACGTGTGTCGTGTACAAGAAAGTCTGTTCTGGATATTGTATTTTGGGAGTTTTCTTCCTTTGAATCAATGTTCACCTTGTTGAGTATCTCCAAACTTCTTAGAATATTTTCATGATACTTCACATATGTGTACATCACATGTCACATGTTTCAAAGACACATCTGGATGTGTATTCTTGGAGTTGTATACCTTGTTGGTTTTGGCATTGTTTGGAGCATTTAGTCATACACTGCTTGGATTGTGATCTCCTGGCTGGTTACACAACTACTTGATCTCTTATATTGATATAATCTTCGCAAATTATAATTATAATCATCTACAATTTTATATGGAAAAACAGGACATATTGTGTATACATGCTGTACATGCGAACGGTGGTCTGATAAAAATGGGACGTATTAAGTACTGTCTGTTATACGAAACCTGCCCAAATTTTACGTCTATATAAACAATGCAAAAACAATGCAGGAGGAATTTAAAAAACGAAAAAAAAATGGAAATTGACTCTGAAACCTGACTAGATATGATCTAACTAAGAAAACAAAAGTTAGATTTTGAAAATCAGTCCACTATTCCCTTTGTTCAATCCCCATAGACATCTGTCTTTACCCTGTAAAAATGTCTATAGGTATTTAAAATTTTGCAAGAAAATCAATATTCGACCAAATTTTACGAAACAAAAAAAATATTGTTTGTATATATATAGGCGTAAGATTTGGACAGGTTTCATGACGGTAGTATTCATGATATATGTTCTGGTAGTGGGCAGGCAAAGCGTGTCATAACTATACATTATTCCACATTAATACAATGAATTACCCTCGTTACTAAGTTTTATTTTAAAGCTTTTGTAACAGTTTCTCAAATCACCTATAATTTCTGTTTGCCTTCAGCTAATATCTTCATATTGCACACATCCATCAACATTAATACAATTATCCTCGCTACTGATTGTATGTCCGTCCATCTGTCTGTTTATTTATTTGAAAGTTTTGTAAGAGTTTCTCAAATAGGGTCCCTAAGTGCGTTGACAGACCACATTTTCTAGTTTTGCTTGTTCATGCGCTAATATTTTATAGGTACCAATCCATTCGACTATATTGTGGGTGAACTGAAATCAGAGGAAAAAATCAAGGTAAACAGATTACTTATCTAATATTAGTAGTTTACTCTAGTTGTTGTTGGTTGTTAAAGGTACATGCCCACTCAGTAGTCACAAAATATTCTTTATATCAGAGACATCATCTGAGACATTTTCTGGCAAAATAAACATTAATTCACCATTACCCCACGTATTGATTGGCATTATACAATATATATCAGAAGTACATTTCCATACTGATTTTCAGGAGCGAGAACCGTGTTTCCTTAAAATGTTAACGGATATTATGATTTAGTATCTGTGTTTATTTTTTGATGTCCGATGATCATACTTTATTGTCTGTCGAAAATATTATTTTTTCAGGTAACGCATTTAATTAGTATAAATAATTAAAAAATATCATGCCTCATTTGCATATGAAAATAGCCTGATACAACCGTGCGTCACTATCAGTAAAATAAATATTTCTAAATGATTATATCTGTATAGCGGGTACTTGTAATTTTTAAAAGTGGTGGAATAGTTACACAATTATACACTTATTTAATTTCTATAAAGAACATTTTGTGCCTACTAAGTGGGCATGTACCTTTAATCAAAACTGCATTAACATCTTAGCATTAGTTATTATAGGAATGAATGGCCTTTTTGTGGAATTTATCGGGGTATAAACTTGGAAAAGTCACGGGAATACTGGACGAAAGCCGGAAGGCCTCGTCCAGTATTCCCACGACTTTTCCAAGTTTATATCCCCGATAAATTCAACAAAAAGGCCATTCATTCCTTATAATTCCAGCATTTGAAATAAATTCATCAAGAAAATGTGTTTATTTTCCGTTTTCTTAAGAATTATTTTAGCTGCGCCTGACGGTTATGGAAAGTAGTTCGTCATGGGAGTTTACTGGGATATAACTTTTGGACAGAGACTTGCTACGGACCAATCAAATGTTAGGGAATTTTATAAATATTTTTTTGCTGGAATTATAACCAAACATGGTTTCAAATGTCCAATATAAATGCATAGAATGCATGTGGGCCAGATAAACAAAGCGAACAGTTTGATATGTGTAGGTCATGTGTCATCATTCATACACTAGTGACTCTACATACAGTGGAACCTCTCTAAACCAGACACCCTGGGGACATCCCAGGGTGTCCGGATTAGAGAGGCTCCACTTTGAAACATGCATATAACTACTTCAAGGTACGTGTGGGTGCTTTGCGATCATGACATCATCATCGGATATAAATGGAAATTAAATATATAAAAATTAAGCACAACTAACTTGTCTCTGCGTTCGGTTTAGAGAGGTTCGACTGTAGTATAAAATAGATCTGGGCTGGCTATGATCATTGCAAATCGAAATGTCATGTATCAGTCAATATCATTCACGACGTATGCCAGCGGGTACTGTACAGTTAGCATATCTTCCTGCGTTTCTCAAATCTTGGATGTCTTCTTTCAGAAATTGGGACCACAGACTTTGGATTTCCTGGAGAAATGTTTGGCAGTGTCTGTGCTGGAGAGGTTAGTCGATGTACAAAAACCATTCAGCTGACTACCGTAACATTAGTAACAACTCTAAATATTCGGACACAATTTCTTTCCGGAAACACTATCCAAATACATTGTTACTGGGATAAACCAGTACAACCACATTAATCCTACATATTGGGACTCTCTTTGTTGTGAGAAACCTTATATTTATGTGCGTTTCTCCCAGAATAAAAAGTGTCTGAATATATAAGGTTATTACGGTAATTGACGTTCAATGTCAAGATGAAATTGGATATACAAACTACTTTTGTTGTTAAAGATCATTTACAGGATAAAAACACTGCCTGTGTGTCTGCATCTGTCAGAATTGTGAGGGGGGCATATAGTGTTACCGGTGTCCGTACGTCCGAGCTTACAAATGGATACATATGTGGCTAGGAGAACAATAGGTTATGTAATATTCTATTGTTCTTTGATTTTATGTGGCTAAAAATGGGTTTATGTGGCTACAGAACAATAGGGATGAACAAAGGAAAAGGTTAGGTTAGTCACATAAGTATCCATTTGTAGGAACGTCCGTCCGTTTGTCCATCCCGAAACCTCACCGCTCGGGCAAATGTCTTGTAATTTCTGTTTCCTTACACGTATCTGCTTGATATTTCACCTGTGACTAATCCACGATCGTCCCAACCTCGCTAAGCCCAGTTTCAAGGTCACTTACTTGTATGTTTGTGGGATATGTGTTCTATTGCAGGCCTAGTCCATCAGAACTGCTAGAACACGACGTATTTGCCAAACACAGGCGGAAAACTGTAAGTCTTATTAATCATACGGTGGAACCTCTCTAAACCGGACAACAAGAAACATGTGATCATAATTTTGAAGGATTTCTTGGTCATTTGTCTCCGGTGATACTGCCTGTTCGTGATCGTATAGCCCACAACTATGGCTAGGAATGATCAAATGTTTGATTTACAGTGAAAACCTCTCTAAGCCGGACACCCTGGGGACCTCCCAGGGTGTCCGTTTTAGCGAGGTTTCACTGTACATACAAGTTCCCAATATGCAGTAAATGTATACACATATATACACACACAATGAATGCTATTACATATGGGACACGCCATGTGATTTTGTACCTTCGGACATCTGTGTAATTTCATGAAATACGTGTACAAAATTTTCAATATTTTTCATTAATAAAGTCAAAAGTTGACAAAATTGTCTAAATATAATTCTGCATGTACTCTGAAAACTTTGTCAACTTTTGACGCCATTTACGGAAAATATTGTAAATTTTGTAAACGTCTTTCATGAAATTACGCAGATATCCAAAGGTACAAAATCACATGGTGTGTCTCATATGTGAACTGCATTACTGTTTGTATAGCATAGATGTGTGAAACACCCATCTTCCTTCATGGATTATAGGAATGAATGGCCTTTTTGTGGAATTTATCGGGGTATAAACTTGGAAAATTCGCGGGAATACTGGACGAAGGCCAGAAGGCCTTCGTCCAGTATTCCCGCGACTTTTCCAAGTTTATATCCCCGATAAATTCAACAAAAATGCCATTCATTCGTTATAATTCCAGCATTTGAAATAAATTCATCAAGAAAATGTGTTTATTTTCCGTTTTCTTAAGAATTATTTTAACTGCGCCTCACGGTTACAGAAAGTAGTTCTGTTTACTGGGATATATATTTTGGACAGTGACTTGCTACGGGCCAATCAAATGTTAGGGAATTGTGTATTTTTGTGCTGGAATTATTACATAATGAGTATATACAGATTTGTTGGTGTGATATTAATTAAACTCCTGTTATTATGATGTTTCAAATGAGTATTAACAGAATGTATTGATGAGAAATACAAATTAATATTTCAGATTGATGTAGCAGTGTTCTTCCAAATTAATTTACTGAGTATTGTGTCAATTGCTATATCATTTACAGAAAATGTTGAGTTTTTTCGAAAACCATATGCAATAATGGTGAAAACAAAGCTGGTCTTGTATGTTTTTCAGGTACCCCACAAAAATGGTTACAAATTGTTCACGTCTGAGTTACGATGCAAATATCTGGAATTGCCAAGTTTGACAGAGAATATATTAAAAGGTAAGTATCTATTTTTGCATGCCTGTGAATGTTAATTATATTTCAAACAATCCAGCTGTCAGAATGGATGTATGTGTTTATTGTCGAGCCCTCTTGCGGAAAGCGAGACATAGTGATCACAATGACGTCCGGGTGTCCATGTATGTGTCCGTCCGTGTGTCCGTGTGTCCGAAATCTGCATTAAAGTTTTTAAATACCTTATATCTCTGCAGTCCTAAGTCACATTGACTTGAAACTTCATATGAGTATTAGTCATCATCCATATATTCATGCTGTATTCCACTCATGCAGCCCTTGTGCCCAAGCTCAAGGTCAAATGACTTAGAATTTTGCGTTAAATTTTTGTAAAAATTTGCGTTAAACTTTTCACATACCTACTATCTCTGTAACCGTAAACTTTGTATGCTTATTGGTCATCATCCATATATTCATTCTGTGTCCCACTCATGCGGCCCCTGTGCCCCAAGGTCAAGGTCATTATACATTATATATATCTTACCCTGAGATAACCAGATGCCTGGGCGGGCTCGACATGCAGGCTGCGGCCATCTGGTCTGATTTGTTTTGTACTTTTGAAGAGACCACGTTGTACTGCTTAAAAATGTTATCTGTGCTTGTGTCAGGTGTGTGTGTGTGTGTGTGTGCAAAGTATCCTCATTATGCGTTTCACTTTCTTATGCATGGTATTCCAACCACAGTTTGAATGATACTATTCATTATCAATTTATGTACCATATCTATCTTACCCACAAACCCAAGGTCATGATCACATGACTTATACTGGCAATAAGTTTAGCTCACCTATGCCAAAGGTTCAAGATTATTTATACTAATTAAATGAGTCATCTGAAAAAATTATATTTTTGACAGATTATAAAGTATGATCACTGCACATCAAAAAATATATACAGATATAAATAAATAGTCATGTTCGTTAACATTTTAAGGAAACACTGTTATCGCCCCTGGTATCAGTGAGTACATTTACGACTGATATAAAATGTATAATAATGGTGAATGAATGTTTATTTTGCCAGAAAATGTCTCAGATGATGTCTCTGATATAAATAACATTTTGTGTCTACTGAGTGGGCATGTACCTTTAAGCTAGATCTCCTGAATGGTTGTACCGATTTTAATGAACTTTATACAAATAAGTGATGGTCTTTCACTGTTGTGAAACTGGAGCCCGTTTCACTAAACGTCGTACGACTAAAATGTTCGTAAGTGCAAATGTAGGATCGTCTGAAAATTTCAATTGATGGATTTACATTTATTGAGCATAGGCTGCATATGCAGCCTATGCTCAATAAATGTAAATCCAATAATTGTTTACAAGAAAACATTGTTAGTGTGAAATTTACAGGCTATAATAAGTTTGCACTTACATACATTTTAGTCTACAAAGTTTAGTGAAACAGCCCCCTGGTGGCCCTGGGTAAAAGGATTTATGAAACATCAATTTGTTACAGAAGTGTCATATTTTTTTATCTTGAAATTTAAATTGAAAACTAAATACTTTACTTGGCTACAGATTATAATAAGGACCACCTGTCAGAGCGGACCATGGAGGAGGTGTACTACCTGTGGCGGCTAGCCGGCGGTGGCCTTGAGGCCGTGTTGAGGAAGGCCGCTCTCATCAAGGTCAAACCTCCCATCACCATATTACCCAGGTAAATATGTGACCTTGATGTATTGACGAAGGCCATTCTCATCAAGGTCAAATGTCCCATTACCATACTACCCAGGTATATATGTGACCTTGAGGCTATTTTGAGGAAGGTCGGTCTCATCTAGGTTAAACATCCCATTACCATACTACCCTTGTAAATATGTGACCTTGACACCACGTTGAGGAAGGCTGGTATCATCCAGGTCAAACCTACCATTACCATTCTATCCATGTAAATATGTGACCTTGACACCATGTTGAGGAAGACTGGTCTCATATAGGTCAAACCTCCCATTACCATACTATCCATGTAAATATGTGACCTTGACACCACGTTCAGGAAGGCTGGTCTCATCAAGGTCAAATTTCCCATTACCATACTATCCAGGTAAATATGTGACCTTGAGGCCATATTAAGAAAGGCCGGCGTCATCAAGGTCAAACCTCACATTACCATACTACCCAGGTAAACATGTGACATTGAGGTCGTGTTAAGGAAGGCTGGTCTTAATTTATTACTGTAAATTCTACATATATACAGTTCTATTCATATTTGGTGATGAAACACGATTAACACGGCAAATGCATTTTGAATGAGACAGTTAGACCAGCAATACACCTATGACTTGTGTGTATTACAGTGTGACCCTGGACAACGGCGACGTGTTTGGCCAGGGTCGAGACCAGGCAGAACTACTTGACAACACTGTGATCCCGCTTTCCCTGGATGAACTAAAACAGGTGTGGCTGGGGGCTGTCTCTAACCAGTGCCATTGCTTATAACTATTCTGGGCATGTACAGTTGAACATGTGTTTATCCCTTTCACCCATACATATATATATATATAATGGTCATATGCCATTGATCAGAGCTCCAGATAAGTTTTGTATGCTTTTTGCAGCACAACTAAGTACATTTTCAACTTTCTTGCAGTATGTTTCCTACTCAATTTGAAAATCAATGCATATTTTCACATTCCTGTGAGTATTGTATACTCCCACTTTTGATAATCAATGCATATTCTGCTAAAATAGGTGCATAAAATACGCTAATATTGCACCTTATCTGGAGCTCTGATTGATAAAACAAGTAAGTTTGACGTCATTGGGCTAAAGCCTCGTGCACTTCTACCATGCGTCATAAAAATTCCTGGAAAAAGGCAAATAACAAATTCTTTTTAATAATAATTTTTATTATGTACCCTGAAATTTAGTCATCACCCTGTTCGGCTGTTTTTCTGTCCATCTGTCTGTCCGAGATATGCATTAAAGTTTTTATTTAGCTACCTGCTATCGCGGTAGGTGGATGGTCGGGCGAACCCGATGGCGTAAATTAACGGTAGGGGTTCCTCCTTATAGGAATCACGATTTGCCTGGTTTTGGCTTGTTACCTGGGAGTTGAATTGGGATATTATCCATTATAAAAGTAGTAAGATTATTACTGATCCTACTGCTTTTGGGAGGGGGCCAAGTGATTCTGGTGTGGCAAGGACCTTGCATCAGATCAGGATTATTCTGATTTCAGGGCTGAATATTTAGTTTTTGTCAAGCCTGCTTGCGGAAAGCGAGACATAGTGATCACAATGATGTCCGGGTGTTCGTCCGTCCGTCCGTCCGTCCGTACGTCCGTACGTACGTACGTCCGTCCATCAGTTCGTCCGAAATACGCGTTAAAGTTTTTAAATACCTTACATCTCTGCAGTCCTAAGTCACATTGACTTGAAACTTCAAATTCTTATTAGTCATCATCCATATATTCATTCTGTGTCCCTGTGCCCCAAGGTCAAGGTCAAATGACTTTCAACATACATACCTTAATGCAAACTTCAAATAAATATACTCTGAGACCATCAAATGCCTCGGCGGGCTCGACATGCGGGCCACGGCCATCTGGTTTTATTGTAAATATTCAGTTCTGATTTTGGGATTTTCCCCCCCATTTGTACATGTACTTGAACAGGTAATATTTAACCCTTAAACCGCTACACACAACAATTGTCATCTGCTGTTGCTTTTATATCTTGCCTTATTTCTCAATAAAAACATGGTTTGACAGCATTTCTAATGAAAATGATTCTGAAGTGCTGTCAAAGCATGTTGTAAATTATTCTAAAGTGCTGTCAAACATGTTTTTGATGATAAAAATGGAAAATATAAAATAAACAGCAGACGACAAAAAAAATAAGATAGTGGTGTAAGGGTTAGTACTAAACTTATTGACCTGGCCTTAAATGACCTTAGCTGTTGATAGGCCATTAAACCCCAACAAACAAACCTGCTATTGCTGTTTTAAAGTCGGATTAGCTTAAAACATATATTCGGCTTGGCCACAATCAGGGCTCAGTAGAACCTTTCACTTTTAGACAAAAATCAACTTCTTTTTCCAGCTCCAAAGTCATTACCAAACTAAAATATTATATATCATGCTTATTTACCCGAAATATCAGTTACATAGCTATCACAGTTTTTTCGAAATACGGGCTGGAAGTTGGTTGGTAAAGGTCGTCACAGACTCTACACAGTTGGTGAAATGTATTTTTTAATTAATAATTGCTTTTGCAAAAACATGATTTATGTGGCAAATGTGCTATTTACAATTAAGTATATGCTAATGTGATTGTATCTCAATAAATGTTTTACAAAATTTCGATCAAAAATAGTTATTCCTCGACAATTGAAATTTGCATCATTTTCAAAAAAAAAGAATTACTGTTCTCTCTGTTCTTTGAAATCAATAACCCCTATCTTAAGAAAGACATTAATACATGGATAGTTTCGTGGTAATCTGTAATACAGTACTCTTGATATATGTATCGTATTGTGCAGGTGTAGTCACCTAGTTTAATAGTTATTGAGTATCGAATACGTGTATGAAAAAGTGTCACAGACTCTACAAACGGGACAATACATTATAATTATGCTGTAAATAACAGAAACATCCTAGCTACTGTGCGCTTTTTCCATGCTAGCGATGTATAATAGTGTGTGTGTAGCTATAGATAGTGATAAACAGTAACATTACAATTTACAAAACTGCTGGATACGCAAAATAACTTAAAAAATATGGTTATTTTTTTCATAAAAGCGCTTGAAATCACATGTATCCATGATCAGAGTATATAAAAAGATAGTGAAATGCGTCCCAACACACATACCTACTGGTTCAAACATGAACACATTTATTAATATAGACAAATAAGTTGCCGTGCTCACAATTAAACTCATTTAATCCAATGTTACGTACGCATTCACAACTAACCTTCTCAGCTAGGGTGATACTATCTGCCTTTTGCAACGAATATGGATGCTTGAATTAGTGTTTCCCCCAGACCAAAAAAGGAGCACGGTGCTGGACTTGAAAAAAGGGCACATTTTAATTCGTGAAATCGGAAAAAGGCACATTTATATAGGCATGCACGAAATAAAGACAGAAAAGTATCAAGTATAATCTCCAAATATTGCAATTTTATCTTATTTTCTGCATATTTATGAAGGTAAAACAGTGCTAGAACCATATAATCCCATCTTCTAAGGAGACACTCAATATATCAGAATGATATATAAAAGTAAAAAAGTAAAAGTAAAAAAAAAAAAAAATGTTTTTGTTTTTACAATTGTTTTACAGCAGGGGGGCGCAGGTGGGCGGCAAAAAAAAATGGCAGGGCGCCGCGCCCTCCCATTTCTTGCTAGGGAAAACACTACTTGAATGTATACCTTACTAATACTATACATATATATATAGAGAGAGAGCGGTGTAGGTCGATAGGGTTGTGTTTTAATACAGACACGAAAACCAATGACAATTCCCATAACTGTCAAAACATGTTGGATATTCCACATATTGTACATATTGTACATCACTCCCACCAGTAAAGTATCATCCATAACATATTTAGTTGTAATACCCTTTTTTCGTTATTCCTTCATTATTAGTTTTTTTGAATTTCCCGGGTTAAAATCTTTATAATGACTCACACTTTTATTGTTGTTGTTGTTGTTGTTGCTGAATGTCTGTAATTCAGCCGCTGACTTTTGGGCTTTCATGTTGATGTTGCTGAATTTTCATTGCTGTCTTCTCGCACCGCCGTATAAAAACATTTGTGTAATATGCTTTGAAGTTATTAAAGTCGTATTTAGATTGTATGTAAACAAGAGTGCACATCACCTGCTTTACATTTATACACATTGGCACTAGTGATTCAATTTAAAATATGTTATTGTTGCTGCTGCTTTAGTAAATATTGGCACCAAACCAATAGTAATTTTAGAAGTGTCTGGCATATTAGGATACTGGGTATATTTTGTAATCCCAATGATTACGCCCAAGCCTTATATGCTTATATTTGTAATGGTTGATATTTTTGGTAGAGTCTGTGACGCCAGGCATTGAATTGAAATATATTGCCAGTAATAATTAATTCTTAGTATATATGACTGCAATTAAGCTTCAGTTCATTGTGTAGCTAGTTTGGCAAACTATAATAGATTTGAAAAGTGATTTGCGTATGTCAAATGCATTGTATCAAAGTCAAATTTTATATTTACACTATGGAACAACTGACAATGCTGGCTAAAAAAAGCTAGACAAATACGAGAAATTTCATTAACTTGTATTGTATTGTATTGAAATTTTGACATTAGTTATTTATGTATGGTAATACCAATCACTAAGATTTCAATATTAATGTTACAAAATGTCTTCGCCAAGTAGTTATAAATTTTAAAAAAAACGATTTTTTATTTTTTTAATTCAAGGTAATTGCGTCACAGACTCGACACCGTCACAGACTTCTACAATTTCATATATTCCAGGTAGGTACTGGTGACTGTGTTTTCAAGGGATTTGCCATTTATAATAAAAATTGTTATTTATCCATAGCGTAAGTTGGGTCCCCGAACATTGGTACAAAAATATATTTGAATATATAATTAAGCATTAAAAAGGTTATTATTTTGGGCGCTCACAAGACTCTACATGTGTTTATTTTTTACTGAATAAAAAAAGTTAGATGTTTGAAAGAGCGGTAACAACAAATATTTTCGGGAATAACGATATATTTTACAATAAAATTTGTCTTTCAATGTTTATTGAGTAGCTGATCCTTGAGTCATTTGCAACCAAACTATTTTATTTTGTCCTATTTGTCCTTTCTTTGTTTTTTATTAAGTTTTATTTAGTTAAGGGGGTAAAGGGTAAATTAATTCAAAATCAAATCCAATAACGGAACCACGCCTACAGCTAACTTCCAGCTATAATTCTTATTTGTTTGTTTAGGTATTTATGATAATATAAATGACATGTTGATAAAGGTAATTGAATCGGCTACAAAGTTAGTTTATTACAATAACAACTGAACTTATTAAGTATGGTTTAATTAAAAAGAACTGAAAAGTAAACTTTTATTTTTTCAAAGTGAAAGAGTCATAATGCTGAAAATGGGGCAATAAAAATCACTAACAAACTTGGCAAAATTGGCAAAATTTTTTTTATAGAAGCTGCTGCATAAATTTTATTTTTTTGGGGGTTTGCGAAGGAGTGAATACTAAACGTGTTTATATTTCCATTGCTTAAAATACATCTCTTTGTCATTTTCGGAATTAGGAAAGAATAGAAACACTATAACATCCAAAACAAAAATCTAATGAGCCCATTGATTGTGGCCAGGCCGGAGATTATTTTTTTAGGGGCCCCCCGTTGAGAATTCGGGGCGGTTTTCGCCCTGTCTTGTTCACCATACCATTTATTTTTTGAAAGTTTTTGTAAGCAGTTTCTCAAATTCACCTATGAAAATTTCTGTTTGCCTTCACTAATATCTTCATATTTGCACACATGCAGTTACTTCATTTAACGATACATCCGTTCCACATTAATACAATTACGCTCGCTACTGATTGTTTTTTTTTTTAGTTTTTTTAAGTTTTTTTTAAGAAGTTTCTCTTTTCAAATAGTGGCCCTCAGTGCGGTCGGACACAATCATCAACATTTTCATTCTATTAAGACCCACCCATGCGGCAGCTTGTGGCTTTGAGGGGTACATCCTCCATCAGTAATTTACAGATTTTCATGTTGTTAATATAAGGTTTGAATCATGTCCAGACCGTGTGCAAACGTTTGCTGTGGACCCGAGGGAAAACTGGTTTTTTGTAAATCCCAATCGGTCCGCAGGCCGCGGGTTCAAACAGTTCCCGAGGGCCAAAGCAACAAACCGATTTGCAGCAATGGCTGGACATGAATCAAACTTTTATTGTTAACATTACCAACAAAAAAAAACTGATGTAATTTTGAGCATTATTATTTATTTTGTAAATAATTTTTAGGTAATGACAAATTCCAGAGCTGCGTCAAATGAACGTCAATGGAACGTTCATGAAGTAGTTGACGTTCATGGAAGGCACTTCCGCGTAGTGACGACATGAAAGGCACTTCCACTTAACGCGCGGGGCCCCGGAAATGAGCAATTGCCTAAAGGCCCATGTGCAAACAAGCACGCGCTATTTGTTTGCAACCTTTGCACCTATTTGTGCAAACAACGGAAACCCGTTGTAAACTAATATTACAAATTGCTACTTGATTCTTTTCCCCAGAGACTAGGCAGACATAGACCGAGAAGGTCCCTACGAACCTTTATTTGTTGGAAGATGAGTTGAGTTCGTTCTAGGGGGGCGGGGGGTACGTGGGGAGGGAGGGTGGTGGGTCGAGGGGGGGTTGAACCTATGCAAAGGAAATAAAAAAATTCAGCATTCCTATGAAACCCGAATAAATTATTGCCTTTTAGGTGCAACCGGATAAATCATCTAAATCAGTTCGGTTTTACAAAATCATTCTATTAAAGAAAATTTTATTATTTAAAAATGATTGTCTTGTAAACATTTAACATCACATTTAGATGATTGCGAAAATAGACGTGATCCTCCTTGACATATAGAATGTTTAGACTGCAAAATATCATTCCTTCCTTGACATTGGCCTAGTTTAGCTGATGTTTTGTTATAGGAAATGTAGTTACCCTTCCAAGGGAAGGCGGGTGACCCCATGTCACCTAGTCCGATGCCCGGATCTGTTCACGGGCCTGTGTAGTTTGTTACAGGAAGTCTAAGTCCCCGAAGGGCTGCCCACGACCGCCCAGACTCCGTGGATCTGTCCTGGCACCTACAGCCAACCTGCCCCCTGGTCATCCAAGGAGAAAGCACGCTTGAATACGCCCAGGTCTGGTCTTTGTGTATGAAGTTGCAATGGAATATTATACTCTTACAAGAAAACCCATCTATATCATTGTTTCAATTTCAAAACAATAGCCCATGTTTTCCTATCAACAAGACCAGGAACATGCAGATATTTGTTTTTTTTGAAAAATTTAAACTCTACAGTCAAAACCTGTGAATAAATGGCCAGCCATGGGAAGTGACAAAATCTTGGCCTTTATTCACAATGGTGGGTCTTTATTCGCAGGGTCATTTATATTAGTAAGCGTTGCCATTGAGACAACACAAATGTTTTTAGGCCATTTAAAGCCAGGTGATTGCTACTCGGGCAGGTTTGGTCTTTAGCCACAGGTTCGAACTGTATGCATAATGTAAATAGTCCAAAAATTAGCATGGAAATTCAGGTGGTGAAAGGGTTTAATGGGAACAAAAATGGTTATCATAAATATTTTCCATAACACAAAAGGTGGTAAAATCACAGAAAGATGCATTAACAATATTTTGTAATCAGAGTTCCCATACATCAAATTGTTGACATAATTCTTTCCATTCCAGTTCCACCGGGTGATTCCTGTAAGAGAGGGCTCATCAATGGCTAACCCGTTCAAGAAGGGGACCCATATATGGAAGGATGGCCACCGCGTGGACGTGCCACCCTTTGTTTCAGCAAATCTAGTCAGGGCCGCGCTGTCTTCGAGGTCGAGGTACAAATATGGTGGTAGAACAGCAGACGTCAACTTGGCTTGTGTAAAGTCACAAGAAGTGGCACACCAATGGGAATCATCTATAATCGCAAATAATGTAGATGTGTTGATATGTGAAGGCCATTCATGTCTTATTGTCTGTTCCACTGAAACGCTGCGAATGTAAATATAATATAAAAATGAAATAAATTATATTAAAATAAAAAAAAATTATCAAATCACAAGGCGGGGTGTTGATTGAATTCTCCACTCTCACCATTCTCTTACCAGCCCTGTCCCCTAACCTAATACCATGGTTAACTAATCCAATTACTGTGTAAATAATACAAAAACAATTGTTATAGTCAGACCAATTTGGATCTTTGTCTAACGTTGGTATGCAGGAGGGAGTTTCAAATCGTCTGTGGTCCAGATCTTAACAAATTATTTCATTATAAGTCCCTCTTGTTATTCTTAGACTCATTTCTTTTGTGGCAACTATACAGAAAGCCATGTGTGGTCAATGGTTCTATTCTCAACCTACATTTGTTAGTAGTGTCATTAATCCAGCATCACAATTTTTTTCAAATTTTTATGTACCCCAAACATTGTTTTTGGGTTATTTTACAATTGTTATATATTATGGGACCACCCTCTTTGTCCGACCGTCTTGTTTTTCTTTCTGTCCAACTGATTTGCATTAATGTATTTCCCGGGTACCTACTAATCTACCATCTTTTACCATGTGAATCTTTGTAATCTTGGTTTCTTTATTTAATCCTGCTATTGGCCTGTTGTTTATGATTAGGGAGACATCCAAGCTCGGTATGACAGTTATTGAAAGTCAGGAAACCCCGACTGGTATTAGAACGGCAGGTTGGGAGATTATACAATTACCGTAATCATCAAAATCCCCTCATCAATAGGCATTACAAGATAATACTGATAGCCCATGTAATGTTAATTAACCCTTAGATTAGCGGCAAAACGAAAATTGTCGTTTGCTGTGTTGGGGGGGGTTTGGGTTTTATAATTTTGTCCTTCTTTCTTGATGGAAAACATGAATTTAGGCTAGGTACTTTAGGAAATCATTTCCATTAGAAATTAAAAATTCTAAAGTGCTATCAAATAATATTTTTGTAAGAAAAAAATGGAAAATTAAAAAATGAACGGCAGATGAAAATGAAAAAAAAATTTAATTCAGCATTATAACGGTCTTTTTAATACGTATATATCCATTCATTAACAATTTGGACCAACTTGACTGGTTTGGATAATAAATTTTGCAATTATTTGTATTGTCTAGGCAGATGGTGCTTTGTTGCACAAAACAATTCCATGTCCCAAGGTCACGGTCACTATATTGATCACCTTGTGCAAATGGATGGATTACAGCCACAGAGAAATGCATCAAATGTTTATTTTTTTCCTGGAGGCAATATTGGAAAAGTCAAAATAAATGCTGCAAAGTTAGATACTTAATACTTATGCAAGTTTCGTCTCTGTGGTTATTTTCGTTTTGTGTTTGCTAGGTTTTAGGATCAGGATTCAAAACTGGTCGCAAATCCCATAAGCTCCATTTTCTCCAATCACAGCCATATTGTTGTTTGTTGTGTGGTCAGTGATGGAACCACCTTTTACTGTTTTCAACCAACCGTCCTCATTAACATCATATTGAAGGGTTAGGTTTATAAATTGGTGTTAAATTGTTTCAATTTATAGATTATTTACACTATTTCCTTCGGTAGAGAACTGGGCCCGTATTCAAAAAATAATTTTAGATTTAACTTAAACTTAGACCTATTTAAGATCGGTTTCCGTTAGTTTAGTACAAAAACAAGGATATTATGATTTACGGGCCCTGGTAAAATATGCTGGGACAGCTCAATTAAGTCAACAATCTCCGAAGACCATATATTAACCTGTTTCACTTGCAAACTCTCCAGAATTGCGGTAGACATTCACCCCAGGTGGCTGCCAACCCAGTACCCACGAGCTGTTATCGTCGCCCGACAGCCGGCACGCCAAGCTTCAATCGGGGGTATTGAAGGCTGTGGGTGGTGGAGGTCACCGGGAATACGTGTACTGGCAGGGGGTGGGCAGTTGGGCCTCGACTCCTGTGTGCCCCCTTCCTGGCCCTTTTTCCCCAAAAACTTCAACAACGAAGGTACAGTAGAACCTCCTTGAAAATTTTAAACTTAATTACCTTGTTACTTGACAGTTTTGAATTCTTGGTTATAACCATTATTAAAAGTAATAATATTAGTACTAATCATAATACATTTTAGGGAGTGGGGGCTAAGTGACTCAGGTGTGGTGAACGATCCCCCCCCCCCTCCAATCACAACAGGTGCGTTTATGGATTTACAACCCTATTAAACCAGCGGCCTTAAAATAGACATTAACAAACCTTAGACCACTACAAATTGGTCGGCTTGCTTGGGGGTTTTTTGCCCTTTATTTTATATCTTGCCTTATTTGGTCAATACTGTTTTGTAAAATTAATTCTAAAGTGCTGTCAAAGATGTTTTTTTGATGGTTAAAAAATGGAAAAAATTGAAAGAAAAAAGAAACAGCATACGACAAAACAATTAAGATAGGGCGGTGTAAAAGGGTTAAACTGTTGACAAGGCGGCTAAAACAAAACCAACATTAAAAAATCAAAATTTAATCTCTTAACCTGCCACCCACCTAGTAAACATAACTATAAGTCTGTTTTCCACGAAACCTGCCCAAATTTTTTAATATTTTAAACGGCTATATAAACAATGCAACAAAAACAAGAGTTTTTTTCGAATAATATTAAATTAAAGCAAAATTTAAGAAAAGAATGAGCCTATTTCCTTTTTATTTTGGTGAAATTTTTGGTCAAATATTGGTATTTATTTTAAGACTTGCCTGGTCTTGTAATCACCACTACAAACAACCAACCCGTTTCAATAACTAATCCACCGCATTCTTCCTATGCCATGTCCTGTGACCAGTTATTCTAATTAGTCATTCAGACGCAACCATATTTAAACCAAAACTCGTGTTAATAGACCACCGCCACCAAAACGGGTTGTAGTGTATTTGAATTAATCTAACATACTAGTAGGTTTTTATGTATCAATAAACAAGTTTATTAACAAATCATTACTATTTATTACATCTAAACAACAAAATCCCAGGGATACAATGCTAGGCGAAGCCTAGCCTCAGGGATGCCCACCGAGGAATGATTATTACCTACAACAAATGGTTTATGTGATTTTTAAATTTGATGTGGAATATTTTATGGCCGCCAGAGCTGACCCACCCCCCCCCCCCCCCCCCCCCCCCCCCCCCCCCCCCCCCCCCCACCCCCCCCCCCTGGTATTATAAGCAAGTCCCATGAAACCCCAAGCGGACTCCAAGGGCCAGACATCCCAGGAGTTATATTATTGCAGAATTCCAAATGCAGACAATATCATGTTTTATGTTATGCTGTTGACTTGTGCTATTATGAATAAAATCTAATCCAGCCATAAATACATGCAGGTTTCATGTTATGCTATTAGCCTATTACAATACAGCCATGAATCCAATCCAGCTATTAAAATCCACTCCAGCTGTGGATAATCATATGGTATGTTCCTGCAATCCATTCATGGATTCAATCCAGCCATGAATCCAATCCATCCATGGATATATCATATGGTATTTTCCAGCAATCCAGCCATGGATTCAACCCAGCCATGAATCCAATCCAGCTATTAAAATGCAATCCAGCCATGGATATATCATATGGTATTTTCCTGCAATCCAGCCATGGATTCAATGCAGCCATGAATCCAATCCAATTTAATATCCGCTACATGCATGACATGGGTGACGCCGCCATATATCCGGGCAGACACCCAGTCCTAGGTTGTAATGTAATTAGGCTGTATTCAAAGAAATTGATGGCACATCTGACCCTGGCCGCTAGAATTTCCGCCATAGAATTTCCATACAGCACTAGCGACTATTAACACATATGTAATGAAAATCAAATGATACATTCACGTTATTAAGATTCCCGATACACAATGAACATCAAAGCTCATACATGCACGCTCATTCCTATTATAACATATCTGAATTCTGTACACTGCAAGTTCCAGTACACTGGCCACCACTATAAACTGTCTGTTCCGGCCAAAGGAACCGAATGTCGTTTCCCTCAACAAATTGAGTGAGCACACAAAGCTCAAATGTATTTACCAAGCCACATCTGCCACTGCACCCGAGGAAACTGCCAATCTGAACTTCACAAAGATATCACATGGGAAAAAAGACTAAACAACTCGGATTTTAAATTTAAGTCTAGTCCAGACGTAAAATTACGCATGAGACTCGGGAGCTGAGGCAGATGAAGCTTAATACATGGAGTGGTAACACTGCTGGTCGGGCGAGAAATGTAGTCCTTGTCGATGTCCACTTGTGTTGAAAAAACGAGCAATTACAGGTACATGTAGACCATCGAGGCCCCAACCTGAAACATAGGATGCTGGCAGTATTCCATTCACCATGTGGCCAAAAACGCAACATACCGGTACTTGAATTAAATCAAAATATCGTCCCCGAAATTAATATATTCTTGTGTATGCCTGCATAGAATAAATGTTTGTTCTTATCCTCCAGCTGCAATATGTTCATGTACCGATATACTGCGTTCGACGCCACCACCTGCTATTGCCAATAGGAACAAACGATATACTGGCCAGCAATGTGTCATACAAAACTATTTAGTGTTATCATCATGGTCATATTCAAACTTATTATTATTTCATCTCAAGATAACCCAATGCTGGCCAGATAACAGATTGCGCTCCACAGACAATGCAGTCCAACAATTTGCATCTTTGATAATTATTAGAAGGGGTGGGAGGGTGGGAAATTTGAGAGATTTTTTCCATAAACCTCGCCTAGATTAAACCGGAAGCGGAAGAGATTGTTTCTCTAGCAACCGGTCGGTCTCAGTATTGTTCGCACCCAAGCCGACTCGACCAATTAGCGCTATAAACCCCCCAGGGGACCAATGAGCAAAATTGCGACAATGACTAGCTAAAATAAACGGAGAATAATATCGAAAGACATTATCTCATATTATTTTAAGACTGCCTTGTCTTGTAATCACACTACAACCCGTTCAATAACTAATCCACCGCATTCCTATGCCATGTCCTGTGACCAGTTCTAATTAGTCATTCAGACGCAACATATTAACCACTCATGTTAATAGACCGCCACCAAACGGGTTGTAGTGTATTGAATTATCTAACATACTAGTGGTTTTATGTAATAAAACAAGTTTATAAAATCATACTATTTATTCATGATAAACATCCCAGGATACATGCTAGGCAAGCCTAGCCTCAGGGATGCACAGAGGATGATTATACCTACACAAATGTTTATGTGATTTATATTTATGTGGAATATTTTAGGCCGCCAGAGCTGTCATATAAGCAAGGTCCATGAACCCCAGCGACCAGGGCCAGACATCCCAGGAGTTATATTATTGCAGAATTCCAAATGCAGACAATATCATGTTTTATGTTATGCTGTTAACTTGTGCTATTATGAATAAATCTAATCCAGCCATATACTGCAGGTTTCATGTTATGCTATTAGCCTATTACAATACAGACATGAATCCAATCCAGCTATTAAAATCCACTCCAGCTGTGGATAATCATATGGTATGTTCCTGCAATCCATTCATGGATTCAATCCAGCCATGAATCCAATCCATCCATGGTATATCATATGGATATTCCAGCAATCCAGCCATGGATTCAACCCAGCCATGAATCCAATCCAGCTATTAAAATGCAATCCAGCCATGGATATATCATATGGTATTTTCCTGCAATCCAGCCATGGATTCAATGCAGCCATGAATCCAATCCAATTTAATATCCGCTACATGCATGACATGGGTGACGCCGCCATATATCCGGGCAGACACCCAGTCCTAGGTTGTAATGTAATTAGGCTGTATTCAAAGAAATTGATGGCACATCTGACCCTGGCCGCTAGAATTTCCGCCACAACAAATCATTCCAGCATTCATTTATTCATTATGCGCAAATAAAATGAATTTCCGATTTGTTCCCCAAATTCTAGGGGCACAATACATTCTTAACCCCCACAGACAACTCATCTAAAAACTTATTGTTCCCAACATTAGATAAATGTACCCCATCATCCCGAAACAGGCATGGCATTTCACAGTTTATATCATGTGTAATGAACCCACCGGGTTCATTATGAGAAGTCGCAACACGGCCTGCCCTATTAATTCTACAACGTTTTCGGTTGATAATAGGTTGACCTTGCCAACCTAGACGAGGCAGAATATACGACCAAATAAGGTGTGTCTTTGAAAAGACCGAACGCAGGTATTTGAAATCGCTATACATTTTTTTAACAAACTGGCCCAGAAGTTGAGACTCAACGTCGTTGGTACCCACATGGATCACGATCATAACTGGGGGCCGCTTAAATATCATTTCACCCTGGATGGTGGAAAGGAGCTGCCTCCAGCACATGCCCCTTTTACCCAGCCAGACGACATTAAAGTTGTCTGGCAGGCCAAGGTTGGCAGTCCCGTGTTCCGCCGCTCGCAATGACGCCCAATGTATGAGGGAGTCACCCACCATCCAAACGTCTGAAACAGACATTGTCATTGATATTTCATGATTCATTGATAATTAATGTTTGCTAATAAGACTAATACTAATACTATCAATTACCTGTGAATTAAAATAGAGGAATAAATCCTAAGGGGGGCAATGAGCAGGGCCAACATCACAGTAACAAAAAGCCATAGAAAAATACGGCACGGGTACAGCGGTGGTCACAGAGCCTTCAACATGGCAAAAAATGCACTCCATAACCAGCGGGGTACGGTCCCCAAGAAAAACAATAACTACAAAAGGGGGGGGGGGGGGGGGGGGTGGGGGGGGCAGATACATGTTAGACATCCAATCTTATATATTTCTTGTAAGCATTTGACTGCCATCTCCCCATCCTCTGGATGGTTTCCGAGGAGATGCCTTGCGATGCTAAGCTGGTAGCTCGCCCAATTCTGAACGAATGGCTTTTAAAAACCCCCACCGGTAACCCAAGAGATCGGATTGTCTTGGACAAAACACCAGAAAACTGTGATCGCTTTAGTGGGGACTTATCTGTGTGACAAAATAAAAAACCCTGATAATGTGGTCGTACAGCTAAATACTGTTGCATAGCGTTAATACAGCATGTCACCTTCGATTCAGTCATCGGTATGCGTAAAATAGTGGGGGGGCCATTCTGATTTGTCTTCGACAACCTAATTCGTATCTGTAATGCTTTATTGTTGGGTTCAATTACCATATCTGTAATCAGTAAAGGTTGGTTAGCCTGCGCCTGTGTGGTGAACACCACTTCGCTGACGCGAAGCATGCCATAATAAGTAATTAAATATGCAGCAGTAAAAATCTTCACTTCATAGCTGGAAAAACAAACATTATGCAAAGCACCAACCACACGCGTCAGAACAGAAAGTGTGATCGGAGCTCTGTTATCACTACAAGGTCGCGACTGCGGCACCCTTCAAGCAATTTTTTTACCACAAATAATCCTGTTGGATCGTGCCAGTTATTTATTTTATGAACAAATGCAATTCCAGATATATATGTGGATATCGTAGCTGCAGAGTATCCCTTCTCAAAGCAACATGAAATGAAATGTACAATATGTGTGACTGGAGCAGGCCAAGCTTCTTGCATTCTGTACTGTGTCCTAAATTCGGAAAAAGTTTTGACTGCATTCTTATATACTGAAAATTAATTATGTGCCAGACTAGCACCTAGCAACTGTTCTTTTCTAGCGCAAATATCTCCCATAGATGGCTTGGTACTTTGGCAGGCTCGGCCTCTGCTCCTGGGGCAAGCTCGCGGAACTTTCTTATCTGCAAACGAGACAAACTATCTGTTATAACATTTTTTGCACCTTCGACATGTGCCGCCTTCACCATCAAATTCAACTGTAGGCATTTCAATGTTAATGCACGAAGCAAAACCATCACATTGTCAGATTTTGATGTCATTGTATTGACAATAGCCACCACAGCCATATTGTCACACCTGAACAACACTTTCTTATTCTGTAGCTGATCACCCCAAATGTACAAAGCAACCATTAAGGGGAATAATTCAAGAACAGTAATATCATTAGTCAGTCCGTTATTGTGCCATTCATTTGGCCACTGGGCATAAGTCCACTTGCCCCCAAAATAGATGCCAAAACCAAGGCCTAACCCTGCTGCACTATCGGTAAACAACTGAAAATCTTCACTTGACACCCAAAAACGGTCATGAAAAACTGAGATACCATTAAATTGGGCGAAAAATTGTTGCCACATCCACAAATCTTGTTTGATACTTTTGTTTATTCTCAAATGATGATGTGGCTTTGTGAGACCCCTAATGGAGTTTACAAGTCTCCGACAGAATGGTCTACCAGGGGGCACTGCACGACAAGCAAAGTTGAGTGACCCAATTAGTGATTGCATATGTCGCAGCGTAACTTTCTCCTTACTTAACACAAACTGAATTTTTTCTAGAATTTCGATAACTTTCGGCATCGGTATGCGGACAATCATTTTCTCGGAATCAATCTCCAGACCTAGAAAACAAATTACAGTTTGTGGACCTTCTGTTTTCTCATCCGCTACAGGTACACCCAAACTTGACATGCTTTTAAGAAACTCGAGCATAATTAACTTACAATGGTCTGAGCCTGGTTTTCCCCCAAAAAGAAAATCATCTAAATAACGAACTAAAGCACCCACCTTACTCTTGCGTCTCACTACAAATTCCAGAAATTTACCAAATCTTTCAAATGTCGCGCAACTAATTGAACAACCGAAGGGCATTGCTTTGTCAAAATAAAATTCATTTTCAAATTTAAAACCTAGTTGATCAAAATCTTTTGGTGAAACACATAAAAGCCGAAACGCGCTTTTTATATCGGCTTTACCCAGTAACGCCCCAGAACCCAAGTCCTGAACCATTTCAACTGCCTCATCAAAATGTGTGTATTGGACCGAACACAATGCCGGATCAATATAATCATTCAAAGATTGGCCATCCGGATATGATAGGTGGTGTATTAACCTGTATTCGTTAGGCTGTTTCTTAGGAACTAATCCTAACGGTGAAATTCTTAATGTTTTGAAAGGTGGGTTAACAAATGGTCCCTGAACGCGACCCTCAGCAATTTCTTTACTTATTTTAGCCTTAACAATCTGAGGATTCAACACAGCAGATTGCAAATTCCGGGCATCTGTCGCGATCCTTGGCCCATTATAATTCAATGGAAAACCTGTTCTGAAACCATCTCGCAAAAATTCCGCCTCAGCCTCATCGTAGCCTGATAATTCTCGAGTTAAAAAATTCAGTTTGATCGGGGTATGTGCCAACTCGAACAATGTTTCAGAAATATCCGCCTCGACGGGAGTCTGATGATCGACCTCGGCGGTTTGTAAATCCCCCCGTCCACGAAATGAACGACTATTTTCCTGACCACGATTTGAGTCGGTAACCATGGTAACACTTGATGGACAATTTATTTTTGAATGTGCATTTGAATTACATTCCGAGCAATTATGTAAATATTTGCAGGGGTTCCAGCGGCAGGCCCCTCTATTAAAATCTAGGCATCGAGCTTTCTTCGCTTTGAAATTGATAGCCTGATGGGTCACCGAGGTTGGCGCAGTCATAACCCGCAGCCATAAATCTGGATTTATGTTGCACCAACTCTGAAATTTGACACCCTGTCGTAATCGAAACTGCTCATCGTATTCCCTCCATGCTAGCCCCCCCTGTCTACGGGCCGCCTCCCTGATCACCGACATGTAATGTAACAAGTCCGGCCCCTGTCCAGGGTGTTTGCGCATGTATATGCTTGCAAATATCAAAAAGGCATCTGTCCAAGAATTAAGATTTTGGATTTTTTCTGTGGAATATTTTGGCTTGGTTTCTAAAAAACCCTGGTCATTTAACCTAAGCACACCCCCGACGATATCTCATCAATGTCAACACCGCCCTTCAATAAAACGGACAAATTAATATATTTGTTTTCCCATATTTTTGCACAAATGTGCTCTGGTACATGTGCCGTGAATTCATCATCAGCACATGAAATGGTTGGCTGATCTGATGGGCTTTGCCTTTGAGATACTGTGTGGGGATTTGGGAGACTTTCGGGATTTGGGGGGCTTTGACAACTGAAAAGGCCATCCATTGGGGGGAAAGCATTATCGTGCTCTGCCGCTTGTTTGAGCAACGTCTCAAAATCCATCATACCCTCATGGGGCCGATTTGATGGAGCGGCCAAATCCTCGTCCTCAATTCCCAAGCCCAAGTTGACCCGTTCCACTTCGTCATACGACACCTCAACTCGCCGCCGCTTCCTCGCCTCTCACCCGGCGCACGCGCTGTGCGTCCTTGCGTGGACGTCCCCTGCCAGGCATGATGTAAGATGAAGATGGATTGTAATAAAAATTTGAGAGATTTTTTCCATAAACCTCGCCTAGATTAAACCGGAAGCGGAAGAGATTGTTTCTCTAGCAACCGGTCGGTCTCAATATTGTTCGCACCCAAGCCGACTCGACCAATTAGCGCTATAAACCCCCCAGGGGACCAATGAGCAAAATTGCGACAATGACTAGCTAAAATAAACGGAGAATAATATCGAAAGACATTATCTCATAATATATAAACTATGTGATAATTTAGGTAGCGAAGATCCAGCACAATAGATAGACGTGGCCCATCCCACTAATATACCCAAAGAAATGACGGCTACTATATTACGCCATGCAGATTGTCAGTAGAATTATGTCTGCTTGGCTATACCGTAACCAGTGTATGGATATTATATAAATATCGCACAAACTGTTATGTATATGAGAAAATCCCCCCCAACGGTTAAACCATCAGCCGATAGAGCGTGGTCAATACCATGACAAGGGAGACAATCCCACACCTAAAGATTGCGCCAATGTCTAAAAGCCTCTCTAAGGATGAATATTGATAAAATGGATTTAACTCCGACTAGCAGTCGACGAGATGAAGCACTCCTCCCCTTATTTATACCATTTTATTTTCATTAAAAACAAAAGCTTCAATTTATCCAACATTAATATATATAAGAGTACAGACGTGGTATATTTTCGCCTGTTATGACCTAAAATCAGGCCAATTATTGACAGCTGCTGCAACAAGGACTCAAAGATAATGCTAATGTGAGCCTAAGCATGATAGAAAAACCAGGACAGAAAGGCGAAAACTATATACCCCTCGAAATACTCTGTATGACAGGGGTATAAAACACAATCGAATTGTTGAACAGACTGGTCCACCAGTCACACTTCTGGTATGCTTGATTCGGTAGTCGAGTCTGTATCGTCTTTGCCCATTGTACATGTAGTGGACCACACAATACTACTGAAACGAGAAAACACTAGGCAGCATTTCCACTCATAGTTCCTCAAAACCATTGAACATCACTACGCTGCTAAATTCCCAGACAGATGGCTGCCAGACTACCGAACGGCCAGTTTCCAGCAAACAAACCCTTATTATAAGACTTGCAAACTTGGACTTTGACTTTTAATCTTAACTCGACATATCCCTGAATTATTAATATTTATGCTTATAAGCCTGGCCACTGCTCATTCGGGAGTCTCTTTTATCACGTTCATGATGTTTATCCGACATGCCACATCTGTCTGAGAAACCAATAGCAACGCCATGAGCAATAGTGACATGCGTATACATGTTAGCCTAAATTCTTATTACGGTATTCGGGGAGTGGTGGGTGGGCTAAGCTGTTCGCTACAAATTAGATCCGGAAAAGGAAGTCAGCTGAACGGGATTGAACGCATGCGCACTGCATTAAATTTATATATGTTCGTTCCCCAACAAGTTCGTCCCTGGCCCATCGTGCGCATGTACTTTCGTCCCCAGGCACGAAACAGACACTGACCCCGTAAATAAATACGGTTATAGCTATAAATGCGATAACCAGAATTATTTAACGATGGCCATAATAAATGCTACGGCACACAAACACATTTGTTAGTTTGGCTTATATATTGCCGTGTATTTTGAAATACATGTACATCTAGTTTAGAATGGAGCATTTGATCACAGCAGCTTCAAGCATCACTGAAAAGGTCGGAGTGCCTCATAGATTGTTGCCATACATAAATGCAACCTTTATTGCCCGAATTAGATTTTAGACAATAATACTAAATTTATATGTATTTAAATGTCTACATGTATCTATTGTATGTATTCATTCTTCTTTACAGTAAAGTTCCAAAGAATTAGGGAAACCACTAACGATGCACACAAAGGTTAGATGCACCATAACTGCTCCCTAATTATACCATTTAAATTTTGTAATTAGTTGTGAATTTATTTTTTCTTCAAATTAGAGTGACACAGATATACATATAGTACAATATATAGATGTACTTTATCTGCCCTCTATACAATACAATATATAAACTATGTGATAATTTAGGTAGCGAAGATCCAGCACAATATATAGATGTGCTAGATATAGCACAATAGATAAATGTGCCTACCCAAAGTGGCACCCCGACCCCTGGCCGCTATAATTCCGCCACAGCAAATTTTAGCTCCATAAAATTTGTCCCCCAATTATAGAGGACAAGCTTAACTTGAAATATAGATTTAATGGACGGTGGGGGGGGGGGGGGGTAGGGTGGGGTTTTGTGGCTGGTGAGTGGCCGGTCATGAGAAAAAACAGAAAACAAAAAGTCAACAAAAATAATACTGACGGTAATAATGCACACTGGTAAATTGGTGACTGCAGAGTTGTTAACCAGGCAAAGATACTGTACTCCGCTAACCCGCAAGCTTTACCCAAGTCAATAATAATAAAAGCAGTTCCTGGTTGGATCCTCCAAAAACGCTTTAACGCCCAATTTCCAAGATTCGATCAATATTACATTGCCCTTATTGGTCAAATGTGTACCGTCTCTTTCATTGAATAAAGAGGTGTCATGGACATTAATTTTACCCGGAACAATAACCTTTCCAAAACGGTATCTGCGGATTTCCCGTTTCGCCCCCCTATTAACGCGCCTCCGTTTAGCCTCCATTTGATCTGCTGTGTCTTGTACCGCTCCACGCCATGACAACCGTGGCAATATATTGGTCCAAACCAGCATCGAAGTGTTGAAAACCGAACAAATATGCTTGATGTCTCTTTCAATTTTATTGATGAATCCAAACGTTCTGTTTTGGACCAAGCTATTGCCACCCAAATGCAATACAATCATAATTGGTGTCTGACGAAACAACATCTCATATTGCAGCTTGGATTGCAAGTCCCCCCACTGCATTCCTCCTTTCCCCATCCAGATGACACGCTTTCCCTCTCCGAGACCTAAATTGCTGATACCCATAGCCTGGGCCTCCTGTGCCGCATTCCGGACCAAAGAATCGCCCACTATCCAAATATCTGTAAAGATACAGGCTAAAGTGCCGATTATATGCGAATATAACTAACATATGCATGAGAATGCCAATACCCATCTGCTTTATTACGTCACCACTCAGCCCGTTTAAGTGTAATGAAGTAGCCCGGCCAATCCTGAATGAATGACTTTTATAATTCCCAACAGGTAAACCTAAGTGTCTGATTGCTTTTGATAAGACACCAGAAAATTGGGTACGTGTCACTGGAGAGTTGTCGGCATGGCAGAAAAAATTACTGTTATAAACTGTGTGCGGCCTAACCTGCAAATATTTAGACACTGCTCTAACACAGCAAATATCAATATCTTCATTTTGTGGGATTCTAAGCACTGTCGGATTGCCCCTCTGATTATTTTTTGAGTGCCGGATTTGCACTCTAACTGCTGGTGGAATCTGCATTTCTAATTGAACGTCATTCAACCTCAGAGGTCTATCTGCATAACTTTGCGTTGTAAATACAAGTTCCCCCACCCTGAACAACCCAAAATATGCCAATGTAAACAATGCTTTAAATAATATACTTTCAAATTCAGAGTTACAAATGATCCTCAAAATATTTACAATTTTCAAAAGAATTTTTTCCGTGATAGGGGCCCTAATATCGTGGGTTCCACGAGAACGCCGGCAACCCTCCAGCAACTTTTTTACAATAAATACATCTGTTGGGTCTGGCATACTATGTTATTTTATGGTGAAAACTAATGCCAGCTACATAAGAAGAAATAGTAGATGCCGCATAACCCATTTCAAAGCAGTATGAAATGTACAAAACCATGTGATTTACAGATATCGGCCATTGTCGCGCTAATCCGTAATTTCGACAAAAACGGTCAAATGAAACCTGTGCTGTTTTGTATGCTAAATTTGTATTTTGCGATATACTCGCTGTTATAAGATTTCCGACTGTTGATTGAATATTTTCCATAGATGGGAGGGCATTACTGCTGGCTCGAGGTCCGCCCAAGGCGCGAGATGACGAAATTTGTCTATCTGTAAGCGAGAAAGGCTGTCGGTTAAAACATTCCTTTTACCACTGACATGAGTTGCTTTGCACACGATATTCAACTGTAAACATTTTAATGTGAACGCTCGGAGAATAACCATAACGTTGTCTGCCTTAGAAGACATACTATTTATGATATAAACCACGGCCATATTATCGCACATAAACATGACCTTTTTGTTTTGTAACTCACTGCCCCAAATGTATAATGATACTAATAATGGGAACAATTCCAAAACCGTAATATCATCTGTCATTCCATTTATAAACCGATCATCCGGCCATTGGGCACACAACCATTTCCCCTGGAAATATGCCCCGAACCCCAGACCATAGCGGCTGCACTGTCTGTATATAACTGCAAATCGGCACTAGATGCCCAAAAACGATCATGAAACACTGACACCCCATTAAATTTTTTGAAAAATTCTAACCACATCTTTAGATCTCGACGAATGTCATTTTTGATTCTTACATGGTGATGGGGTTTGGATAGGCCGCAAATTGAATTTATAAGGCGCCGGCAAAAAGGTCTCCCTGGAACTACTACCCTACAAGCAAAGTTCAATACTCCGATAAGTGATTGCATCTCGCGCAGTTTAGCCCGTTTTTTCCCCAATATTAACCCAATTTTTTCAACAATCTCCTGCACCTTATCTATAGGAATCCGAACTACCATTTCATTAGAATCCAACTCGAGTCCCAAAAATACTATAATTGTTTTTGGCCCTTCTGTTTTCTCGTGCGCAATAGGAACACCTAATTTTTGTAAACAGCATTTAAACATTTCCAAAATACATGCACATTCGGTTGTATCTTTTTTGCCACCCATCAAAAAATCATCCAAATAATGTATTATGTGGCTGCCATTAGACTTATTTTTTACACAAAATTCTAAAAAAGTTGTAAATTTCTCAAAAATACTGCAACTAATTGAACAACCAAATGGCAAGCATTTGTCAAAATAATATTTTTCATCAAATTTGAACCCTAGCAATTCGAAATCCTGTGGGCTAATAGGTAATAATCTAAATGCATTTTTAATGTCTGCTTTTGCCAAGTAACAACCATTACCCAAGTCCTGAATCATATGAATAGCTTCATCAAAACTAGTGTATTGGACTGAACATAATTTTGGATCTATGCCATCATTAACAGAAGTGCCCTGCGGATACGAAAGGTGATGTATCAATCTAAATTCACCAGCCACTTTCTTTGGGACCAATCCGATCGGCGATATTCTCAGCCTGGCTAATGGTATATCCCGGAAAGGGCCGGCTACTCTACCTTCTAAAATTTTCTTATCAATTTTATTTTTAATTATTTCCGGATTTTCTGTGGCTGATTTCAAATTGCTTGCTTCAGTATATTCACGGGGGCCCATATATTGTAACGCAAAGCCATTTTTAAAACCATTATATATATATTCCGCGTCTATATGTTCATATTTCTGTAATTCATCTTTTAAATTTTCAAGTAACACCGGTGTAGCTCCTAGTGTATCCGTCCTATTACGTTTCTCCTTAACGTCTGAAAGAAGGTCGCCCCCCTCTGTTGAACCTACCTCTGAACCCGCGAAATGCAGCCCCGCCTCTGGGTACACCACTGTTTGGATTGTTCAAAGGTGGTACACCACTGTTTGGATTGTTCAGAGGTGTCACACCAGCGGATGGGCAATTCCATCTCCCATGCTGGGGATCGCGGCATGTTGAACAAATGTGACTGTATTTACAATTTTGGAAGGTACAAGTACCCCTATTAAAGAAATTACAGGTGTTGGCACTCACCGATTTGTTAACCGATCGCTGTAATGGGGACACACTTGGGTTAACATTAACCGACATGACTCGTAACCATAGTTCCGCATTGATTTTTGACCAAGACGCTAATGATGCTGCTTGTCGCAGACGGAATTGCTCGTCATACACCCTCCAAGCATACCCTGTGTGATGAAATGCAGCCTCGCGTATGACGGACATGTATTGAATCAATTCTGGTGCCGCACTGGTGTGCCGTTCAATATAAACGTTTATAAAAATCAAAAAAGCGTCGGTCCACTTCTCGATTGTTTGAATCTTGTCGGTATTCATTGGGGCCTTGGCCTCCAGCTGGCCAGACGGCGTTAATGTGAAGACCCCACCCCCTGAACATAAATTTTGTAACTCAACACTGCCTTTGAGAAGAATGGCTAAATTTATATACTGATTCTGCCAAATTCTTTGTTTCATTTGCAGTGGGACATGCATAGCCATATCCTCCCCTGCACATCTCACCTGTTGAATGTCTACCTCTGATAATAGGGGGCGTCCTAAGGGGCAAAGGGGTGTAGAGGTGACGCCATCAGTGCCACGAGGTGGCAATTTTGGGCTATCAGTATTGGTGGTGGATTGATTATTCTGGGGTATGAGCCCGGCCTGATTAATAATCGACTCAAAGTCGATGAAGTGATTTGACGTATTACCACCATTGCCATCAATGGCATCATCCTCCGCTGACAACAGCCGCACCGTCTCGACATGATCCCCCTCCGGTTCGTCTCGTCTGGTCCGCTTCGCTGCTTGTTCGGCCGCGGCCAGCCTCCTCTTGGCCCTTGCCCTCACGCTCGGTCTTCCCCGGCCTGGCATATTGGTGAAATACTAGTGATAACTCGAGATTATACCTATGAAATATTTTCTAAGCTGTTCGCTACAAATTAGATCCGGAAAAGGGAGTCAGCTGAACGGGATTGAACGCATGCGCACTGCATTAAATTTATATATGTTCGTTCCTCAACAAGTTCGTCCCTGGCCCATCGTGCGCATGTACTTTCGTCCCCAGGCACGAAACAGACACTGACCCCGTAAATAAATACGGTTATAGCTATAAATGCGATAACCAGAATTATTAAAGTCATGGCATGTCTGATTTGCTTGAGGGGCGCGGGTATCAAGTGTAACTGATTCGCTATTACCAATGGACATACACCTCAGCCACAAGTCCTGGTTGATCTTTGCCCAAGATTGGGGGTGAGATGCCTGCCGTATGCGAAATTGTTCGTCATATGAGCGCCATGACAACGGATTCCGACCTGACGCAGCTTCACGTATGAGCGCCATGTATCTTAACATGTCGGGCTTTGGCTGGGAATTTGCTGATCATAATGGACATATAAATCACGAATGCATCTGTCCATTTTTCAATTGATACAATCTTGTCCTTGCATTCCCTTGGTTTAGTTTCAATTTGGCCAGTTGCTGAAAGCCGAAGAGTGCTTGGGCAACACAGATCGTTTAGCTCAATGGCACCCTTCAACAGCAGGGACATGTTTATGTATTCACCCCTCCATATTTGATCCCTTAAGGACATTGGAATGTGGACATATGTTTCATCATCTACAGACTTCATGGGTTCAATTTGGGTTTGGGGAGAATTAGTATCACCACACGCATGTACAGTTATTGGTGGGACCTGACTTCGGCTGACCAGATCAGAATCCATCAGAATTCGTTCGAAGTCTATGACATCACCTGAACCACCAGCTTGTGGTTCCCCACCACACAACACTGCTCGCTCTGGTAGCTCTGGCATCAATCTACCAGCTGGAGGGGGGCTCACTGCTGCTGGAGCCTTGTGTTTCCTCCACTTTCCTCGTCCACTCATGTTTATTTCTTAATAAATGTTTATTTACAATTTTCAGAAGTGTTTTGGAGAGCACATGTATCTTGTAAAGAAATTGGTCTTGACATTGACCTTGACATTGACTCTGTACTAAAAATAAATGGAGACAACTCTGTCTAAGAGATTGGATCAGCTTTACTTGGGTTATTGCCTTCCACACTAGATCCACTGGCTTTAAGCTTGCAAAATAACCATGATTATTTCAAAGGCAATAATCTGTATTATTAATTTTTATGACACTTTTGGGCCAGCTTTAATATGATTTGAATCGGTACATGTACAAACATTTCAGCACTTGGGCACCTACCTCAATGGTTGCTCAATATCAGTTTGTAAACTTGACGATGTCTTGCGATAACTGGGGCAAGTTGTGTGAGGGTGATAACAATTGTGTGGACATTGCAGGCTGTTTATCTTGTTCCACATCATCAACTATGCCAGCATTGGATAGAATCCTTGCAAAGTCATTAACCTCCCATTAACTGGACAGTTTCGACTGAGTCTTCCGGAGTCTCCGATTCTGCTGAATCCTTCTAATTTCCTCCTGTCTCTTCTCTTCCGCAGCCAATCGCTTCCTCCTCAAAACGCAGGCATATTAATTGTAGAAATTACAAAAACTTGTTTGCATGTGGGTGCGCAATCGGAAATTGAAATACTTCTGTCGTGCATGCGCACATTGTGTCTCATCATACTCAAAACAATTTGTATCATTGCGACTGGCAGTCAGACAACTTCATCCCTACCTCGTCTTAAATTACCAATGAATAGCTTTGGCAAATAAACCCGGTCATTGCCTAAATGCGACAATAACCAGACTTGTAATGCAAAGCAATTTTTAAAACCAAATGCCAACGTGTCTAACCTATTGCGCAGATCTACATTCGCGCCCTCAACCAGTGGACGGACAATTCCAGCGACCATACTGCGTATCGTGGCATACAGCATATATCGTGTATCTGCAAATTTGAAAAGTGCAAGTACCCCTATTAAAATAGTTGAATGTAGAGAATGCAGCACACATGTGACAGGCCAAGTCATCCAAAGCGCTGGCCACACGTAACGCACTTGCCGGTGAGAAATCTGGCGAGTCAATGTCCTTCCCGCCCAACTGCACTCGGGTCCGAAATCTGTCCAAGAACGCACCAAACTCCGCGTCGAACCTGGGCCTGTCACACACGCGAAGTCCGCCCACCCCACGCAGCCGAACGCAGCACCAGCTGAGACCGAAGTCCGGCAGTAAGTCCTGAACGCGATAATCCGCCATGTCCCTACCAAGACGCCGTATAAAGCTATGGCCGAACACTGCGAAGGGCACCTGCTGTCCACTGTCCTGCATGGTGTGTAGAAGATTACACGCGAGCTGACGCAATAACACCGGCGAGATAGCTGGGTTAAACTTTACACGGCATAGAAAAACGTCGTAATAAGTCCACAAAGCACTTATCCCGCACACATAAATTGTCGAAACGACGACTGTAATACCTTAAGATAGCAACCAAATCCGGAAATAATTATCAGGAACTGTCCAAAATCGATGAAACTCAAAGAATAAGCTGTATGGCTTGTAGAATGATAAAAATGGAAGAGGAAGCGGACCAATCGGTGCACAGCACCCGGTCACGTGGCCAGGAAAGGAGGGGCGACGCACAGGAGGAAAGAATGGGAGGCAACCCGAAGGGTGTGAAGGAGGCTCCACCGTGAACATAAAGTGCGTTATAATGGGTTTTATAACTTGTATATATGCATTACCGGCTAAACAAACACTGGAAAAGTGACATAATAAAATTCCAGCCAGACTGCTACCATCAAACCGGTGCAACAGAAACAAATTTACACTTTACTAGTGGCTGCATTCATTGCCGATGATGAATGCCTTTTCCCTCGACCTCTACCATGCATTGCTGTGTCTGATGGCTTTTACAAATTAATGATAACTGGATTTTTGATGGCCCTGGCCGGAATGATGCACGCGAAATGAACGATCATAATACATAAAAGCTCTTTGTCCATAAGCTTTTGCCAAATCCGGGATCGCTGTGATGTAAGACAGCAACCCGGAGATGGCATCAGGGTGACGCTTTGTGTAGATCTCCATAAATATATAAAATCTCGAAGCCATGTTTCTAGAGACAGGTCTTTGCTTTTTATACGCCCGTTCGAAAAAAAGGGACATATTATGTATTTTACTTGACGGATTGTAACCAAATTCGGTATACATGTTTATCACGGCAAGACGAAGAAGCCTATTTCAAAAATATCCGATGAATTATCTCTCCTTGGCGGCCATTTTTTTCCACTCTGTGTCCTTGTCCACGCAATAACTCAAGTTCTACTTCACCGCTCGTAACCAAATTCGGTAGTCATGTTTATCACGGCAAGACGAAGAAGCCTATTGATTTTGAAACATGTCCGATGACTTATCTCCCCTTGGCAGCCATTTTTAATTTCGCACTCTGTATCCTTGTCCACGCAATAACTCAAGTTCTACTTCACCAATCGTAACCAAATGTGATTTACATGTTTATCACGGCAAGACAAAGAAGACTATTGATTTTGAAAAATTTCCGATGACTTATCGCCCCTTGGCGGCCATTTTTCATTTTCTCACTGTATCCTTGTCTACGCAATAACTCAAGTTCTACTTCTACTAGAAATCCATAGAAAAACAGAAAAATCCGCAGATGTGGTCAGCCTGTGGGCATATAATTAATAAAATTATGTAATTATGTGCAAATGTACTCTGGAACATGCGCCATGAACTCATCATCGGCACATGAAACAGGGACAACATGGGGGTTTGTGGGGCTTTGAGATGTTGGTTGGGGGTTTGGGGGGGCTTTGAGATGTTGGCTGGGGGTGGACCTCATCAGCACTAATCATGAGTGGGAAATTTGTATCACGCTCTGCTGCTTCTTTCAGCTGGGTCTCAAAGTCGATAATACCCTGTGAGTTCACGGGGGTGACTTCTGCTTCGTACCCAAATTAATTGTTTCCACTTCATGCACTTCGTCCGAAACACGGCGACGCTTTGTTGCAGCGTCCCCAACTCTCGCCTCACTCGCTTGGCATCCTTTCTCGGCTTCCCACGACCTGGCATCGTCCGATGTTTACAATAAATCGCTATAAATTACGATTTAAAATTGACAATATTTTTTAAGCACTTATAAATCACATGATGTTATCACAGGCCTACCTTTATGGCCGCTATTGGGCAGGTTTTATGGCTCCCATGAAAGTTCACTTGTGGTCATGATGGCGGATAAATTCAGTACAGCGTGGTCGTCCTTAATTGCGCAAAGGGTCCAGTAACGGAAATGGGCGAGATAGTGTCTCCTCATCTTCTGACATCCTTCACGCTAAGGCAACCCCTACGACTGTATCAGTGTCAAACGTATTTACATAAATACCACACTCTCCCCGGTTTTCTAAACAGCAGCGTGATTCTTCGTTTGAGCACCAGCCACATATGTAGAGTACGGCATTTCAAATAGTGGCACTCCCCGAGGTGCGGAATCATTTCCATAGTTGGAGTAGCCAAACAATGAATTAGAGACGGTTCTCTTGATGCCTTAGGCTTATGAAAGTGGCAGGAAAAGGAAGTATTGTAATTTGATGCATTCTGGGATGCAGTATTGATCATGTGACTGGTCACATGGCACCATCTGGCCATGTGAGTTTATGTCACATGACCAGACCTGAGCCACATGATCTATGGAATTAAAATTAGATTAGGTATTATGCCATCTAAAAATAGGATGTATGGAAAACCCAGATACCACTAAAATAAACATGGAATACTGTATATGGCAGTATTCTGTTTTATTTCAAGATGGTATCTGTAGTGAAACACAGAAATGCTTGGGTAACCTCATTATTTGTATGTATTGATTACAATGAATTAGTGGACTGGTTTGGCCGCAAAGCGGAAAATACAAATACATGTAATACAAATGCAAAATAGCCTCTGGAGGTCGCGAGAATGAATGCAACCAATCATCTGTAACCAAAGTTTGCAACCAATTATTTTCAACATTGCAACCAATTATCTGCAACCAATTACTTGCAACCAAACATTGCAACCAATTATCTGCAATCAATTTCTTGCATGAAAAGCAACCAATTATTTGCAACCATGAAAAGCAACCAAGTACACATCTTGAATATATTAGGAGGCTATAATTCAGGTGACTGCACATGTACCGATGTTATGGACCCACACAATAAATTGTATGACTTCATGCGGCAGGACAAAACACCCAGCCTCCTAATGCAACCGCAACCTTGCAACCGTACGTAGAACTAAGTAATGCACCAAGGATAAAGTCTCCCAGTGACGGTACACCAGAGCACTGGAATTGTTCAGCCATAGTGCACTACTCAGTAGTATGAAACATGTCATTGACCTCCAGCAGGCTAAAATATCCTAGAATTTCCGCCACAGAAATATATGGAATATATTTTCCCCCAAATTCTAGCTAAAATTCTATTCGGCCCTAATCTCCTGTAAAATTTGCTTGACGGATGTTTTCAAAGTTTGCAAGTATACAAGATGTCCAAAATCTGACAAATGAACCCCATCAGCATGAAAAAGCTCTGTCATGTGGGCAAAGATACGGGGGCTAATTATGCGGCCAAGGTCAAATGTTCCTATAGTTTCTTTGGCGCCTCTGTTGACCCGTTTACGTTTCTCATTTAAAATTTTTGGATTGCCTTCCGGATCTCGATTATTTCTCCAAGACAGTCTGGGGAGAATGTCGCACCACACCAAAACAGTTGTCGGAAAAACTGATTGTAGATATATCAAGTCTTGTTTCATAGCTGTAGTCAAATCCATTTGAAACACATTGTCGACATCATTGCCCCCAAGATGTATTAATATCAGTTTGGGTGTCGCTCTTGATATCATTAGATATTGAACCGTTGATAGCAGTTGACCCCATTTCATGCCAGATATACCATTCCATAATGTTTTGTCACCATCTTGCCCTAAATGGTGTTGGCCTGATTTAGCGGCATATGCCTCTGCTCTCTTTACAATTGAGTCACCAATCACCCAAATTTCTGAAAATATAGTGAGAAATACCTCAACTTATTATTCTCCTAATAACAGGATTTAGCTCTCAAGTTCCCTGCCTAAACCGTACATGAGGATCAAACCATGTGCTACTACTATATTTGTCTATGAAAAAGCTGAACGTGAGTGAGGTCGATAGATGTGCCATGGAGTAGGAGTAAGATACATGAATGTCTGTGAAACTATACTACATGTGTGAAGTGCCTAATACTGGCACAAAATCAATTTTATACAGTATGATAATTCTGTTGCTAGACATTTAACATGAACACTTATTAGTGTCTGATATATTTATAACAAGCATTTGATGTCCAGCGACCCATTGTTTTAATAGTTTCAGTATCAGTACCCTGGGCTGCCAAATCTGTTGCCCTACCAATTCTGAAGGAGTGAGTTTTAAAGCAGACCCCCGGAATTCCCAATTTCCGAATTTATTTCGACAATATGCTTGCAAATTGGTATCTAGTTACCGGTGATTTATTAGCATGACACAACAATTGACCTTGTACCATGGGCCTCAATTTTAGAAAACAACAAAGTGTCTGAACACAGCAAATTGTACCTGGCTTTGATGCCTGAATTTTAATCTTTGTAGCTACTCCAGACTGATTTGTTTTTGACTTGCGTATGTTCAATGACAAAACCTTGCAGTTTGAATCAAAGGCTATGTCATTGTATTGTAGTGGGCGGTCAATTTGAGCTGTGGTTGTGAACACCAATTCACTTATTCTCAGCAAGCCAAAGTAGGCTAAAGTGAATGCGGCCGAAAATAACTGTGATTCATACTGATTGTAGCAGATCTGGTGTAAGACATTACAAATTCTGGTTAACAGCTGCAAAGATATTGGAGCTCGTGTATCTTTTTGTGTACGTGACCTACGACATCCTTCTAACAGTTTTTTCACAATGAACTCATTTGTTGGGTCAGGCAAACTGTTTATTTTATGGAAAAAACTGATACCCGAACAGTATGTGGATATTGTTGCCGGTGAAAACCCCTTTTCGAAACAACTAGATATGAATAGCACAACATGATTCACTGGGGCGGGCCACTGAATTTCCATTTTATGGTAGACTCGAAACCTACTAAATGCCGTTATTGAATTTCGGTAAACCAGCCTTGTATTCACTGACATGCTATTTTTCAGAAGTTCTCGAGATCGAGACTGAATATTTGCCATAGATGGCTCGGTATCGCGTCTGGATCCCTTTGGGCATGGGGTGCATGCTGCCTGAACCGATCCATCTGAAACCGAGACAGACTGTCGGTAATCACGTTACTAATACCTGGTATATGCTCTGATCTGGCGATCGCATTCAGTCTCAAACATTTCAATGTGATAGCTCGTAACAAGGTCATAACATTGTCTGACTTCGAAGTCATGGAGTTAATTACGTATACTACTGCTGCATTATCACAATGAAAAAGAATCCGTTTGTTTCGCAGTTCTTCGCCCCATAGGTATAATGCCACTAATATGGGGAAGAGTTCCAACAATGTAATATCCTTTGTAAATCCTGTTTCAACCCAGTCAGCTGGCCATGGGGCACATGACCACTTACCACCAAAGTATATACCGAACCCTGAACTTGCAGCACTGTCTGAGAACAACTCAACATCTGCATTTGAAACCCAAAAACTATCGTGGAACATTGATACGCCATTGAAATGTTTGAAAAATGCTAACCACATGTTGAGGTCCTTTTTAATATTCTTGGTTACTCTCAAATGGTGGTGTGCTTTTGTCAGGCCACAAATAGAGTTAATGAGTCTTCTACAAAAAGGTCTACCTGGTATTATGGCTCTACACGCAAAGTTCAAGACACCAATCAATGATTGCATCGCTTTCAATGTCACTTTTTCTTTCTGTATTACGGTTTGAATTTTGTCAACTATTTCAGTAATTTTTGTCATTGGAATTCGCACCACCATTTCATTTGAGTCCAGTTCGAGCCCTAAAAAACAAATTACTGTTGTTGGGCCTTCCGTTTTTTCTTCAGCAACAGGGACACCAAGATCGGACATACATTCGGCGAAATTGGTCATTATAATCTGACAGTCATTTGTACCGACAGGACCCCCAAACAAAAAATCATCCAGATAGTGCAGCAAGCTTCCAACAATTGAACGCCGACGCACTGCAAATTCTAAGAAAGTTGAAAAATTTTCACATGTTGCACAGCTAATGGAACAGCCAAATGGTAGGCATTTATCAAAATAAAACTTCCCTTCAAAACAAAACCCTAGCTGATCAAAATCCTGCGGGGAGACAGGAATTAGCCGAAATGCACTTTTAATGTCCGACTTTCCCAAATTTGCATTTTTACCAAGTTTTTGAACGATTGAAACAGCTTCATCAAAACTAGTATATTTTACATAGCACAACTTTGGGTCTATATAATCGTTAACTGAATTGTCTGTCGGATATGACAAATGATGAATAAGGCGAAAATCGTCAGAGTGTTTCTTTTCAACGAGACCGAGGGGTGAAACACGAAGTGTCTGCATTGGTGGACATAAAAACGGACCACCCACTCGGCCCTCAGAAACCTCTTTGTCAATTTTCTCCTTGGTAATTTCTGGACGATTGGAAGCTGATTTAAGGTTTTTTGAACTGGATTGAACCCTTGGGCCGACATAATTTAAAGGGAACCCTTGAGTAAATCCATCCCAAATAATTTTTGCTTTATTTTTGTCATAGAATTGCAACTCATGTTTTAATTTGTCCATTCTGATGGGTGACTGGGCCAATTTATCTATGTTTACATTGTGACCCCTAGTGTGGAACTTTTCATTGCCCCCTGAAGAACCTTCCCCGCCTTGTACCTCGAGTGAATCCCCTGCCACGAAAAAAGCCGCGCTGACCTTGTTGTTGGGGAACATAATCATTTGTTACAGAACTCTGAATGAAATGTGGGCAATTGAATTTCCCATGTGCTGCAGAGTTACAAGCGACACATGCATGCCTAAATTTACACTGTGGCCATTTACAGGTGCCATTGTTAAAAGCGTTACACGTGAAAACTTGTTTTCCAGTACTTTTATTTTGCGTGTAAACATTTTTCCCCGGGTAAGTTGGCTGCTGGATCGGGGCTGCCATCACCCTTAACCATAATTCCCCATTCAGAGAAGCCCATGATTGCCGGGTTGATGCATGAGCCTGTCTCATGCGAAACTGCTCGTCATAGGATTTCCAGGATGAAATTGGAAACCTAGTAGCTGCCTCTCTGATTACAGAAATATATTTCAAAATTTCCAAATTCTTTTCTGAGTGTTTGGACAGGTAAATTGATGCATATATTAAGAATGAATCTGTCCATTCTGTGATATTTTGTATCGCTCTGTTTGTTGTCTTCGGGCGCATTTCGAGGCCACCACTTTGATTAATTTGGAGGACACTGATGTTTTCGGCAGGGGACATTTCAATGGATCCTTTCAGCAGGAGGGCCAGGTTTATATAGCTATTGTCCCAAATTTTTTGTTTCATTTGTTCGGGGACATGTGCCGAAAGGTCGTCACCTTTACAATGGAGAGGGTCAATTCCGACAGGAGGTACACCATCCAACGGATTCATTGGGAACGCATTTGCCCCTTCCATGGGGCCTAAATTAACATGACTGAAGACATTGTCAAAATGAACAATGCCTTCAGGTCTTATTTGATCACCTTCAGCTTCTGAATGTGAGCTGTTATTCAGATTCAGAGTCTCCACCGGGGCTGGTGGCAATCTCTGTCTTTTGGCTGTTTTTGGTGATTCCCTCCTCCCTCTCTTAACATGTCTTGCATCTTCTCTTGGCTTTCCTCTGCCAGGCATGTTTGTATGACTAAAAATGGGCTAGATTACTTCAAATAAGTTTGGATAAGAATGAGAATGAGAATTTGATGCCTTAGGCTTATGAAAGTGGCAGGAAAAGGAAGTATTGTAATTTGATGCATTCTGGGATGCAGTATTGATCATGTGACTGGTCACATGGCACCATCTGGCCATGTGAGTTTATGTCACATGACCAGACCTGAGCCACATGATCTATGGAATTAAAATTAGATTAGGTATTATGCCATCTAAAAATAGGATGTATGGAAAACCCAGATACCACTAAAATAAACATGGAATACTGTATATGGCAGTATTCTGTTTTATGTTTAGAAACACATCGTTATTCAGCCACATCTGTGATTTAGTTCCGCATGTATACGTTCGACATCATTGCATAGGCCAATTAGTATTGCCGGCCATACAAGCGACGCCCATTGCTGGTAGTCTCCTCCGCAATGAGCGACATTGGCTCCTGTCGTATCTGGGCGACCAAGCTAGCTACCTCACCGATATACGCGGGGGTAGTTGTTCTAAGTCCAGCCACCATAGGCATATACGGAGAGTCGGTCTCGATCAGCAGACGATCCAGTGGCACCATCCGCAGAGTCAAAGTGGATGACTTTTCCTGCAAAGCTGAAGTAGCAATTAGGAAAAGCATTTCTCCACATGTTGACCTGTTTGATGTCCCCCACAAAGCAATGTAGGTGGATCTGTTGGTCACGGGTGCAATTCTGGAGAACTAGCTCGAAACAGTCGGCGTATGCACTCCTTGCTTTATAGTCTTTCGTAGCCCTTTGACGTGAAGTACCAGTTCTTGTTCAGGCTTTGCCCACTGCAGTACGACTTCCAGGGTCCTTCGCTGTTCTTCCCACAAGGAGCCATCCACACTGTAATCTAGGCCTACTTTACCAAGGCCTGCGACATTCGGGCGCTGGAGTAGTGTCTTCATTTGTTGCAGATCTTCTTGCCCTGCTCGCTGTACCTTCTTGGGGTGGAGGCCGACAGCTATTACCCATTGTGGATCCGAGACTATCGGAATTCTTGACCAACTTTCCGGGTCACACAACGACAACACGCCACCCTCCAGATTAACCTTATTCTGGGGCGCAACCTCGGTATGTTGGTTTGCGATTCTGTCTATATCGGTTGTCTCGACTCGAAGTTTTTCCGCTAACCGATATAGATTAAAATGGTTGTCAAACAGCCGAACCTCAGTCTCAGATGGTCTAACAGCTTTTTCTTTTCTTGTGAGACTGGGTTGAGGCCGTACAACTCTTAACAGATTAGGGGGCTCCAGTGGCCACAACCTTGGCATACGTCATACAGCTCGGTGATAGCACCACGGGGGCCGCGGGCGACCGGCCGCCTTCCGTGTGTGTCCAGGTAAGCTGCGTAGGACTTGCAGTGGAAGTCCCTGCTGTTGACGCCAACATCTGCAATCTTTGTTGGACAGGAGTGTCCAACGGTGGTGGTATGCCGGGTTCTTCCATTTCATCGCTTCATCCACTTCTAGTAGGATTTCTTCTTCGCTCGCGCGAAGAGATGTCAGCGACTTTACGGGGCTAATGGTGTCGTCCTCATAGTCCATCATCAGCTCTGCTTCGGACTGTCGTTCCAATGAGGACGGGGTTGTTTTAGCCTCAGCGTCAGTACACATGGGGGCATCACTTGTAGAAGAGAACGTCCACCTCCGAGACGGGGCTGCTTCGGCCACATCGTCCACATCGTCTTTGGATTTCGAGACATCAGTTGATGGAGTCTCGTAGTCTTCCAGCAATCGATACGCAGAGGATGAATGTTGTTGAAGACGGGGCTCCCTTAGCCACATCGTCTCTTGTCTTGGGAAATTGCTGTATTACTGCTGTATTACACAATTTGTCCATAGCCCGGTAAGTCCTATCTGAAACTGTGGTGGCCGGGTCCAGGATCAAATTACGGTTGGCAAACCGCAACTATTTTACCGGATCTGCTCCCGGGCCTATGACCATTTCAGACAGAGTCTGTAAGCCCTGTAGGCGACGATTCTGAAACCGGAAGCTTTGTAGCATTTATTCAGTTTTGCCGTCGTGATATACTGCAGGCACGTGCTCCTGCAGAGCGTGCCGCTTTACTGTCCGGTCTTGACCAGATTCCCTGTCTGGCCGCCCTCGATGCCGCTTCGCTTGGTCGGATTTTCTCTCTGGCCACCTTCGTTCATGAGAACGTGGCCGATGTTCCCTTCCTTCTCCCTGACATTGTCTCTGGTGGGACAGAGGCATTGATCTGTCCGGCGCCTCTACTACGGGCCTCCTTCGTTCATTAGAACGGGGCTCCTCTCGACTGTATCAGTGTCAAACGTATTTCCATAAATACCACAGCACCTCGCCTCAATTAAAAACGGAACCGGAAGAGGCCGAATTGCCTAGATACCGATCGGGCCCCAATGTTATTCGCACCGAACCGATTCGCCCCCTGTTACTTGGAAAATAGAGATATAAACCCTAAGGGGGCCAATGAGCCGAACCAGGCCGTTGGCTGGCTAAAATAAACAGAGACTAATATCAAAAGACATTATCTCTCATTATTTAAAATATCAATTTTTATACGAGCATAATACAAATAACATTTAGATTGACTGAGTGCAGATGGTCGTATGTCCAGGTGATCACTCCGTGGAGCAGACCACCCATAGTCATTACGGGAATACGTAATGATGTCTTAACTAGTAAGAAATTGTGTTTTTGTACAGTCGAACCTGTGAACAACGGCCGGCCAAGGAAAGTGGCCGTTGTTGACACGTGACCATTGTTCCAAGGGTCAAACATTTTCCCGGTTTCACAACAAAGTCGGCCATGTATTTTGCATTCTATTGTAATCAATATGCATGCATAGAAGACGCATGTCCTTGGCTGTATACACTTCCACCTGATATTTCGCTATTGCACGATCATGGCGTGGATCTGCTTTTTAGCGCGCCTTCCAAAGGAAGGAGTGCTTATGGCATACCCCGGCATTGTAGTCCGTCGCTGTATGCATGAACTGCATGTACCGTAATAAACCTAAATATTCGGACAAAATTCATTCTAGGAAACAGAACAACATATTTGGTTTATCATTTATGGATAAGAAAGAGTTTCCCAAATGCTTAGGGTTAGTAGGGTTGTACTGGTTTATCACGATAACAATATATTTGGATAAATTTTTATAGGGATTTACCAAAACAAATTGTGTCAGAATATTTAGGCTTATTACGATAAGTAGAAAGTCTTCATTTTGTTCACGTCTTTAATGGAGCAAGAGGACCTAAGCTGAACATCTTGCATCTTGTCCGAGAATCCAGTAAAAGACTTCAGTATGTTCTGTCTCTATATGACCCTAGCTGTTGGTGGGACGTTAAACACATTCACTTTGTGGTCCTGCTAGCTATGCTCAGAATGTACTTCATCTCACAATGTCTGTGGTGTTCGATAATAACACAGGCAGTGCTTGCAGTTATGTCGTGAGTCGGACAATAATATTCTGTTACCTTATTGCCATGTGTTGGCCACTGCTTCGCTAGTTTATCACCAATATATGCAGTCCTTGTGGCAGGTGGTATCCCTTGTGGCATGTCTGTTTCATCAAGTAGAACCTGATTCTTGAATGCTTTAACTCGGCGGTGTAGTCTGTGTCATTCGCTACATACATGTAAGTATTCCCTACAGTTGATGCAGTAGCCGTTGGCATTTCAGTGCTGATCGTCTTCGAAGCATGTTTGACAAAGGTGTTACTTTTGTTCAGCCAGGATGCTTGTGTCACAGGATGCTTGTGTCACGCTATCACCACCTCCAGCCCTCCATCCAGAAACCTCCATCGTTCACACTTTGGTATAGAAGATGTTACATAAGTGCTGATTCCATTAGAAGAATAGTAGGAAGCATAAATATTTGGTTTCCCATAACAAAGAGTTTCCCAAATGCTGAGGGTTAGTAAAGTTGTATTGGTTTCTCACAATAACAATATATTTGGATACAATTTGTTTTGGGAAACCCCTATTTTATAGGGTTATATTTAGGGTTATTACGGTAAGTAGGCAGTCTTCATTTTGTTCACTTCTTCAATGGAGCAAGAGGACATAAGCTGAACATCGTGCATCTTGTCCAAAAATCCAGTAACAGACTTCAGTATGTCCTGACATTGTTGCGAATTGGTGGTCCTGCTAGCTATGCTTAGAATGTACTTCACCTCACAATGTCTGTGCTTCACCATCACACAGGCCGTGCGTCCTGTTTTATTTTGTGCCAGACAATAATATTCTGTTCCCCTATTGCCATGTGTCGGGCACTTCTTCGCTAGTTTATCACCAATATCCCTGATGGCATGTCTGTTTTATGGAATAAAACATGATTCTTGAATGGTTTAACTCGGCGGTGTAGTCTGCAACATTCCCTACGTAGGTATTCTTCATAATCCCTGCAGTAGCTGTAGGAGTTTCGGTGCTAATCGTCTTCGAAGTATGGTTGACAAAGGTGTTGCTTTTGTTCAGCCGTGGATGCTTGTGTCACGCCATCACCACCTCCCGTCCTCCATCCAGAAACATCCATTGTTCACATTGAAGGTATAGCAGATGTTACATAAGTCTTGATTGCATCATAATAATAGTCATCACCACCTTCTGCCCTCCATCCATACATAAATAGAAAATATGCTCATGATTTTATTCAATCCATTATTCCAAGATACCTGTAGCCGATTTCACCAACATTGCAAAGTATACTTTTCTATCAAAGTATGCTTTGAGGGAGTAATCATTTATTTTTCCTAAAATGCATTATTCCATGTAGAACTAATTACTGCATACATTTGATGATTAAAAGTATGCAGAAATATTATACTGAATTTATTACATTATCACAGCCAAAATGGCTGTGATAATGTAATAAATTCAGTATCATAAAAATTAATAAATTTTTCCTAAAATTGAAAATTTCTCCCTCAAAGTATACTTTGCTCGAAAAGTATACTTTGCAATGTTGGTGAAATATGCTACAGAACTTAAACAAACACATGTTTTGATCAGTAGATATTTATTGGAAGCATATCTTAATAAAGTAAATAACATTCTTATTGTGTGGCGGTCACCATTAGCAGTCGTCATTGTTCCAAGTGTCAAACATTTTACTTTCACAATAAAGTCGGCCATGTATTTTGCATTCTATTGTAATCTATATGCATGCATAGAAAACGCATGTCCTATGCTGTATACACTTCCACCTGATATTTCGCTATTGCACGATCGTGGCGTGGATCGGCTTTTTAGCGCGCCTTCCGAAGGAAGGAGTGCTTATGGCATACCCTGGCATTGTAGTCCGTCACTGTATGCATGAACTGCATGTACCGTAATGAACCTAAATATTCGGACACAATTCATTCTCGGAAACAGAACAACATATTTGGTTTATCATTTATGGATAAGAAAGAGTTTCCAAATGCTTAGGGTTAGTAGGGTTGTACTGGTTTATCGCAATAACAATATATTTGGATACATTTTTATAGGGGTTTCCCAAAACAAATTGTGTCAGAATATTTAGGCTTATTACGATAAGTAGACAGTCTTCATTTTGTTCACTTCTTTAATGGAGCAAGAGGACCTAAGCTGAACATTGTGCATCTTGTCCGAGAACCCAATAATGGATGTTCTGTCTATATGATCCTAGCTGTTGGTGGGACGTTAAACCCATTCACTTTTTTTTCAGTATGTTCTGGCATTGTTGCGAATTGGTGGTCCTGCTAGCTATGCTCAGAATGTACTTCATCTCACAATGTCTGTGGTGTTCCATAACACACGCAGTGTTTGCAGTTATGTCGTGAGTCGGACAATAATATTCTGTTACCTTATTGCCATGTGTTGATCATTGCCTCGCTAGTTTATCACCAATATCTGCAGTCCTTGTGGCAGGTGGTATGCCATCAGGCATGTCTGTTTTATGGAATAAAACATGATTCTTGAATGGTTTAACTCGGTAGTGTAGTCTGTAGCATTCGCTACGTAAGTATTCTTCACAGTCACTGCAGTAGCCATGTGTTGAGCACTGCTTCGCTAGTTTATCACCAATATCTGCAGTCCTTATGGCAGGTGATATCCCTTGTGGCATGTCTGTTTCATCAAGTAGAACCTGATTCTTGAATGCTTTAACTCAGCGGTGTAGTCTGTCGCATTCGCTACATAAGTATTCCCTACAGTTCATGCAGTCACCATTAGCATTTCGATACTGATCGTCTTCGAAGCATGGTTGACAAAGGTGTTGTTTTTGTTCAACCGAGGATGCTTCTGTCACGCCATCACCACCTCCCGCCTTCCATCGTTCACACTGAAGGTATAGAAGATATGTTACATAAGTGTTGTTTCCATTAGAAGAATAGCCAGGTGGTATCCCTTGTGGCATGTCTGCTTTATCAAGTAGAACCTGATTCTTGAATGGTTTAGCTCGCGGTGTAGTCTGTAGCATTCGCTACATAAGTATTCATTACAGTTGATGCAGTAGCCATTGGCGTGCCGGTGCTGATCGTCTTCGAAGCATGGTTGACAAAGGTGTTGCTTTTGTTCAGCCGAGGATGTTTTTGTCATCACCACCTCCCACCCTCCATCCAGAAACCTCCATCATTCAGAACTTAAAACAAACACATGTTTTGGTCAGTACAATTTTATTGGAACTGTATCGTAATCAGCCCGTACGCAGGAATTATTTTAGGGGGGTGCGTTATTGACGGCGCGAAAGGCTAAACATTGTTTTTGCACATCCACGGACAGACCTCCACAGATTAACCCTTTCACCCCAAAGTAACTGGAATGGATTTTGATTTGTTAATTTTGCAACCAATCTAAATCATCACAAAATGATTTTCAGACCAGTCCATTTATGAACATGGGGTGTTTTTGTTCTCAAAATTATGAAAATGAATTGCAAAAAGTGCAGATCCTGATGAGATGGCTTGTTACGAGCCGGCTCATCTGGATCTACACTGTTTGCCAATACCACTATACAGGCCTGTGCGGGTTAAGAGTAAAATGGTTAAGGGGGGTGAGTACGCACCCGTTGCACCCCCTCTACGTACGGGCCTGGTAATTAAGTTATTAACATTATTATTTTGTGGCAGATTGGTCACCATTAGCAGTAAAATTCCTGAGTTTTTAAGTTTAAATTTTACAGCATAATACAAATAACGTTTAATTGACTGAGTGCAGATGGCCGTACGTCCCGGTGGTCACTATTAGGCCTGAATATTGCAGGATTTTTAGCTCACGCTTTTTTTTAGCTATTGTTACCGCAATGTGTCTGTCGTCCGTCGTCCGTCGTCCGTCGTCGTCCGTGAACATTTTCAAACGTCTACTCCTCGGTAACCATTGGGTCTATAGTCACCAAGCTTCATGGTCATGGTCCTTAGGTAGGGGGATTACAAAATTGTTAAAATGACGTCATTACGTAATCCAAGATGGCCGCCGACTAAAAATAGCACAAATTCTTAAAAAATCTTCTTCTCAAGAACCGCCAACCGGATTTCGACAAAACTTGCTAGGAATGATCGATGTACATTGCTCTTTCAAAGTTGTTAAAATGGTGACCCTGGGGTCAAAAATGGGCGTGGCCCGTGGGGTCAAATTGGGGTCAAATTTTATTTTTGACTGAATATGGTCATTTCATATATCAAATTGAAGGTATCAATGAGGCGATCACTCTGGTGCATTTTTTGTCGAAATCGGAATGTTATGTCATCCAAGATGGCCGCCGAAAGGTCTTTTAAAAAGAGATTTCAAAATTCTTCTTCACATGAACCGCTTGGCCCATGGTAGCCAAACTTAAAAGTTATGGTCCATGGGTGAAGCCTTTTCAGATTTGTTAAAATGGAGGTCATCGCTAATCCAAGATGGCCGCCGTCTAAAAATAGCATAAATTCTTAAAAAATCTTCTTCTCATGAACCACTTGCCGGATTTCGACGAAACTTGGTAGGAATGATCGATGACAATTGCTCTTTCAAAGTTGTTAAAATGGTCACCCCGGGGTCAAAAAATGGGCGTGGCCCGTGGGGTCAAATTGGGGTCAAATTTTATTTTTGACCAGCATATGGTCATGTCATATATCAAATTGAAGGTATCAATGAGGCGATCACTCTGGTGCATTTTCTGTCGAAATCGGATTGTTATGTCATCCAAGATGGCCGCCGAAAGGTCAAAAGGTTGTTCTTTTATTAGAGATTTCAAAATTCTTCTTCACATGAACCGCTTGGCCCATGGTAGCCAAACTTAAAAGTTATGGTCCATGTGTGAAGCCTTTTCAGATTTGTTAAAATGGAGGTCATCGCTAATCCAAAATGGCCGCCGTCTAAAAATAGCATAAATTCTTAAAAAATCTTCTTCTCATGAACCGCTAGCCGGATTTCGACGAAACTTGGTAGGAATGATCGATGTACAATGCTCTTTCAAAGTTGTTAAAATGGTGACCCCGGGGTCAAAAATGGGCGTGGCCCATGGGGTCAAATTTTATTTTTGACCGAATATGGTCATGTTATATATCAAATCGAAGGTATCAATGAGGCGATCACTCTGGTACATTTGTTAATGAAAGTTGTTAAAATGGTGACCCCGGGGTCAAAAATGGGCGTGGCCCGTGGGGTCAAATTGGGGTCAAATTTTATTTTTGACTGAATATGGTCATGTCATATATCAAATTGAAGGTATCAATGAGGTGATCAGTCTGGTGCAATATTTGTCGGAATCGGATGATTATGCCATCCATGATGGCCACCAAAAGGTCCATTTATTCAAGATTTTTAACGTCTTTTTCTCAGGAACCACATGGCCGATGCTGGGTGAAGCATTTTCAGATTTTGTAAAATGAGAGTCATCGCTTAATCCAAGATGACCGCCATCTAAAAATAGCACAATTTTTTTAAAACACATGAACTCGATGTCACATTCTCCTCTGGTGTTCATGGAGTCAGGTGAGCGAATTAGGGCCATCATGGCCCTCTTGTTACTATTGCGATAGTATCGCAATAGTTGATCATGATATCATGATAGTATCGCAATAGTTGATCATGATATCATGATAGTATCACAATAGTTGATCATGATAATATGATAGTATCGCAATAGTATTGCAATACTATTGGACTTTTGGAGATTGATTTGTATAATTTACAAATGACTCGTCATATTTCCATGGCACTGTTATTTCACCATATTCATATTAACTTCAGTTTCTAGGCTACACATGAGCTTCATGGTTTAGATTGTGTTATTCTTCATATAAAATAAAAGTTATTTGAGTCTCGGATGCATGTACCGGTAGCGTTATTACCAAACTTGTGCTTTAAATATGGTAAACCAATGTCTAATATGTGGCTGTGATTGGAGAATTGGGGCTTATAGGATTTGTGACCAGAATAGCTCCTGATCAATAATGTGATCGCTGAGGTTTGTGGTATTACCACTGTATTTATGTATGAAGTTGCACAGTTTACATCCCACTCGTTCTTCTTGTCAATAACTTTGCGTTCCTTGACGAACCCAAAATGAGTCCAAGCCTTGGATTTGCCCTTTTGATTGGAGACAAACTCCATTTGGATCGGTAACTAGGAAGCAACGCCAGTTTCCGGTGGGGTGTAAAGCACGGACGGACTGTACAAACTTTATCAGATACTACATAAACATTAACCATCTTTCAATAACGTCACGGAAACAATTTCGAAAATGGTGTATTTATTAAAAAAACGATGTTTAATAGTCTAACAAGATCCCTAAAGAGAATCAGAACTTCTATTTGACCCAAACTATTTTCCTAATTCAGCCTCCGAATCAGCCAGTAGATCTCTTTTTATACGACCGTTTTTAAAAAACGGTACGTATTATGTTTTTCCCGCACGGCGGGCAGGCGGTGGGCGGGCGGCTGAAGAAAAAGCGCATAGTTCGTGTACACAACTGAAACTATACACACGTCTTCTACACATATTGAAGATGTGCACCTTGGTGTTTTTATGCCGAAAAAATGTTTTTTAACAAAAATATCGCCTTTTTAACTTAGCCATTTTTTCTTCATTTTTCTATACATTTCTATATACGGTACAGAGTTTGTGTACACAACTCCTCCGAAACCTTTCAGTCGATCAATCTGAAACTATGCACACATCTTCTACACATATTGAAGATGTGCACCTTGGTGTTTTTATGGGGAAAAAATATTTTTTAACAAAAATATCACCTTTTTAACTTGGGCATTTTTTATACATTTCTCTATACAATTCTATATACGGTACAGAGTTTGTGTACACAACTCCTCCGAAACCTTTCAGTCGATCAATCTGAAACTATGCACACATCTTCTACACATATTGAAGATGTGCACCTTGGTGTTTTTATGGCGAAAAAATATTTTTTAACAAAAATATCACCTTTTTAACTTAGCCATTTTTTCTACATTTTTCTATACAATTCTATATACGGTACAGAGTTTGTGTACACAACTCCTCCGAAACCGTTCAGTCGATCGTTCTGAAACTATACACACGTCTTCTACACATATTGAAGATGTGCACCTTGGTGTTTTTATGCGGAAAAAATATTTTTTAACAAAAATATCACCTTTTTAACTTGGGCATTTTTTATGCATTTCTCTATACAATTCTATATACGGTACAGAGTTTGGGTACACAACTCTTCCGAAACCGTTCAGTCGATCGTTCTGAAACTATACACACGTCTTCTACACATATTGAAGATGTGCATTTGGTGTTTTTATGGCGAAAAGATATTTTTTAACAAAAATCTATCTCTGCCTCAATTAGTATACATGTATAGCACAACGAGATGAAGAAATAATGCTATAGACTTTCAAATTCTCATTAATGTTTCTTGCCTTGGTGACAGCTTCACATTTCTGCATCTTCGCTGTCTGGCCCATATTCGACGGGCGTATTTTGTGACTTGCGGCACTCTTGTTTAGTCTATAGGTTAGACTATACCAAATGGCGCGAAATCGCCCAGGGTTATGCATAAGTAGTCCGGTATAAAAAAATAGTGCGGGCTAAGAAAGAAAGATCCAGCCTCGTCATATCACCCAATATTGTTTACATTTTTTGGCCACGGAAACTCTGTTTACATCACGTGACCAACAGGTCCAGTGTTTTCTTTTAAATGCTACAAATATGCTAAAAACTGGTGTTAAAAGCACCCCAAAATGTTCCTCGAGTGAAACTGGGTAGTAATGGATCAAGGTTTGCAAGCAAACTGTGTCTGGGACCTCAAAACGCCTGCACTATTTTCTTATACCGGACTACTTATGCTAACCCCCTGGGCGATTTCGCGCCATTTGGTATAGTCTAACCAGTCTCACTACAAATCTGTCTACAATATTCACTATTCAAAACTAGGTTCTATTCCTTGATACATTAATTACCAAGTTTGGAGCAAATATATCAAATGGTTGTCACACAGCAGCTGTGTAACTCCACCATGTGACTCTCCACATTCTGCCTTAAATTGAGCTACTATAGAAATATGGAGAATTTTAATAGATAATGGATTAAAAGCACAAACGTCCATAAAATCACATAACATACCCTAAATAGTGTTATAGCTAACCATTCTACATACAAAGACTCATCACTGAAACTATACCAACATGTATGCCACTCTGGAATGGTCGACAGACAAAAGGGTACTGGCTTGGGACGGTCAGTCAAGAAATTTGTTTTATGACACAGGAGGAAAGGAAAAACAATGGTTTCTGAGTGCTAGTGTATTGGTACTATACCGATATGCGAAAACAATACACTTACGCCTAATTTTGGCAAATTTTGGAACAGAGTCGCCACTTTCGCGAACTTCTTAATTGTCCACCAGGCACCCAATATCAATGAAAAAAACCTGAAAAACACACTATAATGACTGTTTTGTTTGTTTTTACTGTCCCATTCCAAGCCCAATCACCTACGGGTAATTTACATACACTGGGATATTATGTTTGACAAATAAAGCTGAGCAATAAAGATTTTAGAAGATTTTGAAGGCGATAATTGTCCGTCTGCGATACGAAAAGAACAACATTTCTTGCATCGCATTACAGTAACTTTAAATTATGTTCAATGAGACATAGCTACAAGAAACATAAACTTCCAACTTCAAATTCTACAAAAAAACATATCTCACATAGGGCCTAGGCCCACCTTATAAGGTGCGGTATAACATTCTGCCCTATCAAATCATCCGCCGGATAACGGATATTGCGGACTTCGATTAGCAACTCAAAATCACGGCAAACCTGAGCTAAAGTTGCATGAAAACTTGCACATTTGTCATTCTAAGAAGTATATTGTGAAAACTATCGAGACAAATCAATCGATAGTTCGTCATGCTATCGCGATTTTTATCGATATTACAAAACCCCATCGCAATAGCACTATTGTGAGCATTACAATCTCGATAAGTCGATAAATTGATGATGCATCGTTACACCACTAGTCACAATAATATTCTGTTCCCTTATTGCCATGTGTCAGTCCCTGCTTTGCTTGTTTATCACCAACATCTGCAGTCCTTGTGGCATGTCTGTTTTATCAAATAAAACATGATTCTTGGATGATTTAACTCGGCGTTGTAGTCTGTCGCATTCGCTACATAAGAATTCACTACCATCCATGCAGTAGCCGTGGCCGTGGCCGTTCAGTGCTGATAGTCTTCGAAGGTGTTGATTTTGTTCAGCCGAGGATGCTTGTGTTGCGCCATCACCACCCCCCGCCCTCAATCCAGACACCTCCATCGTTCAATTGAGGTATAGAAAACGTTAAATAAGTGCTGATTACAGTATAAAAATAGTCCCTTTTACCTGGTAATCTTGGGACAGATGCACTGTGTGCGTAATTTGTCTTATGGCCAAGTTGTTGCGCAACATAAACCAATTACACCACTCTGTCAATGGCTTCATTGTACTAGGTACTTGAAATTACTTTTGCTAAAATATTAGCTTTTATAAGCATAGCGTACAATGTCATAATATAGCCATTTTATCGATTGTCGGTAATACATCCCATCAATTAAAACATTTGCAAAATCTATAAAATGGCCACCTTGTGAGTTACTCTCACCTTCCCAATGGATTGTTCCAATACCAGCTTATCTGATGAGGTGTAACTACATGTGTAGTTTCAATTTCATCATCCTCTAAGTCATTGTCACTTTTGGAATCACTGTCGTCAAATAGTTTACATAATATTAGGCTGATATTTAAATAAATCGCGTAACTTAGACCGTGACATACAAAAATGTGACCCTGTTATTGCATTTTCAAGGAGTAAAGTTATTTTACCCCCCGCAACGAGTTGTGGGGGGGTATACTGGAGTCAGGTTGTCCGTCCGTCCGTCCGTCCGTCCGTCCGTCCGTCCGCCCTGACGGTACTATACTTATGTGGCTAGCCCCACAGGGTTATGGACTTAGTAAAGGTTAGGGTTGGTTACAATGAGCCACCTAAAAATTTCTTTTATGTGGCTAAAAATCCTTTTATGTGGCTAATATTTAACATGTGATAAGCCACATAAGTATAGTACCGTAAGAACGTCCGTCCGTCCGTCCGTCCGTCCGTCCGTCCGTCCGTCCGTCCGTCCGTCCGTCCGTCCGTCCGTCCGTCCGTCCGTCCGTCCGTCCGTCCGTCCGCCCGTCCGTCCGTCCGTCCGTCCGTCCGTCCGTCTGTGTGTGTGTGCGTGCGTGCGTCCGTCCGTGTGTGCGTGCATCTGCGTCCGTGCGTGTGTCCGTGCGTCCGTGCGTCCGTAAACTTAACATCAGAGAAATATTGTTATAACTTCTATTTCCTTCATCTAAAATGCTTGATATTTCACACATGCATTCCTGTAAGGCTCAACTACTATGATGTGCCAAATCCACGACCGTCCAACCCCCGCAGATCCCAAGGTCAAGGTCAAATACTTAGTCCGTAAACTTAACATCTGAGAAATATTGTTATAACTTCTATTTCCTTCATCGAAAATGCTTAATATTTCACACATGCATTCCTGTAAGGCTCTACTACCATGCTGTGCCAAATCCATGACCGTCCAACCCCCGCAGATCCCAAGGTCAAGGTCAAATACTTAGTCTCTTTACAAAACTTAACATCAGAGAAATATTGTTATAACTTCTATTTCCTTTATCTAAAATGCTTAATATTTCACACATGCATTCCTGTAAGGCTCTACTACCATGCTGTGCCAAATCCACGACCGTCCAACCCCCGCTGATCCCAAGGTCAATGTCAAATACTTAGTCTCTTTACAAAACTTAACATCAGAGAAATATTGTTCTAACTTCTATTTCCTTCATCTAAAATGCTTAATATTTCACACATGCATTCCTGTAAGGCTCTACTACCATGCTGTGCCAAACCCACGACCGTCCAATCCCGCTGATCCCAATGTCAAGGTCAAATACTCTTTACAAAACTTAACATCAGAGAAATAAGTTATAAGTTCTATTTCCTTCATTGAAAATTCTTATTATTTCACTTGTGCATTCCTCTAAGGTTGTACTATCATGCTGTGACAAATCTACGACTGTCCAACCCCCGCTGATCCCAAGGTCAAGGTCACATACTTAGTCTCTTTACAAAACTTAACATCAGAGTTATGACTTCTATTTCTTTCATTGAAAATTCTTAATATTTCATATGCTGTGACAAATCGCTGCTGATCTCGAGGTCAACGTCACATACTTACCGTATAACCTCGAATTAACACCCCCCACCCCCCCTCCTAATAACACCCCCTTGGCGGCCCTTGGTAAGTTTTTTTTTTTTTTTTTTAGTGGCTAATAAACGACCCCCTTTTGTAAAATGTAACGCCCCCCAGGGGCATTAATTCAAGGTTATACGGTAGTCTCTTTACAAAACATAACATCAGAGAAATCGGTTATAACTTCTATTTCCTTGCTCGGATCTGCTTCACATTTCACACACTCATTGCTCCAATGGACCTCTATCACCCTGTGACAAATTCATGTTCATGCCACTCGCGCTAATCCCAGAAGCAAGGTCACAAGCCCACACACTTGGAAATGTTTACATATTTTAGGGGTACCTGGGCCCACGCGGGGGATATTCCGTAAGCCTCGCTTACTGACCAATCTAGTTTCATATAATTATGCAGTAGTCTGGGACAAGATTAATTATATAATAATTATAAAGCTCAAATTTTGTGAAGAATTAAGGTAAAAGTACTAGCAAATGTGGTTCCAACATATTTAGCTGTCATTATATGCAGGGTCTTTATGTATACGTAGCAAACTGCATTTCTGTGCCAACTACATGACTATGTGCACCCGAAACGTCGGGCAGAGATGCCAACCACAAAATGCCGTTGTCAGGAATATCGGAGTTAGTTTTAAGTAATTTGAGGGATTTTTCAGGAATCATCAAAATTGAGCTTTGGGGAGAAATAAGAAAAAAATGTTCATAAAATCATGATACATAGCAATAATATACTAATCAGTAATGCTTACATACATGTACATGTGTACTTACACATGAAGTCTGACAAACAGGCAGAGCTCCAGTTAAGGTGCGTAATTTGACCAACTTGGGGTGAAATTTTGTTATTTCTTCATCAAAAATGGCAAGTTGGGAGTGCTTCAGAATCGTCTCATTGAGACGATTCTAAAGCACTCCCAACTTGCCATCTTTGATGGAGAAATAAGAAATTTACCTCCAAATTACGCACCTTAACTGGAGCTCTGAACAGGTCTAGTGTATTCCCACATCCACCCACCCATACAGTTGTTTCAGATCTTCAGTGCAGTCTCTGGTAGGTGGCTGACTTTGCTTTTTTCAGAAAGTCATCAGAGAAAGTGTGTTTATGGCAAACAACTCTGGAGGAAATCATCCGGAACAATAAGCATGATTTTCATCCAGTATCGAGTGTTTCAACACTGGCCAGAGTTGAGCATATTCGTCCCTAAACTTTTGTAAAACGCGCGGTTTCTTCACTGAAGAAGCCATCTTGAATCTAAGTAGAACAGTTTCGCATATTATTGCCAAAATAATAGCAATATTTTTTTTTTATTTTTTTTTTTTTGCGGAGTTTTCATCTTACAAATCGGAATGCGGAATTTGGAGAACAAATCCGTGATAATTCCCCAAAATCCGGAATGGTTGGCATCTCTGGTCGGGCAGAAAAACATGCAACCCACAAAAACACATTACATTGCAAAAAAGAACCTTTAAATTTTCGCAACAAGTACATCTTTCACTGTGTCAGGAAAGATCTATGCTTCATTTCTATTTGCTTTTTATATCGTAATTTCACATTCAGACACTTTTATTGTGACAAATTTACTAAATCAAAATTTGGAAAAGTGTTGTTGTGAAAATCATGTCCAGATGCTTCTTTTTCGGCATCGCAAAAAAACGTAATTCTAGATGTGACGGCCATAATAGCGTAGTGGACATACTGAAATATTAATCATCTGTGGACTGTGGGGATGGATGGGGTACTGATGGAGCTGTTGGATTAGCTGACGAGGAAGTGGATGGTGACACAGTCTCAACACCGAAGTACGACGTTACATAGGCGGCGGAAGCCGAACATTATTGGGGGGGCCCAATGTTGATGGCCCGAAGGGCCCGATAGCACTAGGGGGGTCCGGGGGCATGCCCCTCTGGAGGAAATCATCCGGAACAATAAGCATGATTTTCATCGAGTATCGAGTGATTAGGGCCCTCTTGTTTGTACTAACATTGTTTTCTTCTGTATTTTTTTTATCACTGTCACTTTGTACATAGATCAACGTTTCATTACTGGTGTTACAGTTCGCAAATGAGTTTCGGAAAAAGAAAATGGTGATAACATCAAGTGTTCCTTCTTTCTATCTTTCAAACAAAATTTGATCTTAATTTTCACATATATCTGGACACTAACGAAAACAGTTATTGTAAAAGTTAGAACTGTCCCTAGAGCGATAACAGCATACATATAATCTGAAATGAATATAAGAAAGTCTGTATTAGATACATGTAAAGTACAAATATATGTAGTAATCAGACAGCAAAGTTTCAAGACATGTTTAAGAACAAGACTCGACATGCTCAATTTCTTCTATTATAATAAAACAGACAGCAAGGTACAATGTATATCAAGACACTCGACCTGCTCAATTTTCTTCTATTTTAGTAAAAATGCATATTTTTATGGATTATGGTAGAATCATGAGCTTGTGGCATCAATAAATTGAAACATCTTGTGAAAAGACAGTTCAAATGAGTTGTCACAAAAAATCCTTTATTCTAAGTTGTTTGTGACATGTTGTAAGAACCCATAAGACACAATGTGCGGTGGTATCAGGCTATTTTAATATGCAAATGGGGCATACTATTTTTAATTATTTTAAGGAAACACGGTTATCACCCCTGATATCGATCGATCATTGTGTAAGTTTACATCTGATATAAAATGTATAATAATTCCAATCAATACATGGGGTAATGATGACTCTGATAACAAACATGATAAACAATTGTACAGGTAGTGTGTAGCAAACAGTGCATACATACTGATGTAAAGATTGGTTGGGGTCTACGTTTTTGTCAAAATTCATTCAGCAATGAATCAGCTGATTTAGAATCATGATGATGGTTAAAATACTTGAATGTATCCATTTCTGTACAAATCGGGTGTTACATTTTGCATTCTCTTTCTCAAAAAATAAAAAATTTAAAATATTATCAAAAGAGCAACAAAGGAAAATGAGGATGCAAGAATAATACGAAGGTTATTACTCTTACTTTGCATTTGTTAGTGCTGTACTCCAAGTGTCTGAAGCACTGGGAAATGAAGTTGTTGTTCGACCAGTACCAGCCATATCCGTTGACAGAGCAGCATGCATACTTGTAGAGAGATCAGCAACCGTAGACATTGTTGTGTGATCAGCAAGCGTAGTCGTTGTGTGATAAGTTGAGGGAATATCATGTTTAGTCATTGTGCGATCATCACTCGTAGTCATTGTTGATCGAAGAGCATGTGTAGCATCTCTTGTTGTTGTTGTTGTGCGAGCAACACGATTATTCATTGTCCGATCATCACCCGTAGTCATCGTAGTCATTGTTGATCGAAGAGCATGTGTAGCATCTCTTGTTGTTGTTGTGCGAGCAACACGATTACTCATTGTCCGATCATCACACGTAGTCATCGTAGATCGAAGAGCTCATGTATCCCTTGTTGACCAAACACCATTTCTAGTTGTTGTGCGATCAGCACGCGTGGTTGTTGATGGGTGAGCAGCCTGTGTAGTCATTGTTAATGGAACCATAGTCGTCGACACAGTCACAGAAATCGTAGACGACTGACCACCACCCGCAACACGGTTAGTCTGGATAGCCCTTGTCATGGCTGTTGACTGAGCGCCACCCCTAGTTGTTGTTGTGTGATCAGCACACGTTGTTGTTGTTGATGTGTGAACAGCCTGTCTAGTTAATGGAACCATTGTCGACTGGCTACCACCCATAGTCGTAGCAAGAAGCACTTCTGTGGAATTTGGCATTTGGTGCTTGCATTCAGTACCATTGAAAACAAGAGGTATTGTGGGATACAACAAACTCAAGTTGTAACACTGTATAAGGGATGGCACATGCAGCACAGATTGTGTTTCATTTTTGTCACCAAGTATTTTGATCTGCTTCGTCATGGTTGAAATGTATATCAAATATCAACTTTCAGGAATTTTAATACATTCATCGTTTATCCTTTCACAATGTGGAATACAGTTATTAACACTCAATCTTGTGCACGACAGGGCACTACTAATCAGTGTGAACAATAACCAAAATTGACTGCAAAGTTGCCACAGCTTGAAATTCATGGTAGTGATGGTTTTGAGAACCGGTCAAAACCGGATTGCCTTCAACAAAACAATTACACAGTAAGTATTTGCGTAAATTTGATGTCACATAGATCAGACCACAAAGTCAATAATAGTTAAGAACTTGTTAAAGGAACGTAAATTATGTCGCCAAATAGTTTTACAAAGCAAGACAATGGATTCTTGAGTCACGTGCAGAAAACCGAATATACCGGTATCAAAATTACACTATTCGCTCGGTCACTGTAATTTCTGTTGACTCGTACCTACAAATAATCGGCACCTGTGTCCCTGGCGGTTCATCACTGAATTGTATTGGTGATTCACTCATTCCGTTAGGGTCCCCAAGGGTGGAAATAAAATATGCTTGCTAATCATGCGAATAAGCATACTCGTGGAACATATATCAGTAGTTAAATTATCAAATATTCTATTGAATGAGACGTAATGCAAACCCCATTAGAACAACTCTAATCCCCGTCACATAATACGGAGTTTAATAATGAAGAATATATTACTAATTGACTGCGGTGTGGTACAATTTACCTGAAAAGCGAAATCCAGAACATTTACCCACATTGTTGTACATTTTGACTGGATATTTACAAATAACATGGAAACATATATAGTAGCTAATTAATATATTTATTACTAAATACTAACACATTTGCTAAAGCAATGCACAATAACATACAGGTAATACATGAACATATATAGCATTGTATTCATACACAAATTGATCAGAATAATACATGATACATATTTCAGAGTACTTTCACCATTTCAACCATTTTATTTTGATTGATGTTTCACTAGTGTTTGTCAAACTATTATGTGGTAAACGATAATTTGGTGACAAAACTATTTGTTTCAAAGTCTTTTGTGAGAATCTTCTATTCAGTCGTCCCCCGGATTGATTCAACATAACGGGGTTTTCACCAAAACCAAGACTCGTTTTCTTTTATTCTTCGACTGTTTCCTTGTCCCTTGGGGTGTATTTGTATCGATTTTGTCTGGAATATCGTCTTTTTGTGGATTATAATGTGCATCTTTTGTTTCATCATCCATGTTATTTAGTAGGTAAAATATTGCCATCAATCATATTTGCACTAAGTATCCTTTGGTATTTGTCCCTTGGTATTAATACCAATTCTCGTGACATACTTAATCAACTTACTACTGTTTAAAATTAAACATAAATATTTTAACTAATATATCTAACAACAAATCAGTAGTCGATAAAATATGTTTTTTCTGTTTGTGATACACGTTTGTTAATGAGCTGTTTTATTTTAGAACAGGCTGTTATTTAAACACAAGACCAGTAACACTTTCATATAAATTTATTAGATGTACTATAGTGTGGAAGTTAAGGGCCGCTACTTTCTCAGGCTTTCATTACTCGGGTGCTGAAGTTCAGGATGACGATTAGTGTTCCTTGTATATTCACCCATCTCTGGGATTCACCAAGATGATGGGGAAGTCAATTCACTTGTCCGTCTATGAGCGTTTATTTCCTGCAGATGATGTCCCGTTCTCCAGCGCAAAACCCCCGAAATAGATCCATCCGACCTGGGATGGCTTGGATTTCTGCCTGTTAGTAGCGACAGTAGAGTAGGACCCGTCTTAAGCTGTACACCCATCACCAGTCAAGACGTCAAAGCTGACACCACTGAAACATAAAGCCTACGGCAGCATCTTGTAACCTTAAACCAAATATCCAACACTGGACATTGATATCCACTCTTAGACTTAAAAGATTGATGACTTTTGTTACATACCTAATTGTTACTGACGTCAAAATTAAGACCTGTGTGAAATTCACAACTTAAACAAATGTTACAGTGTATTCTATCATCTCTGTGTTGTTGTTCATCAAAATGGAAATGTTTGAAATTAACATTGGCATTCTGCGAACTCGTACTGACACATATTTTACATGACTAAGCAAAATTATATGGGAGAGGAGGGTGGGACAACTTAAAATGGCGAAAGCCGGAGAATAATGAATGTCAGAACGAGGTTACCAATATGTCACGTGGTAAGATTCGACTACGAAACATGTCACGTGATCGATTATGATTCGGACCGTGCCTAATTCGCACTAAAACATTTCCTACTTATTCGGGGGGCAAACATGTCTGTCAAAATAAAAGACGTTATTGTATAATAACAATAACTCCCCTTATTTTAGAACAGGCTGTTATTTAAACACAAGACCAGTAACACTTTCATATAAATTTATTAGATGTACTATAGTGTGGAAGTTAAGGGCCGCTACTTTCTCAGGCTTTCATTACTCGGGTGCTGAAGTTCAGGATGACGATTAGTGTTCCTTGTATATTCACCCATCTCTGGGATTCACCAAGATGATGGGGAAGTCAATTCACTTGTCCGTCTATGAGCGTTTATTTCCTGCAGATGATGTCCCGTTCTCCAGCGCAAAACCCCGAAATAGATCCATCCGACCTGGGATGGCTTGGATTTCTGCCACAATTTTTTAAAAGCCCATCTTGAAGAAAAATTCCCCCAAATTCAAGCGCAACTATTGTTTCTGAATGCAGACATTTTGTTATATGGAAAAGGACAAATAAAATCTACATCAAATATGCAAACACTGAGCTTAAAATTACCTGTATGTGGCCCAAATTTGCATCGCTGTTAAAATTTGCATGCACTATTATCTTGAAAATAAAAAACCAATCCCATTTTTTAAGACCTTAGGAACAACACTATACATATATGTACTAACTTTTCTGCGGGTTACGCAGGAGCTGAAATACTGAATGAACAGCTCCCTACCCGACTTACGACACAATGTGCGGGTTACACGGCTGCAGCCTAGCCCGACTGTACTAGGTGATAACAAATTTAATGTTTGAACTATGCGGGTTACGCAGGAGCTGAAGTACTGAATGGACAGCTCCCTACCCGACTAAAACAGAATGTGCGGGTTACACAGCTGCAGCTTAGCCCCGACTGCAGCCTAGGCCCGACTTGTACTAGGTGATAATCAATCTTTATGTTTGAAATATGCGGGTTACGCAGGAGCTGTAGTACTGAATGGACAGCTCCCACCCGACTACACACAATGTGCGGGTTACACAGCTGCAGCCTAGCCCGACTGCAGCCAAGCCCGACTTGCACTAGGTGATAATCTATGTTGAACTATGCGGGTTACGCAGGAGCTGAAGTACTGAATGGACAGCTCCCTACCCGACTACGCACAAAGTGCGGGTTACACAGCTGCAGCCTAGCCCGACTTGCCCTTAGGTATTAAATCATGAATTTATTGCTTCCATAAGTGACCCATGGTTGACCCATACATATACATGTACTTTACTGATTATATTTTCCATATTTTCCAACTATAAAACAATCACATATATTTGTTGTCTGTGTTTTCATCACTCATAAATTGCTGCACAGCATTCTTTAACGCATTTGTGAAGACTGTGTTTCCTGCTTCAGTCAAATGTGTACCATCTGGCAGATAATACTGCGGATTAAATCTGTTAATTTTATGAGTGATTATTCTGCCTTTGTCGGTCCGAGTCACGGCCTCTCTGGCAGACCGATTAATGCGCTTTCTTTTGATATCAAGTAATTTTGCGTTTGGCTCTACTGCATATTTCCATGTCAATCTAGGCAAAATGTCTGACCACACAATTAATGATTCCGAAAACACAGACTGTATATATTTAATATCAGACTGCATTCTTAACACCAATTGTTGCACCATCTTAGTTGCCACATCATTACCCCCTACATGCAGAATGATCATATATGGTTTGTTTTTACGGAGCATGTTGTACTGCAATGTATGCAACAAATCGGCCCATACCATACCCCCCTTTCCCAGCCAATGTATGTACACAGTCTCATCCAGCGATAGATGCGGTTGTTCAAGCTGAACCACGTGTGTGTTTGCCCTGGCTACCAATGAGTCGCCGACAACCCAGATTTCTGAAAAAACAACAAATTAATGTGATAAAAAATATGACAACAGCCTACTTGTATAGATCAGTATAACGCTTGCATTTGTTTTACAATTTATCATTTTGCAAACGAATATAGCCTTTTGCTGCGCTGGACTGCCAGCGACCCATTTTTTTTTTTTTTTTATTACATCATATGGCACACCCTCTATTGCTAAGTTTGTTGCCCTGCCAATACGAAATGAATGCGACTTAAATTTCCAAATCGGTAAACCAACATTCATAATGGCTTTGGACAAAACGGCTGAAAATTGGGACCTGGTAAGAGCGGACTTGTCAGCATGACACAGAAAATAACCTGTTCCTGCAGGACGAATCTGTACAAATTGTCTCGCGGCCGCAAGACAACAAACATCGGTACGAGTATATGCCGGAATACGCAGATACACTGGCTTGCCACATTGGTTGGTTTTTGAATGCCTTATACGAAGTTGTATAAACGTCTGATCTAGTACAATATCATCATACATCAACGGATAATGCGCCAGTTGTTGAGATGTAAAAACTAACTCGCTAATTCGTAACAAACCAAAATAAGCCAGCGTGTATGCAGTCTTGAAAAGCATGGACTCATATAGTGTGTTACAAATTTTCGGCAAAACTGTACATATTCTCCTCAGTATGTCTTCTGTAATCGGAGCCCGCGTATCCACTTTTTTGACGTATGCCCTTATTAATGCGAATATGATGGTGCGGTACTGTCAAACCACATATAGCATTGATTAACCGCCTACAGAATGGCCGACCTGGAATAATAGCACGGCATGCGAAATTCAAGGCGCCAATCAATGACTGCATACACCGAAGCGTGACTTTCTGTTTTTTTAACACATCTGTTATTTTCTCCCTTATTTCAATTAGTTTAACCATTGGGATCCTAACGATCATTTGAACGGAATCCAACTCCAAGCCGAGAAATATAATACACGTAGTCGGGCCTTCGGTCTTTTCAGTTGCAATGGGTACTGATAAACGCTGTAAACATTGATGAAAGTGATGTAACATTATTTGACAATCGTTTGTACCCTGTTTTCCAGCCATTAAGAAATCATCCAAGAAATGAATAATGAGACCACTACAAGACTTATTTTTTTTACCAAAAATTCCAAAAATGTTGCAAATTTTTCAAATGTCGAACACGAAATAGAGCACCCGAATGGCATACACTTGTCAAAATAATATTTTCCTTGAAATTTAAAACCTAATTGATCGAAATCCGATGGTGATATGCAAAGCAATCTGAATGCGCTCTTCACGTCTGACTTTGCTAGTAATGCATCGCGACCCAATTCCTGAACCATTTCTACCGCAGCATCAAAACTGGTATATTGTACCGAACATAACTCTGGGTCAATGAAATCATTTACTGAAAAACCATGCGGATATGATAAATGATGTATTAAACGGAATTCACCTGGTTGTTTTTTCGGAACTAATCCAATCGGGCTAACTCTAAATTGTGCAAATGGCGGCTCTGAAAAAGGACCTGCTATACGCTGCTCTTCCAATTCTTTATCAATTTTTTGTTGAACTATTATAGGATTTTGAACTGCAGACTTTAAATTATTGCATTCTGTCGAAACTTTCGGTCCCATGTAATTTATAGAAAAACCAAATTTGAAACCAGACAATAAGAAATTTGCATCTTCATCATGCTCGCGCCTATATTCTGCTAATTCAAGCTCTAACTGAGTTACATTTACAGGAGATTTTCCCAGTGATGTACAAGTTTTCTCTATAACCGGTCTTTCGGAATAGACTAATTTGCTTGGCACACTTTTTCGCTTAGTTTCGCCTGAAATATCCCATTCGCCTAAATGATGTCCGGCCTCTGCCCCGAAAATTAGAGAAACCTCTATTTGTTCCGGTCACTGATGCGGGGTTAGCATCATTGCTCGCTGAATTTTCACTTGTTTTAAAACATCTGAATGCTCCATGCTGGCTTGAATTACACGTGGAACAATTATGTAAAAATTTACAATTCTGCCAGCTACAGTAACCCTGGTTGAAATACATGCAGGTCCTCTTAACCATGTTAACCGACTTTCCAGAATACTGAGGCGACTGCGAATTCAATGCTGGAATGGACATGATCCGAAGCCACAACTCTGCATTGATTTTGTCCCAAGGTTGGACTTGACCAGCCTGTCGAAGGCGGAACTGTTCGTCATACAATCGCCACGCATAACCACCTGTACGAGTCGCTGCATCGCGAATCAATGCTGTATATTGCAACAGCTCGTTCGCTTTCTGTGGATGCTGCTCTAAATATATGCTCATATAAATCAGAAAAGCATCAGTCCATTTTTCTATTGAATTTATTTTCTGAGTGCAAGCCTTTTGAGTCGTTTCCAAAACTCCCTCCTCAGACAATTTCAAGACACTCCCAGTACAAAGTTCTGCCAACTCAACTGACCCCTTCAATAAAATGGCCAGATTAATATACTGGTTCGTTACAATTTTTGACGAATAGACGATGGCACATGGATGGATATGCCATCACCTACACACTTTAGTGGTTCTAATTCACTATCACAGGCAGTAGGTTGTAATGGCATGAACTCAAATTGGGCAGAGCTTGGTTGGGCCGAGTTGGGTGGCAAAAACTCAAATTGGGCCGAGTTGGGTTGGGCCGAATTGGATTGGGCCGTGTTAGATTGAGGCGATTTTGGGTCATTCATCGGGAAAGCATCCCGCATGATTTGACCGAAGTCAACCAGGTTTTCCGCAGCATTACCCTTTCGGGATGTGATATTTGGCGGATCATCATCCGCCATGGACAGCAGATTAACAGTTTCTGTCTCGGCACTTGGTTGGGTTGGTGTGGAGTTTGTACGACTATTTTTTGCTGTTGGCTGCTCCTCGAGGGCACCTGCCGCCTTCCGCCTCCTCACTGCAGCAGCGTCCCGTCGTGGACGACCACGACCAGGCATATTCTTTCTTAATTGTCGAGTTATATTTTGTAAACAACTTAAAATGGCGAAAGCCGGAGAATAATGAATGTCAGAACGAGGTTACCAATATGTCACGTGGTAAGATTCGACTACGAAACATGTCACGTGATCGATTATGATTCGGACCGTGCCTAATTCGCACTAAAACATTTCCTACTTATTCGGGGGGCAAACATGTCTGTCAAAATAAAAGACGTTATTGTATAATAACAATAACTCCCCTTATTAACACTTTATTTTTTTTAATTTTCTTCAAATACGAAGATGGGATAACTATTGTGCCATATAAAACATTAAATGCAGTTTCACATATAATGTCGATTTGTTTTGCATTCAAATTCCGAATAAAAAACTGTTTATATGGGCGTTTAATACTGTTCAATAATCAAAAAAATACTAAGTAATTTGAAATCTTTTTCTGCATAATTTTTAACATTTATTGTTTACACGGTTCATATATTATCATATCTTCTCCTGGAAATATATTACTTCTCAGAAAATACTTTTTGTTGCTTTTAGGATGAAGATCGCATATCAAATAACTGAAAGGTGACCCAACAGTTGCCTTTTCATAACTACTCATAAAAAAAGGTATGTCCTGCGGACACACCTGACTTGCGAAAATTTTTACTTGACGTGTGTCTCGATAATTTCGGAATAAACAGTAAACCTGTGTGTTTAATGCTTGTGTACGTCCATACCTTCCACCCGGATAAATATTATGCAAAATAAATATTACTGTATTATTGTCATGATGACTTCCTTGAACAACCAACTTGAGCATTGTTTTATCGTTTGTTATTTCAAGCATTAGATCATCCATAACTATTAAACTGTCTTTACAATTTGAAAGATATTCTGATGAAGGTACACCGTTATGAAAACACACATTTTCATGGTTTCTTTCGAAATCAGAGAAGGCGCTTTGCCATTTTCCATAGCAATATATCACTTTTTGTGGTATGTAACTAAACATCCCTTTAACATTCTGAATTAATTTCAATGTAAATATGGATTTTCCAACATCGGTCATACCACATATAGCAATTGTAATGGGCCATTCAAACATAACTACTGAATTATTGTCCCACCATTCAGTTAAAGTATCTTTTTTTTTAATTGACATAATTTACATGTACACGTATTCATAAAATGTAACAGGCTTCATGAACAACACGTATCAACTAACATATTATATCATATTACACGCATACATATAAACATATACACACGCCATTACATGGTCTATCCACTAACTAATTGGGTTACTAAATCGACTGCCAAACGATCATTCATTTGCTTATCGTTTCCAAAAATAGATATTATATCATTTAGAGAATGACCCGTGGATTTCAATAACAAATACAGTAATACGTAGTATCGATCACAAACATCTGAAGTCTCTTCCTGCAATACGCTGTTATTGTGCCGAATAAACATCGTATTTGACTGCACAAATGTGTAAGAATACTATTATCAAACCTGCTAAGATCATTACCTAAACTATCAAAGAAATCAGCATAAATATTACTATCAAACCAAACACATATCCAATGTTCACCTTTCATATACGACGGTTGGGTATTAATTATATATGCAGAAGGAAAAGTAAACACATTGGTAGGTATTTCATTTGATGCAAAGACGCCTTTTACAATTTGACTTAATTTATAATCGAATTTAATAACATTAATTAACTGAATTGTATTCATTATTGTATATACTGCACGTCTGTAGTGTTATCAATCTCTAAATATAGACAGGAACTCTCCATAAACTAAACAATTAACCGGAAATGCAAGTGCATTTTGGAATTAATATTCAAATTTAATAATATTAAGTAACTGTATGCTATTCATGATTGTATATACTGCACATCTCTAGTGCTGTCAATCTCTAATATAGACGGAAACTCTCCGTAGACTACGCAATTAACCGGAAATGCAAGTGCTGTTTGGAATTTAATTTCCAACCTTACGTTTCCACTATGAACAAGATTCATATATTCATAATCTAAGCTATTGGGTTCTAAAGTGAAACAAAAATACTGTATCCATTTTCAAACTTGGCTCTATTTATATATATATACCACTGTCCTTATTCCAAATGTCAGCACCTTCAAACATATTAACATACGCAGACGAATATTGTTTATTGTTCCCAAAGTCTAATTTTAGAGGACGCCCTGGGAAACTTTGTCCATTAATAAAAAAACCTACGTCAGTTATGGAAATTTTTTGAAAATTAAATGGATTTTTCGTGTAATCACCATTGACAGCATTTTGAGAAACAAAAGCAACAATCAACTTTGAAGGAACTGAATTGGCAAATACCTGATCGTATACAAATTCCTTTGAATGCATTGCAATTGTTTGCATTTTTACTTCACTTCTAATAAAATAATATTGTGCAGGATGCTTCTCCAGTTCTTGTGAATGTCCAATAATTACACCCGGATCTATTCTGACCTTGCATGCTTTAATGTATACATCATTCAAAATTAGCTTGTATCCAGGTGATGCTTCTCCTGACATAAAAATAAAAGCAGGAGATGATCTATATAGTTTCACAGAAATGTTTACTCAATTTATCAAATACTTGTCTATGCTAAATAAGTCCTCCAAAATAGGTCCTTCCATATCAAAACTTCTACTTTCTTGTGTGTATTTAATCTGCTAAACAATCCAGTATTTGTTCCATTCTTAGGCTCAGTTTCATCCATATCGATACCGCCATCTGGATAATAAAGCTGGCTCTGTAACTGCGACGTGGTGGCTGTTTGGTCGTATGATAACAGACATTTTAAATAACTCTTCCACGGGTAATTTGTGGTGTTACGCGAAATCAATTTAGAATTATACACGTCTATTTGCGACCAAATAGACTGCAATGGTAAATTTATGATGCCAATTTTTTCACCAGCCCCTATAGATGTACCGTCTGTTTTAACTATCTGCGCGCTTACATACAGCTTACTGTCTGTTTCACGTTAACCTGCCCAAATTTTTAACCTATTTAAACACCCTAAAACTCCCATTTTTTTACATATAATCATTTTTCAGCAAAATTTAGCAATGAGCCATCTTTTTGTTTTTCGAAATTCGGTCCTCGAATGAAGTAATAGCCCGAAATGATAAAGTGAATGGGTGTCTCCCATGTTAAAATATCACGCGCTGAGCAGTTTTCGACATTTTCCTATTGTCGAACAGCTTCCTGGATTTCATCATCAAAATATCGGCAATAACATCGGCTTTATGTGAACAAATCTTACCATTCTGAAAAATATAGGCATCCTGCTTCCATTAGTCGGTGTTTATATATCAATTCCATTAGTAAAGTTCTGGAATTTGGTGAAAATAGAAGATGATGTCGGTCAAATATCTCCAATCTTTGTTGTTACTCGTGACAACAGATGACAACTGAGCGCTGATTGGCTGGAATTCAGTGAAGGCGGCTGGCCTCGAAGCAAGTCCATTTCGCAGGAGGGGAGAACCTGCGATTTTTTTTGTCGAAGCAGTAAGCGTACTGCAAATTTGATTTTGGCGTGGAAATTGTTTTTATGAACACTGTTAACTTTTCAGATGCAATCATTAGAAATTTGTTACATAAACAGTAATGTATTATACTGAGCTTGTGAAATTTGAACAAATTATGGCCAATTCGTGGAAGCCTGGAAAAACTTCTCAGAATCATCAATTTATTTTCTGCAAAAAACATGTTAAACAAAAACTGTGTCATACATCCAAATACTTATAAGTTCAATTCTAGCTGCTGTTAAAAAGCACCTGTAAGTCACCAAAGTAACTCGTGTGGAGGGCTGAATTGGTTTCTTCTTTGTTTACCCTTTAATGTGACTGTGTCTCAGATGATGTCTCAAATATTTATCTAAAATCTAATATGTGTTTTTTCTCGTAAGGCACAGTAAATGGAATAATATATATATTTATATTTCATCACATTCCCAAAAACATGCGTTATATTCAGTTATATATCAAGTACATCAGGCGCGTAGCTGCATTAAGGCTTTTTCGAGAAAATGGAAAAAAAAATGTGCCAGTTTGCATCATTTACCTTCTAGTTTCGATATTTTTAAGGGGGGGGGGCATGCCCCCAGACCCACCTAGCATACTTACTCACACCAACGGTGCTCGAAGTCGTCAACCGGCCTGCAGATTCAAATTGGCTAGCTACGCCCCTGTACATGCTCAGCTATCAGAAACTGTGATAAACAGGGGAGATATGTTTGTTTGGTATAATTTGACATTTTCGCAGTACATGTACAAGTAAATAAAAAAATGTATGTGATTTTTTTTGTGAAATAATATAAATCGGTATTGTGATATGGTTTAGAGTTTACGTACTATGGTGTAGACAAGGTATATACATGCTGACAAGATGGCGTCGCTGGACGACAGCAGTAAGTGTCAGTTTAATTCAATATGTTACAGCTTACAGAACATTATCAGCAATGTATCTGGTATGTACAGACGGAGAAATGAATAAGATTTACGACGATCATTCTCAAAATACCTATGATAACGTGTTTGTGTCAACATATATACCGTGTCCGTACATGCGTCGTCCTGAAAGTCTTCAGCGTACATAAAGTCGTCGTCGTCGTCGTCAGCCTCATCCAAGGAAATGATAACAGGATCAATCGCTCGATCTTGCACATTGTCTCCCTCCCATAACTTACATTCAAAATTGCGTATAACATGATCTTCCGCTTTGTTCCATACATTAGGGGTAATAAGTGCTTTCCCCTGATGGAATAATTTCATGGTATTCGCAATTTTAAATGTAGTGTTATGTCGGGCCACAAATCCCTTAATCTGCGCCCAAATGAGCTCAATAGGATTGAGCTCACAATGACGTGGTGGCAGACGAAGGACTTTGTGACCAGCAGCAGCTGCTACTTGGTCGACAATATAACGAGGTCGAGGTTTGTTCCGGCGAACAAGCTCCAGTAACTCGGCTTTCAGAAGGTCGTCTGTAAATGCAATGCCTTTATCATGAAGCCATGTCCGTATCGTATGTACTTTCGATTGGCTGTTCGGCGCCCTGCTGTCATCCGTCAGCACAGAGTGGTATGGAGCCTGATCTAGGACTATTGTGCTGGGTCCCGGAAGTGCGGGAAGAAGAGTATTCCTCCACCAGTTTATGAAGTGTTCGTGGTTCATCTCACTGTGGTAATCACCACTGTCAGATTTGGCCACGAACACGTCAGCAACTGATGGAAGAAGTCCTACGTCCCGACACCCGGCATCAAGAACAATAATCCTCTTACCCTTGCCAGAGGGCACCGTCCGACCACAATCACCACATCCATCACCAAGCTCGTCCAGTATTCCCGCGACTTTTCCAAGTTTATATCCCCGATAAATTCAACAAAAAGGCCATTCATTCCTTATAATTCCAGCATTTGAAATAAATTCATCAAGAAAATGTGTTTATTTTCCGTTTTCTTAAGAATTATTTTAGCTGCGCCTCACAGTTACGGAAAGTAGTTCGGCGTGGGAGTTTACTGGGATATAAATTTTGGACAGAGACTTGCTACGGACCAATCAAATGTTAGGGAATTGTGTAAATATTTTTGTGCTGGAATTATTGTCTGCTACATAAGTCATTCGCAAAAACGGTTATTGTCCAGTGCCCACTAATGTATTTGAACAAAGTTCACAATATGCATACAATACTTTACTTTCACTTTACTTTTACTTTACTTTTTTTTTATATGCAATGATTTGATAACGATTTCTGTCAATGCAATACACCACACACCGTCTAGTTGTAATGATCGAGCTAGATTGACTTTAAAGTCGTATGGTCTTGTCTGTGAATAAATCTATGTTGTCCGAAGACCTTAGACATATATACATGCTCATTATGAGTCTATATATAATAATTATATTACTTATATTTTTTTCACCTGTTTCGCATTTAACCAAGTATCAAATTTGTCCGGCCAGCCTCTAAAATGTACTAAATACTCAACTTTTTTATTTCGTTTTCGTTTTTTAATTATTTTTTTCAACAGGCCACATATTATAATCATCACTTTTGTACACTAATAACAATTCGGATTGATAAAAATAACCATGTATAGGTTCATTGTATAGGTTCATTGTATAGGTTCATTGTATAGGTTCATTGTATAGGTTCATTGTATAGGTTCATTGACAAAGTCTTTCAGTTTATACTGAACTATATCATCTACTATTTTTCTATCACTAATCCAAAATAATTCCTCAGTCCACTTTTGTTGATAATCCCTTGTGAATGGTTTCTTTATGAACGGAATTCTAACAATTTCAACTATTTTATAGAATAGAATGTTTTATTTAACTTAAACTATTACATAGTTTCTCGTCATATAAACACAATATACAAAGTATACAAAGTGTGAACACATGTTTCATGTTAACATACTGAATAATTAGAGGATGGCTGTTTTCCTGTAATCAAATGCAGTTCTAAGATATTTACATAATTTTACAAGTGTGGCTTTATGATCGGTGGCTAATAAGGAAATGAACTTGAATACGCTTGGTCTTCTAGTATAGAAGTGGCGATGTATCGGCTGCGAATATGATCGAGCGAGGGACATATGATCATGAAATGATAAGCGTCCTCAATGTCTCCTATATTACATAATGTGCAGGTCCGTTGGTTTTGCTCAATACGATTTCTGCCATATCTCCTTGTCTCTATCCACAGCCCATGAGTACCCAATCGTATTCTAGTTAGACATTTCCTTATTCTAGTTAGACATATCTACTACTAACAAATATTTTTCTAGTTCAAAGCTTGATTTAAAGGTGTTTATAAAATGGCATGGCTCTACTAGTCTCCATATCACTTTTTCACTTTTGAAGGAAGAAATCTTTTGTCCGCTGCTTGAATAAACATACAAATCTGGTGTGATCTAAAACATGTTGGTTTTCCCATGCATCTCCAAACCCAAAGTTGAATAGTAAGCTCTTGAGCTTTGATACCCAATTGACTTTGCCATTGTCTGCATCAAGCCTAGCGGATTCATACAATGCTGATACAATGCAATTGTTCGTACTTAACACTTTGCCCCAATATTGAACGATTTTAACATATCGCTGTATGTATAGAGGAAAACGTGCTATCTCGCCATAAACACCTGCGCTGCTCGTCGACGCCTTCACACCTAAAACTGACTTGCAAAATTTGAGATGGATTCTTTCTAATTCTTTGGATTTGCTAAAACCCCAAACTTCTGAGCCGTAATTTAGCGTTGAAGATACGAAGGCATCGAAGAGCTGACCCATGTATCTTGGCGGGATATTGTTTTTCCTAATATTCATCAGCAACACGTTCATAGCTTTGATACCCTTTCCACTCAAAGTTTGGTTATTCAGTACAAAGGAACCTGTGTAATTGAACACTACACCTAAATAGTGAAATAATTTACAACCTCGATATTCATGCCATTATAAGTCCAATTTTCATTACGTCTAGTGGGGCCGCGTTTTCGGAAAACCACTATTTTTGTCTTGTCTGTATTTACATCGAGACCCCACTTATCGCAGTAGTCGTGAAGCATATCTAAACTATGTTGTAGTTCATCAACCGATTTACCGAGAATAACCATATCGTCTGCAAATAGCAATAAAACGAGCGCGAGCTCGCCAAGCTCTAGTCCACTGCCCACGTGATCTTGTAAGAAGTATAATTCTAGATCTTCTAGGAAGACAGAAAACATCAAAGGGGACATTACCTCCCCTTGTCTCAATCCGATCGAGTATTCAAAAAATTCCGAGTACGTACCGCAGTGCTTTACGCACGATTTCACCAGCATATACATTGAACGTGTTATTCGGAGCATTTTCCCGCCAATTCCGCATTGGTGTAATTTATACCAGAGCGCGTTTCTGTTAACGGAGTCAAAAGCTTTCCACAGATCCACGGATGCACAATAGAGCCTATTTTTATCATTTAGAGTTTTTTCAATGAGACTACTGAGTACAAAGATCGCGGTAGATCGCGGTCTACGGTAGATCTACCTTTCCGGAATCCAAATTGCGCATCCGTTAGTATACTGTTTGCTTCGCACCAATCCGTTAGTCGTTTATTGAGGATTGTTGTAAATAATTTTGCCATGCAACTAACCAGAGTTATGCCCCTATAGTTATTCGTGTCATCGATGCCACCTTTTTTGTGTAACGGTATTATAATACCCTTTGTCCACATCTCGGGAAAGTGGCCAGTATCGAACACCATATTAAATACGTCTACCAGGTGCGCGGCGATGATATCTCCAGTTTCTAGAAAAATTTGTTAATCAGGTAATCTGCAGATGATGCCTTGTTTCGGGAGAGCACACGTATCGCGGATTTTACATCATTTATCGAAATTGGGCGATCTAACTCATCCTGATCTCTATTATTTGCACAAAATTCATGGTTGGAACAAAACACATCAGCCTCTGGATTGCTACCAAAATTTACTTGTTGACAGATCTCTAAAATGTGTGAAAAAATCGTCGATAGTGATTTCGCTACTAGCTGCCGTTTTACGTCCGCTAAACATTTTCAAAAAATCTTTCGGTTTAGCATGCCGCAATTTAATTATATCAGATCGCCTTTTGTTCTCAAAATGCTTACGTTTTCTTTTAACCATGCGTTTATACCGTGTTTTGCAGTCGTGAAATCTAGCCCTATTTTCGGCCGACTTATGCTGGTTGAAATCATTCAACGCGCGCAAGTAATCCTGTTTTAGAACGGTACATTCGTTGTCGAACCACGTGGCTACCTGCGATCGCTTACCTGTATTACTATATCGCGGTCGATTACTATGCCAACAGCGCTTCACGAACAATGGGTCGGTGGCCTCCCTGATAATAGACACAAATCCATTTAGTGTAGTGTTGACGCTATTCTGGTCACGGGACGCCGAACAATTACTGGTTACGCGATTTAGCTCAGGTAAACGTGATATAATCTGGCGACGAAGTTCTAACCTGCAATTGTCATCACATTTCACATACTCGCAATCCTTTATACTCTGGGCAACTGGCCTAGAATTGCAGCATAACTTTATAGACAATGGTGAATGGTCAGAGAATTGATTAAATTCTTCAATTGAAAAATCGCTCACAATATGAAAATCTTGTTCATTTAGCAGTAGATAGTCTATGACCATTGACCCTTGTCTATTTGCATATGTATAGTCCCCAATCATGTGATCTCGACCTAGGCGACCATTGGCTATTCTCATACACGTGCCTTTACAGAGGTCAATTAATCGTGTGCCATGCGCGTTATGCGTCGTGTCCTTGGATACGCGTACCAGTGGTGTATCCGGGATATAGTCCGAGTCATCGATGTCCTCAGTAATACTGTCGTATATCACGTGGTCCGGCTTCAGTCCAACCCGTGCATTAAAGTCACCCGCGACAAGTACAGAGCCCTTTTCACTGTAGAAATTAATGTCGTCTTGCAGAATGTCGAACAGATTATCCGGTACATGCTGATTCGCGGGATAATCGTCACCCCATACATACACACCGCACAAATACACGTCGTTTTCAATATTAAAAAAATGTTTATCTAGATGTAGCCAAATTTGTGTGTCGTGCCTGTTTTTCACTATTTTGACACCACTCTTGACCTCGTTTCTAACGTAAATTACAATTCCGCCACTATTGCGTTTTGCATGCCTATTGCGAAACTTCCTGTAGAAATTATAGCATTTGTAACCTTTGAGCTCCAAGTCTGTGCCGCTATCGGCCCACGATTCCGTAAGAATAATAATATCGTGCTGACCTAACAATTTCACAAAATTTCGTCACCCCTCTTTTGATTGGATAATCCGTTACAGTTCCAAACGATTATACGCAAACCACCCTCCGCGTTTCCCTATACAGCGTCCCTCACCGGTTGGCCGTTGATGAATAGCGTGTTGTAGCTGATCCACACAGTCTTGCCCTCTGCCTTTGCCGCACGTGTCGCGGTAGTAGCTTTCGACGTTGCGCGACAATTTCCAGTGGATACTGCTCGTGAATGAAGTAGCTTGTACCTTCCAAGCGTGACTTCAACTTCCGCACCTCTTCCTTTTCTCGATATCTGGAGAATTTGCTGATGATTTTGCGCTTTGGATTTGCTGCAGATGTTGTCCCGGTTCTATGCACTCGCTCAAAGCCAATCTCATCCACCTGCGATTGGTCCATTTTCAAAATGTCCACCATAAAATGACGAATTTTGACCTCTGTTTGCTGTTGAGTTTCGTTCCTATCATCTTCAATGCCGCCCCAAACTAGGCTATCACGCATTGATCGCGATTGTAGGTCTACAACACTCTCCCGCAGCTGTTTATTTTCTTTTTCTAGGCTTGAAAGTTTATCTTGTGTAAATCCAATTGACATCTCGACATTCTCAACCTGACCCTCCAACTTCATGGTTTTTTCATTGGCGGCGGCCATATTGTCTTTCACAAACACCCACAGTTTTTTTAAATCTCGATCAAACTCGTCTATTTTTTGCTCCACTTTATCCAAAGTTTTCATTTTGCTGTCTACATGTGACAGTTTTGTTTCAATTTTACTTAAACAGGCCATACTATCTGCATTTGATACTCCAGGATTAACAATAGGCGTAGTATAACCGTATTGTTGTGGTATAGGTGGCGCGCCGGTTTGTGCAGGAGAAATACAGGCTTGTTGCTGGCTAACCTGGCCCTGCATCGGTATATGTGGTTGTATGATTTGTCCATGCTGTGAAGTCTGCATACCGGCCATTGCTTGTGGGAATATACTAGGCTGGGAGATACTCATATTTGTACAGCTAGAGTCGCCATGTATTATAGAATGTGTTTGATTCAAAATGTTACTTACGTCGAGAGGCGCCTCGGGCGATCCGCCATGTCGTGCAGCTTTGTTTACAGCCACTTTCGAGTTCGATTCACTGCTATTTCTCCTTTTTGCGCTTTTTTTACCCATCGAAATGGACCCCCCATCCAAACACTTGTGTGATGGATGGGGGGCATTATTGGAATTAGGCCGGAGGCCGGAAATATACAAGCATGTTACTCGCGTAACCGAATCGAACCTCGCTCTTTTAAAGGTTAAAAATAGCCGGTAGGCCACGTGACTTTATCGATATACTCGGTGTCCCGCACGGGGAAACTCATAGGGTTTAAAGCTTATGTTGACTTACAATTACGACTACATACATGTACAAGGAATCTTGTCATGTTTACAAGGACCAATAAATAGGGAGGGTAATACCAGTCACTGTAATACAGTGTAACTATTCCTTATAGTAGGGCCGGGTGCTTGTATATTTCCGGCCTCCGGCCTAATTCCAATAATGCCCCCCATCCATCACACAAGTGTTTGGATGGGGGGTCCATTATTTTCATCAGGCCTCGGCCTTCATATACAAGCATCTTTAAAGAAGTCAACATAAAGATATATAGTCAAACACAGACATGTAATTAAATTTCCTCAAAACATAGGTTTTCTACACAAAACTGCACATATTGAACAAAACTGTATGAAAGAAAGCCTATATCCATCAAACACATATAATTTGTATTCAATCACCCTACCAAAACTGGTTCTCAATGTTGTGCGTTTCAACAATAACATCAGTCTGTTACATATACATGTACACTAAACAATAACATCTGAAAACATTCACTATTGTCCTCAACAATCCCAACTCGCACAATATTGTATTGATTATCTGTTTAGTACATAATTTTCAAACTCATTAGTCTTATCACACTGATAATCTCGCAGATAAAATTTTCTAAAATTTTTAGCCGAGCTCCAATCTGCCGTTCTGAGAATATCTGATAGTTTACAACCTGCTTTCATCGCAGCAGATGACGCTGCTCCTCTAAATGAATGTGCTTTGTATGTATCAATATCAATTCCTGACAATAACAACACAGACTTCAACCACCTGGCAACTGTACTGGTAGTTACCGCTTTATATGTCGCAAAAGAGATAAACAACTGTGAACTTTTCCTAATAGTCTTAGTTTGTTTCAAGTAATACTTCAATGTTTTCAATGGACACAACTCAACCTTATCAAAAGCACTTAAATGTAGCTCAAAAGTTCTCCCTGCTTTCGAACTTTTCAAGTGATCACAATAAAAAGTCACACTATTGTCTTGGATAATCATCTTATCCACTCGTAGGGCCACCAAAGTTTGTGCGCGAGCCGCTGTCGACAAAGCAATTAATGCCACCAACTTGTACAATAACATCTTCAGTGTTAATCTATGTAACGGGTACCACTTGGACAACAGTTTCAACACTATTGAAACATCCCACGTGAAATTGTATCTGGGTGTCGGGGGATATGATGCAAATATACCCTTCATAAATCGTTTCACAATAATGAAATCTGTGTGAAGATGTTCACTCGTCAGTTTTAATGTTTCTAATATTACTGATTTGTGCGTGTTAATGACACTATATGATTTTTTCATGTTTTTTAGATATAGTAAATAGGCCACTATATCTGATTCAGCTGGTCGAAATGAATCACAGTTCCTGAGACGACACCACAAATCCCACTTTCGCCATGCACCCTGATACTGTTTTCTTGTTCCGTTTCTCCAACTGTCAAAAATCGTCTTGACAGCATCTGCCGGAACTCCCTGGTCTTCAAGTCGACTCCTGACACCACGGCTCCAAGCATCTGTAGGTTTCTCCCCATGGGATGATTCTCCAGGTTGTGTGGAAGGGTCAATATGTCCCGATGTCGTGGCAACCTAATGGGTAGAGAAATCAGACTCTGAAGATATAGTGGGAACCATGTCTGATTTGTCCAAAATGGACACACAATCAATGCCTTTTCCACTTTATTATCGCGGATCTTGTTCAAAATTTTCCCCATCAGACTAAATGGTGAAAATATGTATGGTACAAATTTGGACCAATCTAAGGAAAAGGCATTGACGTGGAAAGCTTCTGGATCTGGCATCCAGGAAAAATAGCATTCCAACTGAGCATTCAACCTTGAGGCAAACAAATCTATGTTTGGACATAACAACTGACTTGATAATCTATCAAAAATTGGTTTTTTGAGTTTCCATTCAGTTGTATCAGAGAAATTACGAGAATAAAAATCTGCTGTAATATTCTCTTTGCCAGGTAAATAGAAAGCTGAGATATAGATGTTTCTTTCTAAGCACCAGTTCCAAATGTTTTTTGCCAACTTGTCCATTCCCAGGCAATGCATACCGCCCATGGAATTCACATACGAAATGGCAGTAGTACTATCAGATTGTATTCCAACATGGATACCGTTCTGGTCTTTAAACCAGGACTTCAAGGCAAAGAAAATTGCGAGCAACTCTAGAAAGTTTATATGCTGAGCCTTTTCACTGTCTAACCATCTGCCACCTGCATATTCATTTTTGTCAACACAAAATGCACCCCAACCATGAGATGATGAATCTGTCTGAATCCATATACAGATAGGTTCAGGTTTGATCAACTTTCCATTCTTTGCAACTATATTATCAGTCCACCATGAAACTTCATCAATTGCCCTTGGAGGCAGAATCATCATACGCTCATAATCGTCAGTGTCTGCAAGAGCCTCAGTCTTACTATGTTCTAACATTCTATAATGCAATGGAGCTTCTAAAACAGCGTGGAAAGCATTAATCAAAAAACCAATGAATGATGCCAACTCTTTTATTTTTACTTGCTTGTGGCTAATTAATTTTGAGCCAGCTTTCAGAATCTTGTCAACTTTTTGCTCCGGTAGAAAAACCTTAAATTGTACAGAATCTAAGATGTATCCAAAAAACACAATTTTTTGTGTTGGAACTACAACGGACTTTTCTTTATTAATACCGAATCCCAATGACTCTAGTTTGTCTGCCATCAATTTTACGTTTGTGGCACAAATTTCATAATCCGAGTTCATATGAATCGAGTCGTCAATGTAATAAGAGCACCTAATTCCATTTTGTCTGAAAATCCCATACACTGGTTTCAGGGTTTTTGTGAAACAGAATGGCGCGCTAGAAAGTCCGAACGGAAGACAACGAAAGGCGTACATTTTCCCTCGCCATTGAAATTTTAGATATTTTTGATTGGATTCATGCATAGGTATCGAAAAATATGCTGATTTTAGATCCAAAGATGTCATAAAATCATCTTTTTGTAAGAGTTCAAGAACAAACGGAAAAGTTTCTTGTTTAAACCGTTCATAATGAACAAACTGGTTGAGGCACTTCAAGTTTATAACCGGTCTGAACTTTCCATTAGGTTTCGAAACCAGGAAAATATTAGATATAATTTGGCCTTCCTCATAGACCGACGGAACAATATCGCCATTATGCAATAATTGCCGTACTTCCTCGTCAACCAATTTTTTATCCTCTGACGAAAATTTGATTTCATTTGGAATATGTTTTTGTACCGGAGTTTCGTCAAAATCTATTTTATATCCCTGTACGGTCTGCAATACCCATTTATCTTTCGTTAATGCTTTCCACTCATCAAAACAGGCCAATAATCTATCAGAATTGCTCACCTTTGCCTTGGAGTCAGTCGCTCCTAGTTTGGGCCCGGATACACCGACGCTGAGGTCACGGTTGCACTGGCTTTACGGGATCTTCTGGGATATTGGTGGCCGAACTGACCGTAGCCTGTGCCACTTGGCTGTGCATTGTAGCCGTATCCCGGTAACCCGTACGGGCGGGCTCTGTATGTGCCCCTTCCTCTGGCCCGTGTGGGTCCATAGCCCCCTGCCCTACCAGCCGAAAACATCGGGTTATACCCACGACCTCTGGGGTTTCTATAGTTGAAAGGAAATGGCGATTTTCCTACTTTAATGCTGGTTTCGCATTTCTTCAATTCTTTGGAGATATCGTCCCCGAACAATAGCCCGGAGATTGGCGTATTGATATTACAAATATTTGCATATCGCGGTTTTAAATACGGTCTCAACAGGTACCGCCTTCTGATGCTGATGTTAAATTGCACCTGGCCTAGAATCACCAAGGCATCTGACAAAAGCGTTTTGGCTTCCGGAATTGAGCCAATATGGGGTTTAAGAACCTTTGCCAAATTCAATATGGGAACCATCCCGGCTGTAATAAGCCCTTGAATGTCACGGAACGACTTATCAGTCATTTGAACTCTCTTTAAACGTAAAAGTTCATTCCAGATTTCTTCATTAACCTTTGGCGCACACATGTTTTCACAATTTGAAGGGACTTTATATTTGTCAATAACCTCATTTATCTGGCAAGGTTTTGTACATGCGGTGTTAATGAGGTCCGCCAAAGATTGGCTCACCCCTTCCCCCCTATCGGGGGCCTTTAATTTGGGCAGCGCCCAAAACTCATCAGTGTCCTCCACGGACGTGGTTTCTGAGAACAAATGTTCTCCCATTTGGGTGGGTGTACATCACTGCGTCACCCCCAATTTCCATGTCTTCGTTCAAATTTAGTGGATCGTCCGAGATAGGGTAATGACCGAACATAGGGTCCATCTCGTGTAAAACATCCGAGTCGTACACCTCGTGTACTGGTAAAAACGGGCGCTGGCTGTTGCAGACCCAACGCATTGCGTAATTTGTCTAGTGTTTCTACAGATAACTCGTCAATATTCACCAAATTACTGGCCTTACCGGTTTCTTGGCGTTTGGAAACGGATGGATTTTTAGCAACAAATTTCTCTGTAATTTTCTGCTTACTTCCGGAAGCTGTTGGGGCCGAAATTGGAGTACCTCGGCCCTTACCCTTGTTTACATTGACAACCTTAGAGGCGACCCTGGGGGTTTTTGTTTTGTTTTTATTTGTACGTCGTACAACTTCCCCCTCGGACTCAGAGGTAAACCCCGAGAAACTATTTTCCTCGGATTCGTCGATAATAGAAAGGACATCGTCCTTCCCCGACTTATTTGCCATTATTCCCCACAGAGGTCAAAAGGTGTGAAACCCGAATTCCCGAAAGGCAATATAATGGACGGCTAGGAAACGAAAGTAGACACGTAGAGCAGCTATTATAACCTGAAAGCAATACAGGTTTGTGAATAAAGTGTCAAATATAGACACTCAACTTCCTAACTACGTTAGAAATACAAAATAACCCATTTCAAATATATTTTATGTACTGTATGCGTGTCACTTACCGGCGAAGTTCACCTTCGGACGCAAAAATAACTATGAGTTTCCCCGAGCGGGACACCGAGTATATCGATAAAGTCACGTGGCCTACCGGCTATTTTTAACCTTTAAAAGAGCGAGGTTCGATTCGGTTACGCGAGTAACATGCTTGTATATGAAGGCCGAGGCCTGATGAAAATAATGTCCACAAACGTTCGAAACACATTCACTGTTAATTAACACCATATATTTCCATTTTTTAAATCCAGTGTTTGTTACATATATACAATATTTGCCAAAATTTGCCAAGCTTCAACAGAGCTCTGAAAAGTACGAGAGATTTAGATTTGGACTCAGAGATTTTTCTTCTCAACTTCCGATACTTCACTGCGCATGTCAAAGATGTGATATGATTGACCGTGTCACGTGACGCGTATTGGTAAAAATAGTACGAGGTTGGAAAATACCCTTTCTGGTCGCGGCATATAAAATGCGATTTAACACGCGCCGTAATTAAAAAATAACTCGTTAGTGGGTAGACAAATGGCTAATATAAGGCATGACAGAAAATGAAAAGTAGTAGTACAGTGTAACCTGCTGCGTGGGCATGTACCTTTAACCTTTTTGTTCACAAATTCACTGCCGGAATCGCTGCAAAATTTAGAAGGTCTACGTTTAGTTTGAAGAATTAAAGTTAATTTTTTAATAACCTGGTCAGCTGTTTTTGTTTTTAATGGTTCCACAAACAGATATTTCGAAAATACATCAATTGCACAAAGCAAGTACATAACACCGTTGTTCTCTTTGGACACATTACTAACATCAGCTAAATCAACATCCCACTGATAATCAATTTTTGGAACAATAACTCGACGCCTAGGAAACTGTCTACATATATACTGTTCTTCGCAACGAATAAGCGTCTTGGTCATGTAACCATTTTTGATTTTTGTCGCGCCCGCTTGCGGAAAGCGCGATATAGTCGGCACTTTGGCGTACGTACGTGTGTGTCCGGTTAAAGTTTTTGGTTAAGTTTTTTGGTTAAAGTTTTTGGTTAAGTTTTTTGGTTAAGTTTTTTTTTGGTTAAGTTTTTTGGTTAAGTTTTTTGGTTAAAGTTTTTGGTTAAGTTTTTTGGTTAAGTTTTTTGGTTAAAGTTTTTGGTTAAGTTTTTTGGTTAAGTTTTTTGGTTAAAGTTTTTGGTTAAGTTTTTTGGTTAAGTTTTTGTTAAAGTTTTTGGTTAAGTTTTTTGGTTAAGTTTTTTTATTAAAGTTTTTGGTTAAGTTTTTTGGTTAAGTTTTTTGGTTAAAGTTTTTCGTTATACTATATATCTGCAACTGCTTTGCCCTTACCTTGAAACTTCACATGGGTGTTTATCATCATCTATATTTTCATTCTACCCCACTCCCGTGCGGCCCCTGTGCCCAATGTCAAGGTCAAATTACTTTGAAGTTTTTGGTTAAGTTTTTTGGTTAAAGATTTTGGTTAAGTTTTTGGTTAAGTTTTTTGGTTAAAGTTTTTGGTTAAGTTTTTTGGTTAATGTTTTTTGTTATACTATATCTCTGCAACTGCTTTGCCCATTACCTTGAAACTTCACATGGGTGTTTATCATCATCATCTATATTTTCATTCTACCCACCTCCCGTGCGGCCCCTGTGCCCAATGTCAAGGTCAAATTACTTTTGAAGTTTTTGGTTAAAGTTTTTTTCGCGCCCGCTTGCGGAAAGCGTGATATAGTCGGCACTTTGGCATACGTACGTATACGTACGTGTGTCTGGTTAAAGTTTTTGGTTAAGTTTTTTGGTTAAAGTTTTTCGTTATACTATATCTTTTTTTTTAGTGTCCATGCCTCGCCACAAGGCGCGACATGCAGGCCGCGGCCATCTAATCTAATTCTATGACGTCCAAGTTTTAATTTACCTTCTTCTTTAACTATGTTGTATAATTTCTCGGGCCCTGTAAATGCGCCTCTGTGTTTGATATTATACCAAATGTTGTGAAGATATTTTTCATAATTGTTAACCATTATTTATATAATGAAGACTGTTCTAAAAAATAAACGAACCACTTATGTATTGTTGCAACACTGTCCAGATTGTTTACAACATGTTCACATGTGGTATCACGTTGTTCACATATCAATTGCCAACCTCAATATTCATAGAATTTACACTTTGCACCCAGTATCTATAAACATCTAATTCATCAATAAGCTATAAACCTTGGTTAACATAAACACAGGTGTCATATGCTAAATCATGTTTGCTTGTTAAGTATGAGAACTTCTTTCAAATAGAATATCCACAAGAGCGTAAAAATAACAAGGTAATATGATATTTTACGTCAGTGAATTCACATTCGTCTCCAATGAAATTCATGCCGTCTTGGTTCAGTGAAATTAATATCCAATGAAATTCATGCCATCTTGTTTCAGCGAAATTTAATATAGACTACAGTGAATTGTTTATTGATAACAAATATATAGTTAAATTAATATAGACTACAGATAACTGTGTGTTGATAACACATATATATATAACTTGAAGAAACATAAAAACAACAACACTGTTACTATAACATACCCAACATGAGAAAATGGACTTATTGGGAGGTTCCGAGTTGAAAAAAAGTAGCTGTGATTAAGTCGCTTAACCACTCCACCACTCCTCAAATATAATCTGACTTTATAAATTAAAATATCACACACATATAAAAACGAACTTTATACAGTGTCCAGACATGTTCTGAGATCGACATGTTCTGACATGTTCATCGATCGACATGTTCTGACATGGTCTACGCCTCCTCTGAGATTTACACCTCCTCTTGCCATATAATGTGCCTTATTACACTACTGGTATATCCGACACAAGAATGACACATCTTGTCACGCTAATTTACTAGTCGTCTCCCTTACAAATTCTTCAAAAATCTTCTTCTCAAGAACCGCCCACCGGATTTCGACAAAACTTGGTAGGAATGATCGATGTACAATGCTCTTTCAAAGTTGTTAAAATGGTGACCCCGGAGTCAAAAATGGGCGTGGCCTGTGGTCAAATTGAGGTCAAATTTTATTTTTGACCGAATATGGTCATGTCATATATCAAATCGAAGGTATCAACGAGGCCAAAATCGGATGGTTATGTCATCCTAAGATGGCCGCCAAAAGGTCAAACAGACGTTCTTTTATTAGAGATTTCAAAATTCTTCTTCACACGAACCGCTTGGCCCATGGTAGCCAAACATAAAAGTTATGGTCCATGGGTGAAGCCTTTTCAGATTTGTTAAAATGAAGGTCATCTCTAATCCAAGATGGCCGCCGTCTAAAAATAGCATAAATTCTTAAAAAATCTTCTTCTCATGAACCGCCAGCCGGATTTCGATTTCAACGCAACTTGGTAGGAATGACCGATGTACAATGCTCTTTCAAAGTTGTTAAAATGGTGGCCCCTGGGTCAAAAATGGGCATGGCCCGTGGGGTCAAATTGGGGTAAAAATTTATTTTTGACCGAATATGGTCATGTCTATATCAAATCGAAGGTATCAAAGAGGCGATCGCTCTGGTACATTATTTGTCGAAATTGGATGGTCATGTCATCCAAGATGGCCGCCGAAAGGTCAAAAGGTTGTTCTTTTATTAGAGATTTCAAAATTCTTCTTCACACGAACCGCTTGGCCCATGGTGGCCTAACTTCAGTTATGGTCCATGGGTGAAGCCTTTTCAGATTTGTTAAAACGGAGGTCGTCGCTAATTCAAGATGGCCACCGTCTAAAAATAGCACAAATTCTTAAAAAATCTTCTTCTCATGAACCGCCAGCCGGATTTCGACGAAACTTGGTAGGAATGATCGATGTAGAATGCTCTATCAAAGGTGTTAAAATGGTGACCCCGGGGTCAAAAATGGGCGTGGCCCATGGGGTCAAATTTTATTTTTTACCAAATATGTTCATGTCATATATCAAATTGAAGGTATCAATGAGGCGATTGCTCTGGTGCAATATTTGTCGGAATCGGATCATTATGTCATCCATGATCGCGCCTCCAAAAGGTCCATTTATTCAAGATTTTTTTAACGTGTTTTTCTCAGGAACCACATGGCCGATGTAGTAAGTTCATAGTAAGTTAAGATCCTTGGGTGAAGCATTTTCAGATTTGGTAAAATGAGTCATCGCTTAATCCAAGATGACCGCCATCTAAAAATAGCACAATGTTTTAAAACGCATATGAACTCAATGTCACATTCTCCTCTGGTGTTTATGGAGTCAGGTGAGCGAATTAGGGCCATCATGGCCCTCTTGTTTTGTTGACCCACTTATTTTCTAAATAAAGTTTGTGTAGGTGGGGAGAGGGATACACATGCACTTTTGGCAAAGCATCAATTTCTAGTTTTTACGAAGTACATTTTTTCCTACATGTATGGTGAAAATGTTTGCCCTCATTTTTAGCTCGCCTGCATGAAGTGCAGAAGAGCTTATGGCATACCCTCCGGCGTCGTCGGCGTCCACAAACTTACCATTGTGGTAAATGTCTTATAAATTTCATACATGCATTCCTCAGATGACCCTCTATCATGCTGTAGCAAATCCATGACCCACCACCCAACCCTTACCCCAAGGTCAAGGTCACAAACTTAGCACATTCATAAACTTAACGTTCGGGTAAATGTCTTATAACATCTGTTTCCTTTCATGGAACACCTTGATATTTCATACATGCATTCATCTAATGATACTCTATCGTGCTATAGCAAATCCATGATCCACCACCCAACCCTTACCCCAAGGTCAAGGTCACAAACATAGCACATTCATAAACTTAACGTTGGGGTAAATGTCTTATAACATCTGTTTCCTTTCATGGAACGCCTTGATATTTCATACATGCATTCATCTAATGATACTCTATCGTGCTATAGCAAATCCATGACCAACCGCCCATCCCTTACCCCAAGGTCAAGGTCACAAACTTAGCACATTTATAAACTTAACGTTGGGGTAAATGTATTATAATATCTGTTTGCTTTCATGGAACGCCTTGCTATTTCATACATGCATTCATCTGATGATACCCTATCGTGCTATAGCAAATCCATGATCCACCGCCCACCCCTTACCCCAAGGTCACAAACTTAGCACATTCATAAACTTAACGTTGGGGTAAATGTATTATAACATCTGTTTCCTTTCATGGAACGCCTCGATATTTCATACATGCATTCATCTGATGATACTCTATCATGCTATAGCAAATCCATGACCCACCACCCACCCCTTACCCCAAGGTCAAGGTCACAAACTTAGCACATTCATAAACTTAACGTTGGGGTAAATGTCTTATAACATGTTTCCTTTCATGGAACGCCTTGATATTTCATACATGCATTCCTCAGATGACACTATCATGCTGTAGCAAATCCACAACCCACCACCCAACCCTTACCCCAAGGTCACAAACTTAGCATGTTCATAAACTTTACGTTGGGGTAAATTTTGTGTACCTTCTGTTTCTTTACACTTTGTACGCTTTCATATTTCATACATGCATTCATCCGATGATCCTCTATTGTGCTACAGCAAATCCATGACCCCCCACCCCTTTCCCCAAGGTCACAAACTTAGCACAGTAATACATGCATTCCTCATGTGAATAGCTATCATGCTGTAGAAAATCACCAACTTGGTGCGTTCATAAACTTAACGTTGGGTTAAATTTTGTTTTACTTCTGTTTTCAGGGAGCGCATTGATATTTCATACATGCATTCATCTTAATATGCTATATCATGCTATAGCAAATCCACGACCCACCTTCCACCACTGACCTCAATGTCAAGGTCCACCACACACCCCTTAACCCTAGGTCAAGTTATATAATATTCATGTTTTTTATACAACTGTGCCAAATTTACAACTGTGCCAAGTTTGAGTGAAGGCTGCCAACAGGCGAGCTTCGTTGTCTTCCGACAACTCTTGTTATGCTCAGTTTAGCCATCTCATTTTATCAGATATTTACTATGCAAATTGGTTTTATATTGTGCCATGGCTTTTATATACGATCTATCATTGAGCATGCATTTTATTTACTGGTTTACACAATTGTTTTAATCTTTTTGCAGATACATTTATTTATTCATGTACATGTATTTTATGTCTATAGTGTTTACCCCAGGATAAAAATGGGCATGGCAAGACTTGAAAAAGGGAACATTTCACATGTAAAACTTTGTTCAGCATGTATAACTTTCAAAGGGGCGCATTCAGCACACGAAACGACAGGTCAGTTATAAAAAAAAATTGATTTTAAAATTTTGGTTGAATAATGATAATGCCTGTAATATGTATAATGGTCTGAGCAAATCGTAATAATTTCATATTTACACTATTTTTGGGGCAGCATGGCCCACCAAAATCAGCACCATGCTAAAATGTGGCTGTGACTGGAGAAATGGGGCTTATGTGTTTTGCGACCAGTGTAGATCCAGATCAGCCTGTGCATGCTCAGTTTGATCAGAATGAAACGCCAATCATACTTCTAACAAGAGATATACATTGTTATGTGCTATTGGAGTGTGCCATTTAATTAGGAGCTAATGGATGGAATGGCGGACAGTGCAGATCCTGATCAGACTGTGCAGATGCACAGTCTTATCTGGATCTACACTGGCCGCAAAACACATAAGCCCCATTTCTCAGGTCACAGCAACATTGGAGACCAGCATATTGTGTAATTATACAACATAGCGTTCCTTTTGTGAGCCATATGAAATGTTGACTGAGAAATAGGGTTATATCCTTTGTGGTCAGTGTAAACCCAGATCAGCCTGCACATCTGATCAGGATCTGCATTGTTTCTTGCAATTCAGTCAGAATAACTGTGTGCATCTCCGTATCCCGGTAGACTATCATTATATGTTTGTATAATATTTACCTCACTTCCGTCCATAATGGCAAGTCTTCAATGAAACCAAATCATTGCAGATTTACATTGTCAGAAAGTCCTTTCATTACTGTTTCAGAGCTCCAGATAAGGTGCGTATTGGCGTATTTTACACACTTATTTTAGCATGCATTGATTATCAAAAGTGGGAGTACCGAATACTCACAGCAATGTGAAAATGCGCATTGATTTTCAAATTGACTAGTGAAAATACTGTAATAATTGAAAATTCACTTGCGCAAAAACTGTTTGCTTTTTGCAGCTCAAATAAGTGAATTAAAAAAAAAAATTATTTATCATTTGTTCCCGATTTAATAAGAAAATGAATAATACATTTTTAACAGTAAAATTTTTTTCGCATTGAAAGATGTGGTATAATACTCTTTAGATACAAAACTTATCTGGAGCACTGCTGTTTGATAGTAACATGTACATCTGTTGTATTCACTGGGGAATGGGGCTTATGTCATCTGTGGCCTGTGTACAAGTGTTGACCATTTATAACCTTTGCAACCAGTGTAGACCCAGATAAGCTTGCACATATAATGTACATCTGTTTCTTGCCATTCAGTAACATTAACCCTTAGACCGCTACACACAACAATTGCCGTCTGCTGTTGCATTTATATCTTGCCTTATTTCTCAATAAAAACATGGTTCGACAGCACTTTAGAATCATTTCCAATTGAAATGATTCTAAAGTGCTGTCAAACCATGTTGCAAATTATTTTATAATAATAGAAAATAAACAGCAGACGACAAAAGATTAAGATAGGAGTGTAAGGGTTAACTGTGTGAATCTCTGTGTATCATCGGTGGAATACAATTTTATGTTTGTATAATATTTACACCACTTCCGTCCATAATGTTATTGCTCTTCAATCACATCAATGCATGTTTACATTGCTCTCCTCACCATTCTATAATAACATATATGTGTTGTATTTGTGGCCGTGACTGGAGAAATCGGGCTTATCGGTTTTGCAACCAGTGTAGCTCCTGATCAGCCTGTGCCTCCGCACAGTCTGATCAGGATCTGCAGTTCGCCATTCCATCACCTGTCATGCTCACAACAGGCAAAAGAGATCGTTATCTGGCTACAGGAGTGTGCTATTTGATCAGGAGCTACACTAGTCACAAATGCCGTAAGCACCATTTCTCCAGTCACAGCCACATTTGTTTGCATGTATAAAAGTAATTATGTATCAGTGTCTGGAGAAATGGGACTTTGGCTTCTGTACCTCCATTTCGGCTAGCGAACTCCCATGAATTGATAAGCACATACAGTGAAACCTCCCTAAACCGGACAACCCCAGGGTGTCCGGTTTAGCGAGGTTTCTCTGTAAATGAGGCATTTGATTATTCTGAGCCATAGTTGTGTGCTATGCGATCACAAACGGGTATTATCACCGATAACGAATGGGCGATAATAAACACCCGAGATAAATGACCAAAAAACCCATCAAAATTATGATACACATCAGGGATTCCGCTGGGGAAAATAAAAAAATCGCCACTTGAAAAAAAATAAAACAATTGGCGATAAAAAATTACAATTTTCGAAAAAAAAAATTTGGATTTTATTTTTCGAAAATTGTAATTTTTTATCGCCAATTGCGAAAGTGGCGATGCCAGCGGAATCCCTGACACATGTTTCTGGTTGTCCGGTTTAAAGGGGTTCCACTGTATACAGTTTATTACAGGATGTGCATCAATAATAATGGCAAACAATAGACCCTGATAAGACTGTGCTGATGCGCAAGCTGGTCTGGGTCTGTACTGATCCAAATGTCACAAGTCCCATTTCTCCAGTCACAGCCATACACACCCAACAACATGTGACCCTCCATGACAACAACAGGACCGGGCATGGAAGGTGTTCAAGCCAATTCCCACCCTTAAATATAAGCCGAATGAATGAATGAACAAAAAATACTAAGTTCTTTCTCTGTTAAGCGTCCGAGTGCGGATAGGTTTTGAGTGGTTCTGTGAAAAACAAACTCTGTATGCTATTTGACATTATTTACTGTTCGAAGTAATATGAAAACTGATTGGGGACTTGTGCACGTTTCATATCCGTTCATGAATTTATAGTTTAATTAGAGTATTTTCTTATTTTTTTTCTAGTTTGCTGGCGGAAATTTAAATGCGTGCTAAAAACTTCCTCAACCTTTGCAAACTGCAAAGGGTCGAGAAAGTTTTTAATATAAATTTACAATTTTTTTTTTGAAGACCTTGTTAGTTTGTTTTTACCGGACATGTAGGTAGGTTTTGGCCATCTGGGTGGACGCTTAACAGAGAAAAATAATGGCATGACCTTATAGTGTTTGCAGACGGTGTAGTGCCAGAACAGGTTACCCTGCATTTACACACTCTGATCATCATCAGTGACTACACTGTTTGCTATGGAGTTGGGGAACCATTTGTAATGTATCAGACAAAAACCAGGCTGATCAGGTAGAAAAAAAACAATTAAATCCTAGAAAATCCTACCTCACTGCGATATTCTCCCCTAGATGGCTATCGTAGGCGAAATATTGTAGCTAGGTAAATCCCAGTATTTGCCAGACACTGTTTTAGGAAATAACATTTTCTTGAAATAGAACACAATGTTTTCTTTTTCCTTATATATGGCAGTAAATGTTTGTAAATTATATGTTGACAATCAAACCATTTTATTGCTTCAAACTGGTTTATTATTTCTTCAAACACAATTTTGATGTTTGTAAATTATATGTTGACAATCAAACCATTTTATTGCTTCAAACTGGTTTACTATTTCTTCAAACACAATTTTGGCAAATAAAATTTTCATTAAATTACAACACATATTTATTCTGTAACTTTGGCAGTAAATGTAAATTGTATGTTGACAATGCATTGAACCAGTTCCAATGTGTGGTCACAACATATACTTTCAATATGAAATAAGAAAATATTTCATAGACTATTCGTACCCTATTACTGTCCATGTATATATTCCAACATTAGTTTACAATCGTCAGGTCACAAGACGGATCCCAATTTGGATCTGAAATTTATACTTTCTTTTGTCATCATGCTGTAATAACCCTCAATATTCCACTTGTTAAGGGTTTCCAAATCAAATTGTATCCAAATACATTGATATTGTGATAAACCAATACCACCATAACTCACCCTAAATATTTGGACACCATTTGTTTTGAGAAACCCGTATAAAATGGGGGTTTCTCAAAACAAATTGTATCCAAATACACTGCTATTGTGATAAACCAGTAGTACAACCACACTAACCCCAACTATTGGGACACTATTTGTTGTGGGATACCATATGCTTACATGTGTGTCCCAGAATAAATAGTGTCCGCATATTTAAGGTTATTATGGTAGACCTACAGGACTGTTGATTCACCGTTTCATATGTACATTACATGTATTTCTCTAGCTGATATGTGAAACCGTCCGCAATAATAAAATGTCTTTCAACTGTACAGGAGCTTATTCTTGTGTGTCGCACTCCATCATTTAGGCTACAGCTGTTAGGATGTCGTCATTGGCAGATGCTAGTTTGTAAATTTCCAGTGCATCTGCACTTTATTTAAAATACAGTGGAACCTCTCCAAAACGGACATCCTGGGAGGTCCTCAGGGTGTCCAGTTTGGAGATGTTCCACTGTAAATCAGACAGGTTAGCACTTCACGACACATTCTAGTGTTTTGCAATCATGAAAAGTCATTGTAATAAAAAGTACATAACAGCGAAACACATCTAAGTTAAACATCCATATTCTCCCACGTGTCCGGTTTAGAGGGGTTCCATTGTATTTAAGAAAATGTAGCTGGAAATGGGTCTGAAAAGCAGGTGTGTGTGACATACTGTATGGTACCCACCATGGCAGTCAGTAGGTGGGGTATATATTTAATGTCATTGCATTGTATGTTAGTAAGAATTCAACTGGCAAAAAGTTATTGTTCACATATTGGACTTTTAAGGAATTAAATGCGAGGGAGCGCTAGCGACCGCAGCATTTAGTTCCTTAAAAGTTTGTTTGTTTGTTTATTAGTGTTTAACGGCCTATCAACAGCTAAGGTCATGTAAGGCCGGGCAAACGGGTTCGATCCCATTTCAACCTGCTGCATTGGGGGGAAAATACCAAAATCAGAACGGAACATTAATATTTACATTGAGAAAAAATATATTCAGCCCTGAAATTAGAATAACCTGACCTGGTGCCAGGTCCATACCACACCAAAGTCACTTGGCCCCTTCCCCTAAAATAGGATTACGAATATCGTAATACTCACATAAGGGGTATAACCAGATTCAACTGTCACATACAAAATGCCAAAGACGTATGTGAGGACCAAACCAGGTCTCCAGTCGGGATTCCGGTAAGGATGAACCCCGATCGTTAAATTACCCATCGCATGCTCCCACCCTCCACCCAATCCTTAAAAGTCTAATATGTGAACAATAACATATTTATAGTTCAACCATATTTACTTTGCATCTTCCGAGTATTGAGTTTTCCATTTCCTGTCAGACAGTTAATGATTAAATCTGGTAATATTGGGGTTAAATCTTGCAATATGTGAAATAAGTGTAGCTCGATACTGGCCAGCGATTGGCTTAGAAAGTAGGGCAAACTATAAATAACTTCAACCTTGAAGGTTTAATTTAATTACTTGATAAAAATGAAACAAATCTTCTGTCATTTCATGAATATGGCTGTGACTGGAGAAATGGGGCTAATGGCATTTGCGACCTGTGTAGTCCCAGATCAGCCTGCACATCAGCAGTCTGATCAAGAACTGCACTGTTTGCCATTGAGTCCGTGAAACATCTGTCCTGCTTCTAACAATCAATGGATATGTACAGTAGATTCTTGTCAGGCGACATGAACGTGTAAGCAGATTAGAAATAACATCCAACAAATCATTTCTCTCTGTAAATGTCTTGGAATTTCATTAGAATTTCGTCCTCCGGACTCCATTCTAATGAAATTCCAAGACATATTCATGATATTTATAGGGAGAAATAAAATGAAATATAATGAATTGTCATCTGTTATTTTGTTTAACTATTTATAGCCCACAATTTTCCCAGCCTGCAAAGAGTTAAGACTGACCAAAAACACCATTTCTCCAGTCACTGCTACTAATAAAGTTAAATTCATTAACACCATTCCTAAGGCAGCATGGTTTAATCACTGGGTCTCAGATATGCACAGACAATAATGAAGCAGATCAGTAAACAATAAAATTAATGGATTGTGAAAACATACAGTGAAACCTTACCTTGGGAGGTCCAACTTAGAGAGGTTTCACTGTAAATCAGGCATTTGATCATTTGAGCCATAGTTGTGTGCTATGTGATTACAAACAGACATTATCACCCGAGATAAATAGCCAAGAAACCAGTAAAAAATAAGATCACTAGTAACACTTGTTCTTCAATCAATGGTTACTAATTTATTTATTTACATTAAATTATTGCCCAGAATTGAAACCGATTTATATAGGTGGAATAGTAGTATTTCACCAACTAAACAGTGGAATGTTTCACATAGTGAGCTTCCTGGTATAGAAATACAGTCGAACCTGTGCTAAAGACCACCTCTGAATAGCCTGAATTACCTGTCTATAGCAGTCATGCATTTGTTTTCCCAATTATTCAATTACTACATAAACGACCCTGTGAACAAAGGCCAGATTTTTCTCTTCCATTGGCTGGCCTTTATTCACAGCGTTGACTGTAATAGCTGAAATCTATTAACAAATTGTCCCCAGTTTAACCCTCACTACGCACGAGACGAAAATTGAGACGAAAATTGTCGTCTGTTGTTTTTCATTTTTGCCTTAATTCTTAATAAAAAAACATGTTTTGGCAGTGCATGAGAATCGTCTCCAGTGGAGACGATTCTCATGCGCTGTCAAAACAGGTTTTTATTGAAAAATATTGAAAATAAAACATTTCCAGCAGACGACAAAATTTAATTCAGCGTAGTAAGGGTTAAAGGTACATGCCCACTTAGTAGGCACACAATGTTTTTATATGATTTAAATAAGTGTATAATTGTGTCACTATTCAACCAGTTCTAAAACTTACGAGTGCCCGCTATACAGATATAATCATTTAGTAATATTTATTTTACTGATAGTGATGCGCGGTGGTATCAGGCTATTTTCATATGCAAATGAGGCATGATATTTTTTAATTATTTATACTAAGTAAATGCGTCACCTGAAAAAATAATATTTGCGACATATTGTGAAGTATGATCATTGCACATCGACAAATAAATACAGAGAATAAATAGTAATGTCCGTTAATTAAGGAAACACGGTTATCGCCCCTGATATCAATGTGGAAATTTACTTTGGATATAAAATGTATAATAGTGCCAATCAATACGTGTGGTAATGGTGAATGAATGTTTATTTTGCCAGAAAATATCTCAGATGATGTCTCTGATATAAAGAACATTTTGTGCCTACTGCGTGGGCATGTACCTTTAACACCATCTATGATAGTATACAGTGTCATCCAACATAGATTCCTTTGATATAAGCCATATGTTACAGTGTAGTATATAAAGCGAACACCACATATTGAATATCTGAAGTCATCCGAGATATATTGACTTTAAAATACAACTTTAACCCATTTCATGCTGCAGATTCCCAATTTTGCTGATGGAAAAATCTGGGGCCCGTTTCACTAAAACTTTGTACGACTAAAATGTTTGTAAGTGCAAAATTATGATGGTCTGTAAATTTCACATTAACAATGTTTTCTTGTAAACAATTATTGGATTTACATTTATTGAGCATAGGCTGCATATGCAACCTATGCTCAATAAATGTAAATCCATCAATTGGAATTTCCAGACGATCCTAAATTTGCACTTACGAACATTTTAGTCGTACAAAGTTTAGTGAAACGGACCCTTGTATACTCGTATCTCACTAAAAGTATATGTTGTGGCCATACAACAACCATTTAAACCGTTGAAGGATTCAAATGAGTGGTCACAACATACTTTCGATGAGAAATCAGAAAAATTGCAGAAACTGTTTACAAATTTATATATGTGGGTATGCCACATGGAATGGGTTAATTATTACACGACTCCTCGAGGCCGGTGCGTCCGGGCGTGACGAGGCAGCTGAGCGGGCCGACGGGGCGGTCAAGGTTACAAGCCATTTCGTAGCCCTCCTCCGTTTGTGGTGGAAAAATCTGAATACGTTCCTCATATCTCCCTAACAGTATATGGTGTGGCCAACATTTGACGGTTCAATTGGATTATCACAACATATACTTTTGATGAAAATAGAAATATTTATCCGCCTGGAATGAGTTAATTGCTACAAGAGGAGTTTTATTTCCTTGAGGCGAACGTCTTTGAGGCCGGTGCGTCCGGGTGTGACAACGAGGCAGCTGAGGGGGCCGACAGGGCGGTCAAGAACACAGGCCATGTCGTAGCCCTCCTCCACACTGTCGTCACTCGGCAGTAGGCTCTCAATGGTCGACTGTAGCATCTGAAATGACAGGGGGAACGTCTCTACACCAGACACCCTGGGCACTTCCAGTTCCCAGGGGCCAGTTTCACTCAACATTGTACGACTAAAATGTTTGTAAGTGCAAATTTATGATCGTCTGGAAATTTGGAAATTTCAATTGATGGATTTACATTTATTGAGCACAGCCTATGCTCAATAAATGTAAATCCATCAATTGTTAACAAGAAATAGTTGTTAATGTTTTATACTTTGTCTTCTTTGTCAATAAAAAACAAGGTTTGCAGGACAGCACTTAAGAATCATTTCCAATGGAAATGATTCTAAAGTGCTGTCAAATTATGTTTTTGATGATAAAATTGGAAAATAAACAGCAGACGACACAATTTAATTTTAATAGCATTGTAGGGGTTAACAGAGGCTGCACTAGATTGTGCAATGCTGATGGTCGACTGTAGCAGTTGTAAATACAGTGGAACATCTCTAAATCGGACACCAGGGCTCTAGATAAGGAATTTGTAATTGAGAATTGTCACTCCATCATTTCTGAAGCAATTGGGTATTTAAAATTTTAATTGGGTAAAATAAAATCGCACTATTGTTTACACATCAACAGACCGCAATTATTGAATAGTTTGCTTGGAAATGAAAACATGTCCTGGCATTTCAATACCAAGATGTGTTTTCATGGAAAATAAGAAAAATAAGCTATATTTGTGGTCTGTTTATTGTTTTCTGCAGCATGATAAAGGTACCACAATTTTTCTATTGCTTTTTGATACTCGCTACTTCTGATTTCAATTGGGTTTTTGCCAATTTTAATTGGGTATTTAAGCAAATACGCAGCTTATCTGGAGCTCTGGGACACCCTGGGAATTTTCAGTGTGTCATCGTAAACTGGTTATAGAGATTCTGGGGCCCGTTTCACTAAACTTCTTACGACTAAAATGTTCGTAAGTGCAAAATTATCATAGTCTATAAATGTCACATTAACAATGTTTTCTTGTAAACAATTATTGGATTTACATTTATTGAGCATAGGCTGCATATGCAGCCTATGCTCAATAAATGTAAAGCCATCAATTAAAATTTCCAGACGATTCTAAATTTGCACTTACGAACATTTTAGTCGTACAAAGTTTAGTGAAACGGGCCCCTGGTTTACAGAGGTTCTATTGGGAGACATTGCTGGGGTGATTGATTGGTTTCTATGTCTATGTCCACTGGGTTGGAAATACAGCAGAACCTTTCTAAACTGGTGTGTCCAGTTTAGAGATGTTTCACCATACTATTACTTGAAATCAAACCAATAGACTGAGAAGCCAGTCAATGTGCAGATATTGCTGGGCTGGCCGGCTTCTATGTCTATCAGTTTGTTTGCAAATACAGCAGAACCTCTCTGAACACTGGAAAATTTTACAGTAGAACCTCTCTAAACCGGACAGCCTGGGGACTGAGAAGTTCCACTGCACAGATATTTCATTGATAGGCTGTTCCAAACAACTGACTTACATCTACTCGGACGGTGTCGGAGAGGTGGGGACACTTGAGCAATACTTCCATCTTCATCCTCATATCTGGCTCGGTCACCAGCTTATGACATAAGGCACATCGTAAACTCCTGCAATGCCAAGAAAATATTAGGAAACACACAATACAGTTTCGACGAGTCATTACTCCATAGCCGTAGAAACTGATTTAGTGATTATAAAACTTTCTGAGCAGGTTTTTAAAATTGGACTTAAAATCTTGTGACTGAACAGCCTCGACCAACAAGCTTCCTCATTTCGAACACGAGGTTGGAAGATCGGAAAACATGCTCCGAAAATGTTGTAATCACATCGCCCAGAGTATGTTTCACAAAACAATTCTAAGAAGTTTTGTAAGTGGCGAGTTACAAAAGCGTTAGCACCGGTAGCTAAAAAACTTTAGTGAGTTGTACATGTCGATGGAAAATTTGAAGCATTAGTAAACCATGTTGATGTGAAAAGCAAATCCATTTGGTCACATGACCCCTCACCCCTGGTTCCCGGGTTCTGTGGCAAGCTGGTCCCCACCACAGAAGTTACAGGCATCCCAGCTGTAGGCGGAGCTCTCATCCACCTCCAGTATCACACCTACAATAAATAGAGGATATTCATAGTTTTGCAACAATATGACATATATGTTCATCTCGTGGTGTGAAATGTCCATATTTCACTCGTGAAATATGGACATTTTACACCACGAGATGAACATATATGTCATATTCGTTGCAAAAATATGAATATTCTATTTATTATATACCGCTCCATGGAAATTAGCAGTTTTTTTAGACTGCATACGGTAATGAATGTGTATTTGCAGCCTATTTGCTCTCGGCTCTCGGCCTATTTGCGCGTTATGAATATAGATAGCAGAAGTAGTCGTATTTTCACCGGAAGTTGTTTATTTCATCGATGAGAACATATGACTTTTATTTACATCGTATAACTATGTATTTCCCGTCTTAGATTTTCTTTCTAAATTGATTTCGAAAATATGTGATATCTTTTGTCAATATTTACAAAATGTTGGAGCACGCATGTAATTGATTTCGAAGATATACAATGTATTTTGTAAATGATTTCAAAAGTTGACAAAAATGTAAGATATACAGAAATAAATTTTGAGTCAGCTCTGACATTAGGCAACACTTCAGGTTTGCCCAAACCAACCCTATTTTATAAACATTGGTAGGTAAGCAAATTTTTTTTCCTAGTAAAAACAAACTAGATGGCCCGGTCCGCATGTCGCGCCTGCGGAGGCTTTGATAGTATATCGAAAAACCTCGGCCGCACGTACAAGTACAGACATATCCAATGTGCTGACTATATCGCGCTGTCCGCAAGCAGGTGTGACAAAAATCAATTCTATTTTACTTTTACTGAGAAATAAACTAAACAATCAGATGCTATTCACCAATAATAGTATATCCAGACTACAAGGAGTTAATTGTATGTCCCACCTTGTATGCTGCACAGTGATTGTTTCCCAGCCACCGCGTCAAACAGAGGTAGTTGTGGCACGATTTGTTGGAGGTCCGCTATGGATACCCGTGGGTCTGGGGAATGGGTGGATATAATACTGTAGGTGTCTGTCTGCATCTCACCTACAATGGTACATTACATTGCTGTAATTAGCTGTTACAAGGCATGCTCTCCAATCGATTGTCTTTAAAAATACAAGATGCTCTTAGCTGACGAGCTGCACCCTGGCCCTTTGCCCAGCGACCGCAAATTGTCGACATCAACTTGTCTGGTTGATATTCCGTCATTCCTAGGGGTGCGGATTGGTGGAACTGACAACTTACGGACCAACTTACGCTTACTATCACCATCTAAGTTTTCAACGTTGGTGAGACATTGAAGAGGTCAGCGAAATAAGGGGGATAACTCCAATATGGAGTTAGCCCCCTTATGTCACTGGCCACTTCAAATAGTCTACAATCTGAGAGCCAGTAAACGCCAGTGGAATAAATGGGCTAATATAAGTTTCGACCATGTCCAGCCGTGGGTAAACGTTTGCCATGGCACAAGGGAACTGTTTGAACCCGCCTATGGCCTTTGGATTCAAACAGTTCCCTCGTGCCACGGCAAACGTTTATCCGCGGCTGGACATGGTCGAACGTTATCGTTACATTTCCGTCGGAAATATCATGCAATGGAGCATATACGCAGTATGTTCGGTACTTTGATAATCTGCTACATTAAAACAGCTGATTTTCACATACATATTCATTCTGAACTAGTTTGGTGATGTAATGGCATTTCTAGTAACGTCATGAGACACATGCATTACGTAGGTGTTGGCTTGGCCCCGGAATGAGCATTGTCTACAGCCATGGTCAAACAGCACGCGCTGTATGTTTGAACACGGCTGTGAGCGGTGTCGAACAGCGGCAATTCCCCATGGAATTGGCAAATGAAGGGTCAGCAAAATAAGAGGACGAACTCCACATGGAATTAGCCCCTTATTTCACTGACCCCTTTGAATATTCCAGTCACAAAGGCAGTGAATATCTGCAGACTGTACAATAAGTTACCTTTGTCCGAGTATGCATCCTTCAGGAAGATACATTTCTCCATCTTATTGTGGCTGTAGTTGGAAGTGGACGATACATAAACCATCTGGTAGGCTTTACGTTTCTGCAACATTCTGTCCGTCATATACAGTATGTGTGAGAACTTGCTCTCTTTCTGAAAACACAAAGGTTCTAATCCATATTGAAAATGTATGATAATTGTCTCATAAAAAGAGGCATTGCCACATAGCCAAATAAGCTAACACTAACCAGCATGTCGCGCGCGCCGAGGCTTTGATAGTATACCGAAAAACTTTGATCAAAACTTTAACCTGGACGCACGTATGTATGGACGTACGCCAATGGGCCGACTATATTGCACTGTCTGTGCGACAAAAATTAAATTTGCAAGATAAAAGGTAAACAAAAATTCCAAGGTAACTTGTCCACCGACATAGACATAAATTATGTTCTTTTCTTTTACGAGATTAAAATTGGGTTAAATCAAGTCAAGTTAAGTCAAGTTATCAAGTGCAGAAACGGATTTCATGACAAAAATAAAACAAGCCCATTTTTGTAGTGCTAGTGCTAGTGCAGGGCTTAAAAATTCACTCGCCCGGCTTGCCATACGTAACTGACAAAATTCGCATCTTAAGTTCCATTCTTTTATTGGCTTTCCGCGATCTCAAAACTGGAAATGATGTTTTTAATGTTTACATTAGAAACCGGGATATTGATCAATTACAGCATCCCTGTACTCGACAATTGGACGTTCAGACAGTTGCTATGCGCTCGGCGGATAGTTTTACTCACTCCTAAAACAGACGACGCATCTCGTTCTGCTGACAGTGTGCCTCGTGTGTTTTAGTAAGGGTATTATCACCAGATGCAATTTGTGCAGGGCGTGTCGCTGGAAGTGTACTGCGTTAACTACACACTTTTTACGATGGTCAGCGTACACTTGCGCTAATAATAATCAGCGAATATACTGAATTAAAATAGTTTCCAAGATGCTGCATACATAGCCACTGCAAAATGAATCTGTGTATTGGAAACGCTTAATAAAGTTACAAAGCATCTGGACAATTGATGCGTAGATCGTCTTCTAAAATAATGATGCACCCGCGTTTTAATTAAAATTGTGGTTGTGACTGGAGAAATGGGACTTATGGGATTTGTGACCAGTGTATGTCCTGATCAAATAGCACACCCTCCAGCTCCTGTAGTCTGATAATAATCTATATTGCATGTTGGAAGCATGATGAGTGTTTCATTGATGGAATAGTGAACAGTGCAGATCCTGATCCTGTAGCCTGATAACGATCTACATTGCTTGTTAGAAGCATGACAGGTGCTTCCTTGATAGAATAGCGAACAGTGCAGATCCTGATCAGACAGTCTGATCTGGATCTACACTGGTCGCAGAACCCATAAGCCCCATTTCTCCAGTCACAGCCACAAATAACACTTGTTCTCATTATATTTCTTATTGCATAAAATAATTTCAGAAAGCACATAAACATGTTATGTACTATTCGATTGGATGGTTCTAAACAAGTTAATTGCCTAACCTTTTTCGAAAAGGTATTACTACTACTTGCATTTTCCTAAAATGTTGGGCAAGTAGCTTTTTGGTCTGGGCGAGTAGATTATAATTGTACTTGCCCGGCCGGACAAGTACAAAAAATGAATATTTTTAAGCCCTGTAGTGACTGGAGCTTATGGGTTTTGTCACCAGTGTCGGCCTGTGCAGATGCAGTCTGATAAGGATTTGCACTGTTCAACATTCCATCAACAAAACACCCGTCATCCTTCTAACAAGCAAATAATGTTTTAATCAGGCTACAGGAGTGTGCTATGTCAGACAGGAGCTACACTAGTCACACATCTCATAAACCTCATTTCTCCAGTCACAACCACAAATGTGGCTTACAGGCTTTGCGAGCAGTGTAGATCCAGATCAGCCTGTACATCCGCACAGTCTGATCTAGATCTGCACTGCTCGCCATTCTATCAATGAAACACCACATCCCAGTACTAAAACAAACAAGAGGGCCATGATGGCCCTAATTCGCTCACCTGACTCCATGAACACCAGAGGAGAATGTGACATTGAGTTCATGTGTTTTAAAAAAATTGTGCTATTTTTAGATGACGGTCATCTTGGATTAAGCGATGACTCTCATTTTACCAAATCTGAAAATGCTTCACCCAAGGATCTTAACTTACTATGAAGTTTGGCCAGCATCGGCCATGTGGTTCCTGAGAAAAACACGTTTAAAGTCTTGAATAAATGGACCTTTTGCAGAGCTGCCAACCCCATGTCGGTCACATGAGGAACATGGAGAGAAAAGGGGGCTATTTTCCGGAACACCACATATGTTTTCCGGAACACAAATCAGTACTCACTTATATGCATAAATTAACTTTTTTAAGAGCCTTGGCCCTCGTTTCGGCCACCATGACCAACCGAAAAATCACAATTACACTGCTTGCAAGACGCAAATTCATCACCGCGCTTTGACAGGACCAAATTGGGCCATGTCTCGCTGTAATCATTGATGAACAGATGTGTTCTCCTAAATTCTTTCGATAAAAAATACCCAAATTCGTTGGCTGCACGCTTTGGAGCAGACATTTTATGAATTTACGTGATGAATAAATCAATATCGCTGAGCGCTTGAAACTACTATTACTACACAACAAGAATCAAAATGGTAAGCGCCTCGGCGAGTATGATTACGGGTAAATAAAAGAATAGGATTTATTGGCAGAATTGTGAAACGAAATTATTATTTCCAGATATTCCCGCGCTGATTTTTTTAAAAATCGTACTTTTTAATTGTTATCCGTACTTCCGTATACCAAATACGGAAAAATCGTAACAGTTGGCAGCTCTGCTTTTGGCGGCCATCATGGATGACATAATCATCCGATTCCGACAAATATTGCACCAGAGCAATCGCCTCATTGATACCTTCAATTGATGATATATGACATGAGCATATTTGGTAAAAAATAAAATTTGACCCCACGGACCACGCCCATTTTTGACCCCGGGGTCACCATTTTAACAACTTTGAAAGAGCATTGTACATCGATCATTCCTACCAAGTTTCGTCGAAATCTGGCAAAGCGGTTCGTGGGAAGAATAATTTTGAAATCTGTAATAAAATAACAACCTCTTGACCTTTCGGCGGCCATCTTGGATGACATGACCATCTAATTTCGACAAATAATGTACCAGAGCGATCGCTTCTTTGATACCTTTGATTTGATATAGACATGACCATATTCGGTCAAAAATAAAATTTGACCTCACAGGCCACGCCCATTTTTGAAAGAGCATTGTACAACGATCATTCCTACCAAGTTTCGTTGAAATCCGGCTGGCGGTTAATGAGAAGATTTTTTGAGAATGTATGCTATTTTTAGACGGCGACCATCTTGGATTAGCGATGACCTCCATTTTAACAAATCTAAAAAGGCTTCACCCATGGACCATAACTTTTAAGTTTGGCTACCATGGGCCAAGTTGTTCATGTGAAGAAGAATTTTGAAATCTCTAATAAAAGAACGACCCTTTGACCTTTCGGCGGCCATCTTGGACGACATAACCATCCGATTTCGACAAAAAATGCACCAGAGTGATCGCCTCATTGATACCTTCGATTTGATATATGACATGACCATATTCGGTCAAAAATAAAATTTGACCCCAATTTGACCCCATGGGCCACACCCATTTTTGACCCCGGGGTCACCATTTTAACAAATTTGAAAGAGCATTGTACATCGATCATTCCTACCAAGTTTTGTCAAAATCCGGTTGGCGGGTTTTGAGAAGAAATATTTTTAAGAATTTTTGCTATTTTTAGAAGGCGGCCATCTTGGATTACGTAATGACGTCATTTTAACAATTTTGTAATCCCCCTACCTAAGGACCATGACCATGAGTTTGGTGACTATAGGCCCAATGGTTACCGAGGAGAAGACGTTTGAAAATGTTCACGGACGACAGACACATTGCGGTAACAATAGCTCACATGAGCTTCGCTCAGGTGAGCTAACTAGAGAAAGTGAGCAGGGGCTCACGGATAGCCCCGGCCACCACCTAGACCGACAAATAAAAACTTCAGTGTCGGACGGACGGACAAACAGACGGACAAACAGACGGACGGAATTACGAAAACAATATACCCCTCGACATACTTTGTATGCCGGGGGTATAACAAGTCACAAATATAGTGCATATCAGTACCAGTATAGTACATACCAGTATCTCACAGTACATGAGTCGGCCCACACAACTCCCCCTAGCCTGGCCCAGGTCTATGAGCGAGACTGTCAGGTAGTCCACGGGCCGGTAGGTGGTCACGGAGCCCGGGCATGCCTGGATGTCGAGGTTACACGCGGGATCACTCTCCAGGATGTAGCAGAATCCCAGCGGGCTCGGCTTCATCGCGGCCTAGTTGGTTTCAATGTTTAATTTTATGTGTGGTGGGGTAAAAAAATGAAGTCCTTAAACACACCCATTGTGACCAAATATTATTAAAATCGATGAAGAGTTTAATAAGTTATTGAGAAAAAAACAACAAAAAAACTGTTAGCACATTTGCCTTACAAACAAGGTGAACATAAATCCTAGGGTGTAATAATATCCATCTGTCAGCTGGAATACATATACCATTGTGACGTACCTGTGTGCCGGTGTCTTCACTATCCTGACTTGTGGTTACGTTGGACGCACCCGACCACACGTGGTCTATCAGGCTGAATAGCCGCGGGTCCCTTGGTAGAGGAAAAACACGTACCTTCAATCTCATTATATACACACACTTAACCCTTTCAGAATACACCTTTACCGGTATGAATGTTGCTCATTTGAATCATCACAAGAAGAAAATCAAAAATATTTAGGATTTTCCGCAAACAAAGTGGAGTATCCTCAGCATGAAATGGGTGAATTAAAACTTCATTTATTTTACAACAATTACAAACAAGCATGAGTCCAATAATATAAATGTCACCTAACCTATGAGCCGACAGCAGTCAGAATATGTTAATGAATGCCCAAAATCATAGATCCTGATCAGACTGCAAGTGCACAGCCTGATCTGTAGCCTATATCACCAACATTGCAAAGTATACTTTTCTAGCAAAGTATACTTTGAGGGAGAAATTTTCAATTTTAGGATAAATTTATTAATTTTTATTACACTGAATTTATTACATTATCACAGCCATTCTGCATACTTTTAATCATCAATTATATGCCGTCGTTAGTTCTATATGAAATAATGCATTTCGGGAAAATTAATGATGTCTCCCTCAAAGTATACTTTTCTAGCAAAGTATACTTTGAGGGAGTAATCATGTAATTCATGTTGGTGAAATAGGCTACTGGAGCTATGCTGGATGGATCGTCAATGAAATATCCATTTTCAGTTTTGTAACCCATCAACCCAATTACCATAGCGATCACTATGACATCAGTAGCACAACTTACCCTTCAGATATGATTCGTGTTTTCACCCGGAGCCCGTAGAATGTGAACGATTTCCCCTCACTGCGGGTAATGTTTGTATCAATGACCGCGGCATCGGTCGCAGACAACTGGAGTTCACTGACCGTCCCACACCCGTCCTCTATAATCACGTGGTACCTGCAAGGGGAGGCAGAATGTGGTATTAGCCCTTTCACTCTTATATATATGACATACACCATGTGATTTTGTACCTTCGGACATCTGCATAATTTCATGAAATACGTTTACAAATTTTACAATATTTTCCATAAATGGCGTCAAAAGTTGTAATTTTTTTTTTAGAGTACATGCGGAATATATCTCTGAAAATGACTTGATTTATTAAAAATATTGTAAATTTTGTAAACGTATTTAATGCATCACATGGCGTGTCTCATATGGAATTAGCTATTCCCTGTTTTCTGACTACTCCAACTGGAGTAACAGACTGCCCACACCTGTCCTCCCTCTATAATCACGTGGTAACTGCAAGAAAACGCAGTATGTTGTATCATCGGGCTTCAACGCTCATGATAGGTGATATTATATCATTAAGATTTTCGCCTTTTCATATATGGACTAGTCTGAAAATCATTTTGGGACGATTTGGATTGGTTGCAAAAATTAACTGAAAGGGTTAATGAAAGGAAAGAGAAATTATAAGAAATTTCAGGTTTTGTGACCATGACCTTGAGATTCGCGGGGAATGGAGAATCGTAGATTTACCACAGCATGATAAAGGAGCAAGAGGAATGCATGCGTTAAATATCAAGATGTTCCGTGTAAACAAAAGTTACTAGAAAGTTACCCCAACGTTAAGTTTTGTGAATGCACTAAGACCTCGGGGCGTGGGGCCCAAAGGTTTGTGGATTTGTTACAGCACTTGTACTTGTAGTGAGTTTGTCAAAATGGAGCATCTGTAAGATAACAGATAATTTGACCGTTGTATCTAAATATAACTACTTTCCGACTATCTTTGGAATTTGCTTATGCATTTTCACAAAATATGCAAATATAGCGTTTGAATAGCTCTTTCCACTGTCAGTCAGCAATTAGATCACAATCTTCCTGAAGAATTTCTGTAGAACATTCATGCATGTGAGTGGGACTGGCATTTGCATCTGAATTTCTGTAGAACATTTATGCATGTGAGTGGCACTGGCATTTGCAATCTGAATTTCTGTAGAACATTCATGCATGTGAGTGGCACTGGCATTTGCATCTGAATTTCTGTAGAACATTCATGCATGCGAGTGGAACTGGCATTTGCCAGTGCCACTCACATGCATGAATGTTCTACAGAAATTCTTCAGGAAGATTGTGATCTAATTGCTGACGACATGGCTACTTCAAACTGTGTAAGCCCTGTACAGCCTGCACAGATGCTGGTTGCAAAAGTTCCCTTCTACAGCCGATAATCATGGATGCACTGATGTCATGTAATTTTGCTTTCGCCTTGAGATGAGCTCAACTGACTACCACTTCGAAACAAACATACCTCTTTCCCTTTGCGTCCACCCTTTCTACAACTCTATGCACCAATCCCCTGAAGCAGACCGAGCCCTGGCCAACAAACCCTGTGAATCCCCGATCCCCGTCCTTGCCCGCTGCGTTCCCAATACTGGCGAGGAGCGAGTCACACTGTGGGGTGGCCGCGCTGTGGTCACTTGATATCGTCCGTAGGTGGCCGTCCTTGACCAGCAGGTTGGAGTTGTCATCCTTACGTTCGTTGTCTCCCGCCCCACTCTCCTGTTAATGAACTCGGATAATTTGTCGCCGTGACTGGATAAATGGGGCTTATGGGATTTGTGAACAAATTGTCAGAATTTTTATACATGTATTGTACACAGAATTGCATTAAATATTTCTAATACACCATATACTACAGGATTTTTTTAAAAATGAAATCCATATAATATCCTGAGAAAATTGAATGTATAACCAGTATAGCGCCTGATCAACTATCACACCGTTGAAGGTAGATAAGGATCCATATTGTTTGCCAAAAGTACAAGGGTATCAGCAATGCCTCGGTGAATAATTGGCACACCGTCTAGACCCTGATCAGACACAGCTGAGCAATCTGACCTGGGGCTACACTGTTACCAAGTACTTTTACACCCTCATGCTGCATCATACATATGATTGGAAAAATGTGGCTTATGGGATTTATGACCAGTGTAGCTCCTGCTGAAATAACATACCCCTGTAGCCTGATAACGATCTACATTGCTTGTTAGAAGCACGACAGGTGCTTCCTTGATAGAATAGCGAACAGTGCAGATCCTGATCAGACTGTGCGGATTCTGATCTGGATCTACACTGGTCGCAAAACCCACAAGCCCCATTTCTCCAGTCACAGCCGCATATCTGTTCCACTAGACCTGAATAATTCCCGGGACACAGGGGTATCTGTAGGCTGGACACAACGTCATGTTCTTGCATAAACCTACAACAAATGGCAACATCGTGATGGTTATTTAACCCTTTCATCCCTACAGATCCAACAGTGGCTGTGTCATGCTAATTATTGGACTATTTTCAATGGTTTGTTTGTTTATTGGTGTTTAACAGCTTATCAACAGCTAAGGTCATGTAAGGCCGTGAAACTGGTTCAATCCCATTTTAACATGCTGCAAATCTCAAAATTGGAACGGAATATTTACATCAAGAAAAAATATATTCAGCCCTGAAATTAGACCTGGTGCCAGGTCCATACCACACCACACCTAAGTCTCTTGGCCCCTTCACCTAACATAGGATTACGAATCACATAAGGGGTATAACCAGATTCAACTGTCACATACAAAATTCCAAAGACGTATGTGAGGGCCAAACCAGTCTGAATTCCAGTAAGGATGAACCCCGATCGTTAATTTACCCTCGCATACTCCCACCTGCCACCCACTATTTTCAATGGTAAATATTCATGAATGAAAAAGTTAAATGTGAAGAAATGTGAATTGATTGATCCGCTGGAGTTGCTGCCTATGTAACAAGCATTATCAGACAATTAGCTATTACATTGACTGAATATACGATGACTGATAAGAAATTGCTTCATAAGATATTGACAATGATATTATGTATCACAATCAATCGGGATTTTAAACATTTGTGAAGTCGCATGTTACTGAATGATAGGAGTCTAATGAGACTTCCTTGCATCTCATAGCATAAATGTATCTGATAAAAATAGAATACAATGCTAGTGTCTTTTGATGTAAAGTTTAGGTGAGGCTTGGCTCAGAAACATGTAGGAATTCCTCGGCAAGCCTCGGAATTCCTACATGTTTCCAAGCCTCACCTGATAAACTTGATATTCCAACTACATAGGCAACTGGATAGAAACAGAGCCCTTGGTAGCGCGATGAAGTTCAGAAGAATAAAATCTACAAGGTCCAAAGCCTGTGTTAATAATACCTTTACTAGCATAGCATAGCTCATCCTCGACCAATCAAACTGCCTTATTTCGGACTCGAGGATGTTTTACAAGTACATGTACAAGCCCAGAACAGGTTCTTGCCACATGGGTGGGAAATGAGCTAATTATCCATACCTTGGACACATGGACAGTTCCACTTGAGGCTAACAGCCACCTTGAAGTCCCTGCACAGTGCTGCTTCATCCACCGAGTCGTCCACCGAGTCGTCCTGGTCTGCACTGCGTGCCGGGAGATCGACCTGGTCTACACTGTCGGGCTGGCGATCGACCTGACAGTTACGGGTACACAGCAGGATTTGTCTCCCCTCTCTCACCTGCAGCTGCTGCCTGTAACAGTCAACCCTTTCACCCGTAAGTAACTGGAATGGATATTGATGTTAATTTTGTAACTAATCCAATTGTCACAAAATGATTTTCAGACAAGTCCATTTATGAAAAGTGGGTGTTTGTGCACTCAACAATATGAAAATTACTTGCAAAATGTACAGGTCTTGATGAGACGGATCATCTGGATCGACACTGTTTGCAAACACCGCTATAGCGGGCTTTAACCATATAGGGTTAACCAGTGTTGTGCTAAAGTCTCAGATCCAATGGGATTTCATGGATTCAGCCTTTTCCCCATACAGGTACCTAAATGGACGATTCTTATAATTTCATGCTGAAAATTGTGGAAAATCCTAAATATTTCCTTTATATGTGTTTATATGTATATGTTGTGACCACTCATTTGAACGGTCTCGTTGGCATTTAGGGGTTGAAATTTCACTCGCCCAGCTCGCCATGACGGTCCAGTACTTTCTACAGGCACTCGCCCAGTTTGGCGAGTGAAAAATTTGGTCAGGATATGTTTTTTTGAAGAAATTGCCAATTAATTCCATCGATAACGGCCAACAAATGGTATTAATTCAGCGACCATTTGTTGTTTACAGTTTACGTCAGTTTGCCAGAAGTAAGATTCAAGCAGTGTCTATATACACGGTTACGGGTAGAATCGCTAGCGATTTTGAACAAGGTCCATCTCGGGCAAATTTAATTCACAGATTATTTGTCAGCTGTACGCGGCCGGGCTAACAAATAATATGACTGCGAGTATAGACTAGTGTATACGCAGCCACATATATATTGTCTCGTATACAGTTGGGTTAAAACGCATTTCAGACGCCTAACATAACGGCTTGGGACGAAACGGTTGGCACCGGGTCCGAAACCATTGAATTTAGTAATTAATGCAGCGCGCAGCGTATGCAAACATAGCCACTATAAATGAAACAAAATCTATGTCACTCAATGCTTATAGGTTAGCCACCTCCAAATAGTTTTACTATATAATTTAACCGATTGCCATCCAATAAGGCCAGTCTCTCCTACTTTCACTATTCGTATGGATGCTGTGGGACCCACTTGTATATGACCTGCAGCCAGTCTGTACTGGTTCTGCATGAACTAAACAATAGGTTCACTTACTCCTAAGAAAGAAAAATCCAACCTTGTCATATCCTCCAATATTGTTTACATTTTTTGGCCACGGAAACTCTGTTTACATCACGTGACCAACAGGTTCAGTGTTTTCTTTTAAATGCTAGAAATATGCTGAAAACTGGTGTTAAAAGCACCGCAAAATGTTCCTCAAGTGAAACTGGGTAGTAATGGATCAAGATTTGCAAGCAAACGGTGTCTGTGACCTCAAAACACCCGCACTATTTTTTTATACCGGACTATTTTTGCATACACCCTGGGCGATTTCGCACCATTTGGTATCCTCTAACCTTATAGAAAATAAGAAGTGTGCAAGAATCTGAGCAAATTCGCTGCTAAAAACGTTGTTGAAGAAAAAACTCGACAAAGTTTATCTCCTGATAAATAATATTTATTTGTTTGTTTATGTTCATTTAATAATTAAAATATAAATAACAATGATAGTGAATACGTCTTATCCGCTTTGGTAATGATCACATATATGTACAAGCTTTTTTTTTTAAAATAAGATGCAACATTACAAATAGCATTTTATTTAAAAAACAAGAATTCCGCCACGGAAGCGGTATCGCGCCTGCCGAGGCATTTGACAATAACTTTAATGCATTTGTCTTACAAAAAAACTGGACGACGCGGACGACGGAAAAAGCGCCGACTATAGTCGCGCCTCTGCTAAAGCAGGCGCGACAAAAACTGGGTAAGTAACTTTTTGACCTGGGCAAGTACTTTTTATTTGTACTTGGCCAGCTGGGCGAGTGGAAAATGTGATGGCATTGTGATGTGGGAAGATGTCACCTGGTCCACTGCACAGACCAGACGGCTGATGAGAGCAAGTATAGATAAACATGAGCAAGCTTGTGAAGTTGAAATATTTTCTGATGTAATTTACCGCCAACGCTTTTCTGTAAGCGGCACTCAGACTGCTAGATTGATTTTATTCTTTGCTCTTATTATGCAAATCCAGTCTGTTCCCAAAAATTAATAGTTACCAACCGGTTCACCTGCATGAAAATTGGGGAGTATAAATTTGAAAATGAAATCTACATTCTCTGTTAATACTAGTGTCAAATAACACCCCCAACACATATTAGGAATTACTGATTAAATTATATGCATACATAACAAGAATTCCGCCACGGAAGCGGTGTCGCACCTGCCGAGGCAATTGACAGTAACATAATCATGGGCATGTGCTAAAGTAAGCATCATAAAAACCGTCAGAGAAGTGCATGTTTAAAATATGAAAAAGGTCAAGGTTGAAGAAACTTTTTGACATAAAAAAAATGGCTAAGTGTTTCCACAACCATGTGAAGGTCAAATAGTCAAAGTTATGTTAATTTTACATGTATTCAGTGTCCAAATTTTGAAGTAATATTAATGTTATACGATGATGAATAAACTTGTACAAAGGTTTTGACACAAACAATGGCCAAGTGTTTCCGCACAAATGTTAAGGTACAAAAGGTCAAGGTCATGTTAATGGGGGCATGAATGTGTTCCAAATGCTCAAATGTATCAAAATATTGAAGCAATCTGTCACGTAATATTAATGTTATATCATGATGAAGAAACTTGTACAAACATTTTGACGCAAAAAAATGGCCAAGTGTTTCTGCAAAAATGTGAGGTAAAAAGGTCAAGGTCATGTTAATGATGGCATGAGTGTGTTCCACATGATCAGATGTATCAAGTGTCCAACTAATATAGCAATCGGTCAAGTAATATTAAAGTTATACCATGATGAAGAAGCTTGTACAAATGTATTGATACAAAAAATTGTGTTTCCGCAAAAATATGAAGGTAAAAAAGGTCAAGGTCATGTTAATGGTGGCATGAGTATGTTCCCAATGCTCATATGTATCAAATGTCCAAATATTGAAGAAATATGTCCAGTAATATTAAAGTTATACCATGATGAGGAATTGTTTGTGCCTATCAGTAATAAATTTGACAGATTTACTGACTGTAATAAGTTCAGCAGACTTACTCTACAAGTCATACATATAGACAAAATGCTCACCAGGGAGGGTAGATCGTAATTTCTGTGCCTAACTGTAATAACTTCAACAGATTTACTCCACAAGTTATACATTATAGGAATGAATGGCCTTTTTGTGGAATTTATCGGGGCATAGACTTGGAAAAGTCGCGGGAATACTGGACGAAGGCCGGAAGGCCTCGTCCAGTATTCCCGCGACTTTTCCAAGTTTATATCCCCAATAAATTCAACAAAAAGGCCATTCATTCCTTATAATTCCAGCATTTTAAATAAATTTATCAAGAAAATGTGTTTATTTTCCGTTTTCTTAAGAATTATTTTAACTGCGCCTCACGGTTACGGAAAGTAGTTCAGCGTGGGAGTTTACTGGGATATAAATTTTGGACAGACACTTGTTACGGGCCAATCAAATGTTAGGGAATTGTGTAAATATTTTTGTGCTGGAATTATATAGACAAAATGCTCACCAGGGAGGGTAGATCGTAATTTCCGTGCCTATCTGTAGGTGGAGATCGTCGGCCTGACTGGCAGGAAACACGACCAGGCTGGTTTCCCGACTGCCGGCTTCTGTGGTCCGTTCACACCTGGCGAGTTTCATGGAGTAGAGCGCCTCAAACCCGACAACCTTCAGGTGAAGCAACTTCTCATCTACAGGGAAATATCCAATACATGTTATGTGTGGCTGTGCTGGAGAAATGGGGCTTATGGCATTTGTTCCCGGTCTAGCTCATAATCTGCTATCACATTCCTGCAGTATGTTGAATGTCTATACTGTTTGGGAGGGCATGACGGGTGTTTCACTGACTTAACGGTGAACAGTGTAGTCCCAGATCATCCTGCGCAGATGCGCAGGCTGATCTGTGACTACACTGGTTGCAAATGCCGTTAGCCACATTTCTTAAGTCACATCCACATTTGTGGTCAACCCCGCAACAAGCACATATTCCAATTACATAATGCTGCCTGTAAGGTCGTAGATCTAGTCTTTATTACAGACCATTGTTCAGTAGTGTAACCATCGGCTCAGAACTGCACATGATAAAACTGTCCAGCATTTGAAGATCAGAATATACAAATTATTTGACTACCATATGTTCAATGTATTGGTCGCAAATATCAATTACAACCCCATACATTTTATATTGAAAAACGTGGAATAAATTCAGTAAGCAGTTTGCAAAAATAAAATATACATTGAATTTGAAACTGGAGTACAATACTCTTTAGATACAAAGCTTATGGGGAGCTCTGTTTATATAGCAGATGTGACCATACAATGTGTTCGAACTGGACAAAAATCTGGGGCCCGTTTCACTAAACTTCGTAAGACTAAAATGTTTGTAAGTGCAAAATTATTATAGTCTGTAAATTTCACAATAACAATGTTTTCTTGTAAAATGTTATTGGATTTACATTTATTGAGCATAGGCTGCAAATGCAGCCTATGCTCAATAAATGTAAATCCATCAATTGACATTTCCAGACGATCCCAAATTTGCACTTACTAACATTTTAGTCGTACGAAGGTTAGTGAAACGGCCCCCTGGTAGTTTTCTCAAGAGGACACTGTATACGTAAGCTCCATGCCTCTGGATGTCAAATATACATATCATTTATAAGTACAGCGAAACATCTCTAAACCGGACACCAAAAAAACACCTTGGGAAGGCCAGACGGCCTTGTATTGCAGGTGGGCCCATATATGGCCCAATGATTACCTTGGGAAGGCGAGACTGCCTTGTGTTGCAGGTGGGCCCATATATGGCCCAATGATTACCTTGGGAAGGCGTGATAGCCTTGTGTTGCAGGTGGGCCCATATATGGCCCAATGATTAACTTGGGAAGGCGAGACTGCCTTGTGTTGCAGGTGGGCCCATATATGGCCCAATGATTACCTTGGCAAGGCGAGACTGCCTTGTGTTGCAGGTGGGCCCATGTATGGCCCAATGATTACCTTGGGAAGGCATGATAGCCTTGTGTTGCAGGTGGGCCCATGTATGGCCCAATGATTACCTTGGGAAGGCTGATAGCCTTGTGTTATGCAGGCCGGCCATGTTGACCCTAAGAGGCGAGACCCTCCCTTGTGTGCCAGGTGGGCCCATATATGGCCCAATGAATTACCTTGAAGGCCGTTGTAGCCTTGTGTTGCAGTCGGGCCCATATATGCCCAATGTTCCGGAAGGCGACCGCCTTGTGTTAGGTCAGTGGCCCATTAAAGCCAGTTGTGTTGCAGGTGGGCCCATATATGGCCCAAGATTACCTTGGGAAGGCGAGACTGGGCCCTGTGTTGCAGTGCCTATATGGCCCAATGATTACCTTGGGTGAAGGCGGTGATTAGCCTTGTGTTGCAGGGTGGCCATTATTATGGGCCTATGGAATACCTTGGCAGGCGAGACTGGGCCCATGGTGTTGCAGGGTGGCCCATGTATGGCCCATATGGAAGTTCGGAAGACTGGGCCTGGTGTTGGGCAGTGGCCTTATATGGCCCATTTGAATACTGGGCCCAGCATGATTACCTGGGTGGCCAAGGCGGAGAGACTGCTTGTGTTGCAGGTGGGCCCATGTATGGCCCAATGATTACCTTGGGAAGGCGAGACTGCCTTGTGTTGCAGGTGGGCCCATATATGGCCCAATGATTACCTTGGGAAGGCGAGATTGCCTTGTGTTGCAGGTGGACCCATATATGGCCCAATGATTACCTTGGGAAAAGCGAGACGGCCTTGTGTTGCTGGTGGGCCCATATATGGCCCAATGATTACTTTGGGAAGGCGAGATGACCTTGTGTTGCTGGTGGGCCCATATATGGCCAAATGATTACCTTGGGAAGGTGAGACGGCCTTGTGTTGCTGGTGGGCCCATATATGGCCCAATGATTACCTTGGGAAGGCAAGACGGCCTTGTGTTGCTGGTGGGCCCATATCCGGCGGGCAGACTTCTCCCGAGCCTGAAGTCTGGCCAACTGGTCAGCCAGGCCGCCCCTGTAACAACAACAAGTGTAACCCTTTCATCAACACTACAGCCCTCTATAATGGTGTTTGCACATTTGAAAATTTTAAAGGATAATTACAATTACAACGGTAAAATATTTTGCTTGAATCAGGTGAGCTAAACGTTTACTCACAGCCGTGTTCAATCGTACAGCGCGTGCTGTTTGACCATGGCTGTAGACAATGATCATTCCAGGGCCAAACAAACACCTATGTAATGCATATGTCTCATTACGTTACTAGAACGCACCATTACGTCACCAAACTAGTTCATAACGGTCACACTGAAATTTTGAAATTGATGCGGCTGCATCACGTGACGTGTACTGTGGCCCTGGAATATGTATGTGTAAATCAGCTGTTTAAATACAGCAGATTATCAAAGTACCGAAAGTACTGCATATATGCTCAAATTGCATGATATTTCCGACGGAAATTTAACAATACCGTTCGACCATTCTAGCCGTGGGTAAACGTTTGCGTGGCCCTCGGGAACTGTTTGAACCCGCGGCCTACGGCCTTGGGGTTCACACAGTTCCCTCGTGCCACAGCAAACGTTTACCCACGGCTTGATATGGTCGAACCTCATAATGTTGAACGTATACAAAGGTATTATGGATAACTGGATGTCAATGTCTTGCTGTCCACAAGCAAATCATTGTAATTTGGACTATCAGTGTCCAATCTGAAGCCGCTATAGCTACTTTCTCATACCAGCTCGAAGAAGAAATCTGTAACATTGGTGGATGTACCACAAAACAACATCTACACCAGGAAACATAAAATGTTTAGGGACTGCATGGGTGGGCCACAGAATGAGAATATGGATGATGACAAATAAGCATATGATGTTTCAAGCAAATCCTACGTACGAGTCGAAAACCTACACGCAAATCTCGAACAGACCGTGAAACAAACATACAGGGTGGCGACTATAAGTATAAGTTTGGGGTAAACAACAATTAACAGAAACTTTACAGAATTTACCAACATTTCCATTTCAAGATACTTGTATAAACATAATCACTGGCCTCGAGTGTTTTTTCTTCTTCTTTGCCGAGTCCTCGATGTCTGGTCTATTCCCCTGATGGTCAGACTTGGACGGAGTGGTCAGCTGGAGAGTTTTCACCCAGTCACTGGCCCGGATCCCCCCGCCGGGGGTGAGTGTCGGGGGTGGAGATGCAGAACTGCTGGGGGTGCTGATATCGACGCTCTCCTGGCTCTTCTGTAAGGTAGCTGACAGTTAACCCATTCCATGCGGAATACCCATCTTTCGGTATAAAGATTTTTTTTAAAAATCTGCAATTTTTCTCACGTTTCGATGAGACAGTTTAAACGGTGGCCACACCATATACATTTAGGGAGATACAATAAAACTAATCAGATTTTTCTATCAGCAAAATGGGGAATCTCCAGCATGAAATGGGTTAACCTTTTCACATCTAAATATCCAACACTGACTTTTCCATGTTATTTTGTAACTCTTCCATTAACCCATTCCTTTCGGAATACACATTTACAGGTACGAAATTTACTAAATATTTTATTTTTATTTTTGTTATTTCTTAATGAAAGTTTATGTTGTGACCACTCATTTGAACCATCTCGATGAGACGGTTTAAATGGTGGTCGCAACATATACTTCTGAGCGCAGAGAAGGAAAATATTAAGGATTTTCCGCAAACATAAGGACGTATCCTCAGCATGAAAAGGGTTAACTAGCAATGCAGGTTGTGGTGATATAATATCAGGTTAAATCAAATATGTGGCAATTTATTTTAGTGCGAAATTCGCCAAGTTAATATTCTCTAGCAAATTGGAACCACAGTGGTGGCTCCGACTATAGTCTGTTTCACGAAAGCTGCCCAAATTTTACGGCTATATAGACAATTCAAAAACAATATTATTTTCGATAATATTAAATTAAAGCAAAATTTAAGAATGAGCCTTCTTTTTATTTCGTGAAATTTTGTCAAATATTGGTTTTATTACGAAAAATTGATTGGGAATTTAACATGGGGGAAAAAGATGTAAAGGAGTGTGGGAGGAGTAAAATCTCCGAAATTGACTCCGAAACCTAGCTGGATAGCTTGGAAATGATCCAACTAAGAAAACAAAAGTTAAATTTTAAAAATCGGTCCAGTATTTCTGAAATTCTAAAAAATTTCCCCATGTTAAATCCCCATAGACATCTTCACTCCGTGAAGATGTCTATGGGGACTTAACATGGGGAAATTTTGTTTTCGCAATAAAATCAATATTTGACCAAATTTCATGAAATAAAAAGAAGGCTCATTCTTAAATTTTCCTTTAATTTAATATTATCGAAAAAAATATGGTTTTTGAATTGTTTATATGGCCGTAAAGTTTGGGCAGCTTTCGTGAAACAGACAGTAGTGAATTATTGTCTGTTTCACGAAAGCTGCCCAAATTTTGCGGCCATATAAACAATTCAAAAACAATATTTATTTTTATAGTATTAAATTAAAGAAAAATTTAAGAATGAGCCTTCTTTTTATTTCGTGAAATTTGGTCAAATATTGATTTTATTGCGAAAAAACAATTTCACAGAGTGAAGATGTCTATGGGGATTTAACATGGGGAAATTCTTTTTGAATTTCAGAAATACCGGACCGATTTTCAAAATTTAACTTTTGTTTTCTTAGTTAGATCATATCCAAGCTATCTAGCTAGGTTTTGTAGTCAATTTCCAATTTTGTTTCGTTTTTTGACTCCTCCCACACTCCTTTACCTCTTTTTCCCCCATGAGGCTTATAGCGTTTGTAGCTAGTCTATATCATGAGCTGACTGGGACTTATGACATTTGTGATTAGTCTAGATCATGATCTGCAAGCTATCATGCAGCAGGGGTTCAATAGTGACCCGTGGAATGTTCATGGGCAGCATACAAGTCTATTTTGCTACTAAAATTGCATTTTGCACTTAAAATTACATCTTAATCCTTTCATTACTTACATTAATTGTTTCATGTTTTTTTTGGACTATTCCATTAATCGAAAAAGTGGTATTTGTTCAAAAAGTTAAATCATGTAATGTCGAACACTGCAGATCCTGGTGATACATTACGAGCCGGCTCATCTGGATGTACGGTGTTTATTAATGTTGGATTATGGCCTGCGGGGTTGATAGAGTTAATCAGAAATTCCTATCCTTGAATGTCCAACCCTATTGAAATATTGATGCAGCCTTAACAACAGAAATTATTATGTTTGTTAGTAGAATTGATCAATTGATTGATTGGGATTTTACTTTGGTTTAACAGTAATGTCATATTCAGAAAGGTACAGGTCAGAAGCACGACAGGGATTTCACTGACTGAATGGAAAAAACATGCAGTCCCTGGTCAGACGGTGCAGATTTACAGGCTCATCTGTATCTACACTGGTCTTGTTGTTTTTTTTACCTCTTTTTTTACCTCTTTCCCCATGTTAAATCCCCATAGACATCTTCACAGAGTGAAGATGTCTATGGGGATTTAACATGGAGAAAATGGCATTATTTATCAAATCAACGGTCACATACAGTGTTTTTTTTTATCTACATGTTTTGACCCAGCCAGATATACTTTTTCGAGGGGGGAATGGATATTTGGGTGAAAAGAAATACTGACTGGTTTCCAAGGCCATAAGTGTCATTGCTGCAGCCACAGTCACATGTTGTCTCCTGAATGGCCGAGAGTACCTGGATTTCCACTTGAGCCACGCGTATGTCTGTATGTATAACTTCCACATCGGGGTCCGACTCGTATCCCTGGATACCACCATCGCTGGACTGGGTCTACAATTAGTTTTGAGACACACCATGTGATTTTGTACCTTCGGACATCTGCGTAATTTCATTACATACGTTTACAAAATTTACCATATTTTTCATAAATAAAAGGTAAAAATTGACTTTATATTATATTCTAAGGGTTAAAGCGCAGAGTGAAATATGTTAACTTTCATCCCTGAATATCTGTAGCTTATTTCACCAACATTGCAAAGAAAACTTATCTAGCAAAGTATACTTTCAGGGAGAAATTTTCAATTTAAGGATAAATTTATTAATTTTCATTATACTGAATTTATTACATTATATTTTGGCTGTGATAGTGTAATAAATTCAGTATATAATTCTGCATACTTTTAATCATCAAATAATCATTTATGCAGTCGTTAGTTCTATAAGAAATAATGCATTTTGGCAGAAATAAATGATTACTCCCTTAAACTATACTTTGCTAGACAAGAATACTTTGCAATTGTGATGAAATTGGCTACAGATTGACTGGTTCATGCTAATATTTGGACCATTCCATTACTTAATATAAGGGTTGTTTTTCAAAATACAGAATCATGGTAAATACAGTACTTCCAGATGAGACGGCATGTAACGAGACGGCTCATCTGGATCGACAGTGTTTGCAAGTATAGGCTCCATGGTCTGTAGGGGTTAAATTTCAACATCACACAATGATGTAGCACTGTTCAATCAACAACAAACCTTTATAGAGCCAGAACTTTTCCCAGACGGCTGTGGCGTACATTCCGCAGTTTCTGAGTCGGACCCGATCAAATCTATAACCTCCATGTCTTCATGTGTTTTTAACCTCTACAACACAACAGGAAAATGGTGTAAGCAATAAAGGCCCTGGGAATCGTCATGGTCATTTATTCCACAACAAATGAACGTGTGTTCTAACCTCTACAACACAACAGGAAAATGGTGTAAGCAATAAAGGCCTGGGAATCGTCATGGTCATTTATTCCACAACAAATGAACACGTGTTCTAACCTCCACAACACAACAGGAAAATGGTGTAAGCAACTAGAAATGTGGCCTGTCGGCACACGAATACCCCCACTGGCAGCCAAAGAAAACGAGGCATTTTTGATTATAAGCCATTTAGCCGAGCGTTAAGGTTTCAAACGCATCAAGTTTGTGACCTTGACCCTGGGCATAGTGTGATAATCCATGCATCGGTGTAGAAGATATAGAGCGGAAGGGAATTTCAATAGGTTTGACCTTTGACCTTCAACTATGACCTTGACCTTGGACGTAGGTGCGTGGTTATTGATCACGACACACCTTCTCATCCTGAGAAACATTTGTGCCAAGGCATTTGATAATCCATGCATCGGTGTAGAAGATATAGAGTGGAAGGGAATTTCAATAGGTTTGACCTTTGACCTTCAACTGTGACCTTGGACGTAGGTGCGTGGTTAGCAATTTGATAATCCATGCATCGGTGTAGAAGATATAGAGCGGAAGGGAATTTCAATAGGTATGACCTTTGACCTTCAACTGTGACCTTGACCTTGGACGTAGGTGCGTGGTTATTGATCGCGACACACCTACTCATGAGAAACATTTGTGCCAAGCCATTTGATAATCCATGCATCGGTGTAGAAGATATAGAGCGGAAGGGAATTTCAATAGGTTTGACATTTGACCTTCAACAGTGACCTTGACCTTGGACGTAGGTGCGAAGTTATTGATCGCGACACACCTTCTCATCATGAGAAACATTTGTGCCAAGCCATTTGGGAATTTCAATATTTTTGACCTTTGACCTTCAACTGTGACCTTGACCTTGGATGTAGGTGCGTGGTTATTGATCGCGACACACCTTCTCATCCTGAGAAACATTTGTGCCAAGGCATTTGATAATCCATGCATCGGTGTAGAAGATATAGAGCGGAAGGAATTTCAATAGGTTTGACCTTTGACCTTCAACTGTGACCTTGACCTTGGACGTAGGTGCGTGGTTATTGATTGCGACACACCTTCTCATCATGAGAAACATTTGTGCCAAGCCATTTGATAATCCATGCATCGGTGTAGAAGATATAGAGCGGAAGGGAATTTCAATAGGTTTGACCTTTGACCTTCAACTGTGACCTTGACCTTGGACGTAGGTGCGTGGTTATTGATCGCGACACACCTTCTCATCAGGAGAAACATTTGTGCCAAGCAATTTGATAATCCATGCATCGGTGTAGAAGATATAGAGCGGAAGGGAATTTCAATAGGTTTGACCTTTGACCTTCAACAGTGACCTTGACCTTGGACGTAGGTGCGTGGTTATTGATCGCGACACACCTTCTCATCATGAGAAACATTTGTGCCAAGCCATTTGTGAATTTCAATATTTTTTACCTTTGACCTTCAACTGTGACCTTGACCTTGGACGTAGGTGCGTGGTTATTGATCGCGACACACCTTCTCATCATGAGAAACATTTGTGCCAAGCCATTTGATAATCCATGCTTCGGTGTAGAAGATATAGAGCGGAAGGGAATTTCAATAGGTTTGACCTTTGACCTTCAACTGTGACCTTGACCTTGGACGTAGGTGCGTGGTTATTGATCGCGACACACCTTCTCATCATGAGAAACATTTGTGCCAAGCCATTTGATAATCCATGCATCAGTGTAGAAGATATAGAGCGGAAGGGAATTTCTATAGGTTTGACCTTCAACTGTGACCTTGACCTTGGACGTAGGTGCGTGGTTATTGATCGCGACACACCTTCTCATCATGAGAAACATTTGTGCCAAGCCATTTGATAATCCATGCATCGGTGTAGAAGATATAGAGCAGAAGGGAATTTCCAACAGACCGACAGACCGACCGACCGACCGACCGACCGACAAGCTGACTCCTATATACCCCCAACAAACTTTGTTTGTGGGGGTATAATAAAGGCCCTGGGAATCGTCATGGTCATTTATTCCACAACAAATGAACGTGTGTTCTAACCTCTACAACACAACAGGAAAATGGTGTAAGCAATAAAGGCCTGGGAATCGTCATGGTCATTTATTCCACAACAAATGAACATGTCTTTCCAAATTAGTCCACAATTTAAAAGCTAAAACTAACAAATGTCTTTAGTCAGAATATAATAGATAAAATCAAACTAGAACTACAATTACATTAGTCCAGGGGCCTGTTTCACTAAACTGTGTACAACTAAATGTTCTCAAGTGCAAATTTAGGATCGTCTGGAAATTTCAATTGATGGAACTGCAGCAGCCTATGCTCAATAAATGTAAATCCACTAATTGTTTACAAGAAAAAAAACTTAATGTGAAATTTACAGACTCATAAACGAAGTTTAGTAAAACGGGCCCCAGATTTTTAGGTAACTGAAACACTAGTCCCTCAAAGTTTTGTTCCATTAGCTTAGAATTTGGCAGGTACAAACAATTGAAGGGGCCTGTGGAAGAAGAGGGCTATGGGACTCAGCCCCCTTCTTCCACAGGCCCATTAATGAGACGTACAGTAGCTGATCTGCGTTTGGACTTGGCGTGACTCCCCATAGACGGTCGTCTCCGTTTCCTCGCATCCAGTTTTGTGTCGCTGTCCGAGTCATTGCCACTGGAGCTCCAAGCGATACTCTGGCCTACAATTCATTATAGGAATGAATGGCCTTTTTGTGGAATTTATCGGGGTATAAACTTGGAAAAGTCGCGGGAATACTGGACGAAGGCCGGAAGGCCTCGTCCAGTATTCCCGCGACTTTTCCAAGTTTATATCCCCGATAAATTCAACAAAAAGGCCATTCATTCCTTATAATTCCAGTATTTTAAATAAATTTATTAAGAAAATGTGTTTATTTTCCGTTTTCTTAAGAATTATTTTAACTGCGCCTGACGGTTACGTAAAGTAGTTCGGCGTGGGAGTTTACTGGGATCTAAATTTTAGACAGAGACTTGCTACGGACCAATCAAATGTTAGGGAATTGTGTAAATATTTTTGTGCTGGAATTATCAAGCAATATAGTTTACATTGGCTGACGACATACTGACCGAAAATAAATTGTTGTAGATATGTTAGATATGTATATGAATTTCAAACTACTTTTGGTGATGTTTCATTGCCAGATTGGTAAAATGTGGCTGTGACTGGAGAAATGGAGAATTTTCTACCAGTGTATATCCAGATCAGCCTGTGCATCCACACAGTCCATCCAGGATCTGTACTGTTCACCATTATATCAACGAAACGCCCATCATGCCTCTAACAAGCAATATAAATTGTTATCAGGCTACAGGAGTGTGCTATTTGATGAGCTACACTAGTCGCAAATCCCATAAGCCCCATTTCTCCAGTCAGAACCACAAATGATGATGTTAGCACATGAAATCAATGTAATGAGGCAATGTAAAAACGTCTACATTCTTTTCAACCAAAATAACTTAATAATTGCCCATCCGGTAGCATAAAATGTTACTGTTTTTTTTAGCTTTTCAATGGCCTGAGCTTATCTGGAGCTCTGGAATCAGTCTTACTTGTTTCATCAGTGTTGGTTGCTGCGCCCGTTTCCCTATCAATACCACTGACACTGGTTCCGTATCCTTTCTGTCTGGACCCATTATCTCCCGCAGATCTAGCCTGAAGTTATACAACATTAACCGTAGAAGGCGGGAACCGAAAATTGTCGTCTGCTGTTGTTTCTTATTTTGTATTTTCTCTAACTAAAAAACATTGGCAGCAGTTTAGAACCATTTCCAGTGGATCCCCATGTTGCTATGTGAGCAATGCAAAGATGAAACAATTGAAGCTATACATTTTGAAGGTATGCAACATTGAATCAAATGTTTATCATCCTAATTAAATATAAACCCGAAAACTAGACGCACCATCATAGTAATTTTGTAACATGCAAGATTTCCCTTGTGTGTTCCACAGGCGATCGGCATGCTGATATGATGGTGCATTATACTGTTTTAGACATACAGAACAAAAATGTAGTCATTCTGCAGTCAAAGTATTACAATCAAGGCTTTGAATTGAACTCTTTGTGCCTCAATTTCACCATCACCAGTTTCAAGAAGTAATATATTTCCTATTTCTCATAAACTCACATTATTCCTAATGCCTACACAGAGCTAAGGCCCACCTGCGCCTAATAAAACCCGACACATAATCAGCAGTTTATACGCAGAAGCCGTACCAGCCCGAAAACCCGACACAAGTCACACGACTACGCTAGATCAGACAGGACTTCGCATCGCACTTTCACTAAAATTCTCAATACTAAACTAAACAGACCAAATCGGGATTTCAAGAATCCTCAAGATTTTTCAATAAAAGAATACTAGTTATTGATGTAAAATGCGGAAATACAACACAATCAAAATCTACCTACAAGAGCTATCTTTATTTATTTTCTTATCAGCATATGTTGCGTTTACTGGTCATATGAGCCGCACAAATATATCCGATTGTAAAACAGTTTCTTATTGGCCATCTGGTTACCAATCAACCAATTAGAGAACACATAGCAGCCGGTGATTTTCCACGAGTCATGTGATCTGTATAGTAAACAAATGTATTGCAAGTCTTTGAGATCAGATGCTAAGAAAATAAATAAAGATCGCTCTTCTAGGTAGATTTTGATTGTATTTCCGCATTTTACATCGATAACTATTATTACTTTATTGAAAAATCTTGAGGATTCTTGAAATCCTGATCTGTTCAGTTTAGTCTTGAGAATTTTCATGACAGCGCAATATGAAGTCGTGTTCGACCTAGCGTAGTCGGGCGACTAGCGTCAGGTTTTCGGGCTGGTACGGCTTCTACGTGTAAATTGTTGATTATGTGTTGGGTTTTATTAGGCCCAGGTCGGCCCTAGCTCTGAGTAGGCACTAGGAATAATGGGATTTTATGAGAAATAGAAAGGATATTACTTCTTGAAACTGGTGATGGTGAAATTGAGGCGCACAGACTGACAGAGTTCAAAGCCTTGATTATAATACTTAGACTATCGAATAACTACATTGTAATTTTGTCTACACGCCTAAAAAAGTATAATACAATATCTTATCAACATGCAGATCGCCTGTGGTGTGTTGGGCTCACCTTCGTATTCAATTCTGAAAAACCTTCTGAACACCTGATCCAGTCTTGTTCAAAAATACCACCTCTTCTCTCATGGGCCATCATACAATTTGTGACAGTATATTATATATCATAATTTTCACATAGACGGGTCTGGGGAAAAAATCTGCTAAGGAGACCACAAATCGGCACAAATTAAAAAAGTATTATTCCACATTAAATTGATCAATCACAGGTAAATTATGTATGGGGCAGATGATACATCACATGCAATGCAGAAGGAACTACAGTATATGTTGTTTATGTATGACGAGTAGCGCAGATCGTGCCAGAATCGATAAAAGTTCCTAAAAATTGATAGTCATTTCCGCATCCCATTAACACACGCGTCGTACCAACATCTCCCGCCAAAAGTCATCGCACCTCCAAATTAAAGAACGATTATTGTGACCATTTCCACGAACACTTAAAACGGTAACGGTTTTTTTTTTTTTTTTTTTTTTTTGTTGTTGTTGTTTGCTTTGTTTGTACATTAAACTGTGAAGATTGAATTGAACACTTAAATTATGTATCTTAAGAACTAGCAAGAAGGAGAACGATGTCAATATTAATGAAAGTATACAGCTTAATCAGTAATGGTGTGCATGGGGCATGGTGTGTAATGGGGCATGCATGGTGTGTAATGGTGTGCAATGTCGCTACCTACACGAACTGCTCTCGGTGCTCTTCACCTTCTAATTGGAGCTCTACTGGACTAAATCTCTGAAAGATGACGTCATAAATAAATCAACAGTGAAACCCATGAACATATCAACTCTTGATATAGTATAGTGAGATTCCACTGTATTATAATAATTGAAATAAAGTGGACTTGTACCATCCTGTCATGTACACTCCAGTGACATATATTTACTAGTATATGTAACATGTATGTTTGTGATTGAAAAGAAAATAAATAGAAAAAATAACTCTTGAAATTGGCAAAACCCACCATTCGAATGGGACGTATTAGTTACTGCCGTTACAGAAGTACACAAGGTATTTACTAAAGTCCGTATCGTGACAGAAACTTACATCTTGCAATCAAATAAACATAGATTCAGTAACTATATACAACCACTCCGACATACCAGCTATGACAACTGGAGGACGAGGATATAGTTCATATAATCACCAGATGTCCTGCCCTGGCAACACAACGTCGTCAATACATCCCTAAGATAAAAGCAGAAGTGTAACGAACCCTGATCTCGGATCTCCTCCCTCAGAGATTTGACAAGAATCAATGACGTGGGTCACAGTTTATTGAAAAGGAATGTGCCATCCAGATAATAAGATATACGGCCAACACAAACGATATATTAAGGGTCCGGTAGTAGTTTGGTTTACACGTATTGAGTTGTGGTAAGGCGGTACCAGTGATATAACAGTACATAGTGCAAGCGCATCCTGATAATGATATGCTTCAACAAAATGCCATGTTTAAGTGGGACACAAATTAACACTTGTCGGAGTTTTGCTGAACTAATGTCCTTAATTGATGACACTGAGTCCTAGATATATATCGTGTTTCTGAACCAAGTTGCCTGAAAAAAGAAATGGGATCAGTAAAACATGTTTATTATAAGCGATGCCGATTTTTTTTTATTTTGTTTCTGCAATCGTGGTTACTTATATACTTTTATTTACGTTGTTTTAACTAATATATTTAAAAGGAATGAACTCACAACAAAACAAAACAAAACTGATCTTTACTGGTACGTGTATAGTGCAAATGTGTACGAACCCTGTGTGCTGATAGCATATACTTGATATATATATATATATTATGTTCTATTACACTATTAGCGACAGGTACCAATAACCCGAATTACACAACTGGCACACGGGTAGCATGTGATTTGTGTCTTACAATGCACATGTTTGTCCCGTGCCAGTAGTGCAATCATATTTTGCGATGGGATGCTTGACTAGCTACTAATGATATAGGTCACATTCCTCCATTCACAACATAATTGTGATCATGCCAACCATTACATTTTCCCATAGTTACTTCTATCAGCAAATTTACAATCACGTAACATTCTCATTCTAGATAAATTATACAGAAAATACATGTTTCCATTATCATTTTATATAAATTTTTCATAAATTACATTGAAGCCAAGAACTGGGTGTCCTTTTAAGAGAGGCTCCACTGTAATAGTATTATGCCCCCCACTATATGAAGCAGGCCAAAGTTCAAAATTTGTTCTAGTTTTTCCCCAGTGACTGCCGGTATGCGTCAACCCCTGTTCACTTGCTCTATTGTATTATCCTTTATGTTTACTTACTTTTATCAACTTAATTTGAAGACAGTTAATAAATATAATAATAAATTACGCCAGTATATACATTCGCAAAAAAAAGAGTATTTTTTTTATATTTAAATTAATATAATTTCTACATACATCACTCAAGATCATATCATAATATAACCCTTAATTAAACACGGACACAGCTAACCAAAGTAATTCTGTATGTGTGTCCGTTTAAGAGGGGCTCCACTGAAATAATTAGAATTGCTGTTTATTAGTGAGTATACTTCATGTTATCAACGAAATTAGCAGATAGGAAATGAATAGCCTCGGACTATTGAATTATACTGAAACATTTGCAAAAATACTAATAATTTTATATTTAAAATAATATAATTCCTGCATACATATCATTTAAATTGATAATTCCTATACATGCATGATTCGGGATTTGATCTTAATATAAATCATAAATAAACACGCGTTGTTAAGCAGAAATTATCTCACACCGTCCTGAAATGTACATGTGCACCTATTACCCATATGGTCCGCAAAGTATTGGTCCGTATTATATACTTGTCCGTCAGCAGCGGACTGGTCATTCAGTGATTTGAATATAAATGATCTTGGTATACGCTGTTATCAATGGCACTCGATGTAGTAACTCGTTATTCGGTGATTTAAATAATACATTTAATTAGCTAAGCACCTGTCCATAAAACCTGTTGATTCCAAATCAATGGTGGCGTGTGCCGAGACAATAATTAGCCTACGAGGTGTCACAAATGCTGTCATAAATGATACGGTTTAATAAAACCTGAATTGTCTTGCGACCATCGACGTAGACCGGTATAAGAATCAGTGGACTATTTTTTATTTGACAAGCAATATAGTAATCATTCGGTGATTTAATATAACTGATCTTGGTATACACTATTGTCAAGCGTTATTAATTACAAAATAGTAACTGCATGAACATTCTGTGAATTAAAATATAACTGATCAGGGTATACTCTGTTGAAAATCGTTATTACCGACAGAAAAATAATTACTCGATCAACTGATTAGCACACATATCAAATAAACTTTTGTGGTGTGCTAAAGATTATTTGTTTACAATGAAAATAGTTCCGCTTTAATGCACCAATTAACTACTCAACGGATTGAAAAAAGAAAGAAATATGCTCACAATGAAATTAGTTTGACCCTATTAGCTTAATTTACATTGTATTAATCAGAATCCATTATAATTATAAATATATTCCACCATTGTACACCCGACTGTAAATACAAGCAAACAATACTTATATTAAGTAATATCCAGATGTGGCTTTACAGCTAACAATGTACACCATCGTGACGTGATCTGGTCATATACTGTTCGCAAATGCAAAATATTAAAATACATTTGTTATATTTTGCAAAATATTATTGTCACTGGCCAACGATAAATAAGTTTGATCAGTTAATGTCAGCACAGAACACAGCATTGAATGTTAGTCACTTTTTGTTCCATGCTTTTAAAAGGCGCACAGTAAACAATGGAATATAATCGAATAATTACCAAGTAGGTCTTGCGGATTTATTCGGCAGTATATATAGATCCCGTGATCTGCCTACACGAGTTAGGTGGAGCGCCGTGGCGTAATGGTTAGTGTGTCGGACTACTGATCCAAGGGTCGTGGGTTCGAGCCTGACTAGCGGCGTGCGTTGTGTCCTTGAGCAAGACACTTTATCCACACTGCTCCAGTTCACCCAGCTGTAAATGGGTACCGATAATTCGTAGTTGCTCTGTAAATACGAATTACCGGCTTCTCTCAAAAAGTCTCTACCTCCGTTCATTCTCCCATTCTTGGGAGACGGCATGCAAGGTCCTAGAGCCAGTGCCGCCGTTAAATATAAGCAAAACCTACACGAGTATGCAGACTGACCTGGGGCTATACTGGCTGCGAACTTCGCAAGTATTATGTATCAGAAGTTACATCGACATGACTATAGTAAATATGCATTGTCTGAATTGATCTAATGCAATGGCAATCTTGAGTGGCAAACAATGAGACCCCTGAGGAGTCTCCGTGGTTGACATTCATTATTGCGATATGCACGAGAACATTCACAATGCTCACACTGAATCAAAGTCCAATGTGCGTGGTGGTTGGGCAATAGCGGACTGCAAACACAATGGCATTCAAACAGGAACGTCACTGAGATTGCTATCCAATATCGCCGTAAGCACGGACGCTTGTACATGTAATTTATTTAGAAATTTATATACAATATCATTCAACGTATCATTCAGCTTTCACATTCCAAGCTCCTCAAACACGATAATTAATTTAATTTATCATGTCTCACTGTACTACATTTTCTTATGGTAAAAACATGTAATATATGTTATATACCAGAATAAAATATATTGTATTGTATTGTATTGTTATTGACTTATTTTAATATATAATGATATATTATAGTATTCTGTTAATCGCCACACTGTGTTCTATCTGGAATTGAATCGTGTTCACTAGATCGATATATAAATAACAATAATACTTATAATAATAAAACACTATAGACACGCAAAACTTTGCTAGTTTTCATATTCTTATCTATTTGCATGTGACTATATATATGTAAAATATGCATACATTATAATAATCAAACTTTTACATATACATCAACTCATTTGCAACCCATTCATTTGCTATTATAAAGAAAACAAAAAGTTGCTTGTAACTTAACTTACAATTCCTACCTTATTTCGGCATCATAATATGCAGTATGGGTACGAAATTACCAAAATGGGTACGGAATGACTTGCTATGGGTACGAATTGACCAAAGAACAGGTAAAAACTGACCAAACCGGGTACGAAATGGCATGGGTACGAATTGACCAGGTACCCTTCCGCCTACCCGATCTGTCGGAATGAAGTACACGCGAACTGTTCGTCCCAATAGTTGCGATTGTTCGCTACACATGTCGGACGAACCGACCCGGTACGAAATATTATTAAAACGAACAAGAAGGTAACCGTGTGAATAGTCTCTAGCTTTAGTCTGGTTTTAGAATGATTTCTCATTTTGACCTACCTCTGGTTTCAGTTTCTGATGTCAGTCTTCAATGAAAGCACAGCGCCAAAGCACGACACTCGTGTGTGAAAAAAATGTGAAAATCTTGAATTCTAAATAAGAATAGTCGTTACTGTTACCAGTTTTTGCCCGCATAAAGTCAATTAGTTATTTCCAATCTACATATTCACTGCTTGAGTGATGGATGACACGAAATCGCCCACTTCCTCCATGGAGTCCACTGGGGATACAAGTCGGCTCTTGAAAGAGTTGATGGATCTTCAAAAATCAAATGGTACAGATTCACCATGATGCTATCTAATTTGTAAACTGATTCATGTACTGATAAATTAGGGTCCAATATGGGAGATGTGTTCGGACTAATATAAACAAAACTTTCGCTACAATTTTGGTTAACCATGCCACCAGTTTATATACCGGCATTATTAGCGAATCTTAATCTTAAGCCGCACTTAAGACTCGGCTAGTGTGCTACTTTCGTCCGTATCACTCCTGTCATCCACTCTTATTGCGGAGTGATTAACACAAAGTAGTTCCTGTATATTGTCGCGGTACAGATCTAGTAACTCAGGAGAGAAGATATGTATCTGTGCCCTGTTAGCTCAGTCGGTATGACCACCTTGTAAGCGGGAGGTGCCGAGTTCGAGTCCCGGGTCGGGGTGCATATTTTCTCCTCCCGTTACAATATAAACAGGAAATATCCCATTTTGTGTTGGCCGGGGGTTAGAGCTAACCGAACACTTGGACAGAATTTGCTGCTAGTCGTTCATGAGCATCACATTCATGTGGACAAGAGAAACTGGCGAAAGCTGGCGGCTTGCAGGAGCATTCTGCTCGTGTTCTGGGAACCAATGCAGTAATTTATTTATCATCAAATATTCTCATTGACTTGAAACTTCATATGCTTATTAGTCATCAATCATATATTCATGCTGTGTCCCACTCATGCTGCCCCTGTGCCCAAGGTAAAGGTCAAATGACTTAAAAGTTTATGTTAAGTTTTCAGTTTTCGGATTTGCTTGAAACTTTGGTTTGTAAATCAAATAGGGAAGAACCAAACCATAGCGGGGTGAAAGGTGTTAACCCTTAATGTGCTGAATTAAATTTTGTTGTCTGCTGGAAATGTTATATTTTCAATATTGCTGAACGAAATAACGTCACTACGGAGCAGTAGAAAAATCTAACATTTCCTGAAATACCTGTTGTAGCCGATTATGGTTTGGTAGTCGGTTTATTGTCGTAAAAAGCTGAAACATTGAACAATATTATCAATATTGTGACTAGGTGGATCAAGTAATAAAATAAGGCAGTGGCGTCACCAGCTTACACAAAAAGGGAGGCGGTTCGAGATCAATATTGACCTTATTTCCAGTGTAGACAAACCAGCCTGTGCAACCGCGCAGTCTGATCTTTGTTTCCAGTGAAAAGAAAACAAACTAACGTGCGCATCCGCGCAGCCTGATCTGGGTTTCCAGTGGATGGGCCATGTAGATGAACCAGCATGCACATCCGCGCAGTCTGATCTGGGTCTACATTAGTCACCCTACAGTGATTAAACAGACTGGTGAATAAAAGGACCCCATCTGGCGACGCCATTGTGCGGTTTTACATGTTTTATACAATGACAAGTTTAAAGATAACAACAGTCTATACTCGTTTACACAGAAGACGGAGAAGAATAATTTGAGTTTATAGAAATTTGAGTTAATGAGCGTTACGTGCATTATATTGGAAAACAGTACTCGAGATCTAGAATATAATTATGCGTTATCAGTACTTTCACTACTTTGATTCAAGAAAGTATTCTGTAACAAGTATAGACTGTATCAGAGTTTACCATGCTTTTGTATTGCTATATGCATTCATGACTTTACTAATGAATGAATAAACAAAGTTAAATGATGCACTGAATAGATACATGTACACAGTTCAATATTAAAACAACACTGATATGGCAGATATGACTAGACGCGTGACCAGAAGCAATATCTTACAATCTACAAAGTAAGGTGGAGGCCACTATTTTTACATAATAATTATGTAATACAAATCAAGATCAGGTATTGTTGTTGTAAATAGATGACAAACGCGAGTGTGAACGGTTGATATTGATGTATAACTGCCTATCAACAGCTAAGGTCACTCAAGGCCGGGCCAACAGGTTGGACTCCCGGTATCTCGTATTCAAACATAAATGAGATAAATTCCCAAAATATATTTATTCAGCCCCGAGATTAGAATATTCTGACCTGGTACCTTACCTCGCTAACCGTAATATATAATTAGCTCTAATCATATTACATGTACTTTAACATGCTTCAATGGAGCGCAACCAGATTAGCTCTTATCACATTACTTTTACATGTTCAAACGGAGCATAACCAGATTTAGCTCTCTTGTACCGGAATGCCGGAAATGTACAGAAGGGCCAAATCATGTAAAAATGCAATTGGGTACAAACAATAATGGGGACGAACAATATTGTGAACGAAATGACATTATAGCTTTCAACTGCATCGACTCGAAACTGAAGGCGTCTGACATGGTGTGAGATCCGCAAGTAATATAAAAACAGGTTTATAATCATACTATGAATATGATTAGCATCAATTCTTACATTATGGCTCGATAAAAAGCTTCAAAGTTGCACATTGTACATATTTTGAACGAGTTTGTAACTTCTATGACGAGAGCGTAACAAGGTACATAACTCTTGCAAAGCCCGGCACATTTCGTTCATGTTCAGGAGTGCGATCGCTCGCGAGCAATCGCGCCTCTGAACATGAGTCGGTTGATAACATATTTCATCCCAATATTGTTTCATGACACCTGTGCTTCGATTTTCATAGTAGTGCGGAGTACAGGACTCTAATATTATTGCTATTTCCACCAAAGAAATGTCTGTGCTATGTAATGGCAGAGTTTCGACTTGAAAACAAACATGTTATGTAACAAGGATGCAGGTAATGCAGTAAATTTTGAAGTAAAAAATTGACAGAGCAACGTTCCGTGGTTATTTCCGTGTTTGGCTGCAGAGTGAAGTCAACTCAGATTTGCGCTCTGATTTGGCACTCTGATTTGGCACTCCATCGAAATTAATTAGAGCAATGTGTGAAAATACTTACATATATGTACAATGAAACAAGTTACAGTGCAATTAAAATCTACTTAACTAAATGGCGCATGTGCAATGAATATGTTTATTTGGCTTGCAGACAGCGCTTCAAAAACAATAATAAACAATGCTATTAAATCATTACTTAACGTTAGACGACGTCACACTGCTCCGTGCTGACGTAGATGCCTGCGAATAAATGACTACTTTACAAAATCTTGTGATTTACTTCATGGAACCAATATGTTACTGTTGCACAAATGAACCAACTTTCTAATGGCATATTTCACAACCAATTTGACCAAATGGTTCTTTAGATATAAGCAAAGTCCTAGAACTTTACGACTGCACCTCATATATACATATACATCGACACATTACGTTACGAGCCCGCTCATCTGTATATAACGGTACACTACTTGCATACATTATAATAGAGCTTTTTATGCCCCGGTCTCGGTAGAGCCGGAGGCATATAGCATTGGACTGTGTTTCCGTGTGTCCGGCACATTAAGAGTTTCGAAATTCTGTTATAACTTCTATATCCCATGAAGATTACTTAAATATTTCAACACAATATACATCCATGCTGCCATTAATATGACCTTGACCTTTTGACCTTGACAACTTTGAACCTTTTCCCACATTAAAAAGTTTGCCGGAGTTTCGAAATTCTGTTATAACTTCTATATCCCTTGAAGTATTACTTAAATATTTCAACACAGTATATGTGGACAAACGTCACACTTCCCTGCTGCCCTTAATATGACCATGACAACTTGGAACTTTTTCCCACATTAAGAAGTTCGCTGGAGTTTCTCAATTCTGTCATAACTTCTATATTCCTGGAAGGATTACTTAAATATTTCAACACAGCATACTTGTGAACAAATGCCATACATCCATGCTTACCTTAATATGACCTTTTGACCTTGACTTTTTCACACATTAATAAGTTAGCCGGTGATTTCTGTCATAACTTCTATATCCCTTGATGGATTACTTTGATATTCCAATACATGATACTTGTGGACAAATGCCACACATCAACACTGCCCTTAATGTGACCTTGACCTTTTTATACGCCTGTTTGAAAAAACGGGACGTATTATGTATTCACCTTTACGGGCAGGCAGGCACAGCTTGTCCACACAATAACTAGTCTACTTGACGGATTGTAACCAAATTCGGTATACATGTTTATCACGGCAAGCCGAAGAAGCCTATTGATTTTGATGACTTGTCTCCCCTTGGCAGCCATTTTTAATTTTCGCACTGTATCCTTGTTCTACATTTTTGTATGCAATACTATATACTTTCTAAATTTGTACCTAAATTAGTATACCGGTACCTATTTATCACAACAAGAGGAAGAAATAATGCTATAGATTTTCAATTTCACATTACGGTTTCTTGTCTTGGTGACAGCTTCACATTTCTGCATCTTCGCTGTCTTGCCCATATTCGACGGGCGTATTTTGTGACTTACGGCACTCTTGTTCTTTCATAAATTTGCTTGTAAATACTTATCACTTTTGTTAATTAACTTTGCGACAGTTTCTCCAATCTGCCACCGGTCTGATCAGGGTATGCCCAAGTGACTTTGGTGTGGTATGGACCTGGCCCCAGGTCGGGTTATTCTAATTTCAGGACTGAATATATATATTTTTTTATGTAAATATTCCGTTCTGATTTTGGGATTTTACCCCAATGCAGCAGGTTGATACGGGATCGAACCGTTGGCCTGGCCTTAAATGACCTTAGCGGTTGATAGGCCGTTAAACTCCAACAAACAAACAAACCGACCAGTATGTGCATCTACAGTTTGATCAGGGTATGCACTGTTTAACAGTGCATACCCTGATCAGACTGTGTGGATGCACATACTGATTGGGTCAGGACTGGTTCTAACAAATGCATGTAAATGGTTTCTTCGTCATGCAATTTTCTAATATATCTTTTGTATTCTTTTTCAGCATCCTCAGTCATGAGTATAGACCAGTCTCTTGATCTACATGACAGGTATATTAACCATTTCATATATTAACCGGAAGGCCTCGTCCAGTATTCCCGCGACTTTTCCATGTTTATATCCCCGATAAATTCCACAAAAAGGCCATTCATTCCTTATAATTCCAGCATTTGAAATAAATTCATCAAGAAAATGTGTTGGAATTATTTTAACTGCGCCTCACGGTTACGGAAAGTAGTTCGGCGTGGGAGTTTACTGGGATATAAATTTTGGACAGAGACTTGCTACGGGCCAATCAAATGTTAGGGAAATGTGTAAATATGTTTGTGCTGGAATTATTAACCATTTCAACACTACGCACCACTTTCCCAATGATTGCAAACAGTGTAGATCCAGATGTTATCCTGATCCGGCTCGTAGCGAGTCGTTTCGTCAGGATCTGCACTATGGATATTTTCAGATTTTTGACAAAACACCCGTTTTATGATTAGCCCTTTCAACACTACATACCTCTTTAGCAGAGTTTGCAAACAGTGTACATGTAGATCCAGATGAGCCAGCTTGTTGTAACAAGCTGTCAGGATCTGCACTTTTTGCAAGAAATTTCATATATTTTAGGAAAAACACCCCCTCACATTGTAGAAATCGACTACCAGTAGTCTGAAAATGTATTTTGTGACAATTTGATTGGTCTTTAAATTAACATATCGCAGTCCATTTCAGTTGAAAGGGTTAATGGAATAGTTCCAAAGTCTTCATGGAGTAGTTTATACCAGTTACTTAAGAGTGAAATGGTAACCTTTGTAAATAAACTACAGCCAGTACGTAAAATGTAGAATAAGTGGATCTGTGCTGAATCAATGCTAGTCAATGGTCGACTTGTTGACCTTCTAACTGGTCATGTCCAGTCTCTGTCATGTAACTGGTCTCTGTTATCCTGGCTCTATTCCATACAAGTTTGCGTTAACAGACTTCAACCAAATTCAGTATACCGGTAATAAAAATTAATAAATTTATCCTTAAATTGAAAATTTCTCCCTCCAAGTATACTTTGCCAGATAAGTATACTTTGCAATGTTGGTGAAATAGGCTACTGATCTATTACACATAATCATTATGTGAAACACAAGTCGGGTCTGTCTTCATAGTTGTGTTGCTTTGTAAAGTAGAAATGTTCACTGTGTGTCAAAATTTGTACATGTAAGTGTCCATGTTGGTTTGATGTTTTTTTTGTTTCTATTAACCAATGTTAGCCCTTTGAACACTAAACATCTCCATATATCGTTATTTAGTACAAGAATACCCGTCCCTAAATGACCTTAGCTGTTGCTCGGACGTTAGACCCGTTCACTTTAGTGCAAGAACAATTAGTGTTTCGCCAACTGAGTCAATTATCCCTTTTCTTGTTAATGGTACAGTCCAGACGTTAACATAGAAGAGTCCATACCAAATACGTCGGGGTGAAAGGGTTAACTAAATATGTGACTGGAGAAATGGGGCTTATTGGTTTGTGACCAGTGTAAAACTGCACAGTCTGATCAGGATCTGCACTGTTCACCTTTCCAATCATGAAACACCTGCTAGTGTAGATGGTAATCAGGCTGTATGAGTGCTATTTGATCAGGAACAATGCTGGTCACAAAACCCATAAGCCCCATTTCTCCAGTCGCCTACACGTGTGTATTCGCCATTGCAGCCATGAGACTGAACTGACAATACCGGGGTTGGTGCAGAATTCCGGGGACGCCATCGACCCAACTCTCACCGAGCTGATGAAGACCATATATGACGGAAATGCGGCAAGACAACTAATGTACGTGCTCTGTTCTTTCTCTTTGTCTGTGGAATTGAGTTTGAATCGAGTTTGAATCTATACTGGCAAACATAGCTGAATAGTGCATCTTTCCATTTATAAATTATAGTTTTGCGATTACATCATGTGTTTATTTTTCGTCAAAATGATGTGATTTAGATGGTAATATGCAACCAGGCTAGAGTTATATAGACATATTATTATCATACTGTTTCATGATATTGACTCCAGCGGTGGGATTACTGGAGCCTGTGCTGCTATGTTCAGGCTCAACAAATAATGATGAAGTTTTAGCGTAAAATTTAACTACTTTGACACCTTCAACACTAACGAATGCAATACCATTCTTCACAATCTGTGGTTATCCCAGAGCTCCAGATAAGCTGCATATTTGCTTAAATACCAAATTAAAATTGCCAAACACCCAATTGAAATCAGAAGTAGGGAGTATCAAAAAGTAATACAAATTTTAGGTACATTTATTATGCAATAAATAGACCACAAATATAGCATATTTTTATTATTTTCCATGAAAACACATGTTGGTATTTCATTAGAATTGTCTCAAAGGAGACAATTCTAATGAAATGCCAAGACATGTTTTCATTTCGAAGCAAACTTTGAAATAATTGCTGTCTGTTGATGTGTAAACAGTAGTGCAATTTTATTTTACCCAATTAAAATTTTGAAATACCCAATTACTTCAGAAATGATGGAGTGACAATACTCAGTTACTAATTCCTTATCTAGAGCCCTGTATCCAAATCTATGCCATGGCTTGTAATAAGCGATCTAATCTGGATCTATTCTGAGAATTCCTACACGTTTCCAGGGATTCCGCTGGCGATCGCCACTTTCGCAATTGGCGATAAAAATAAACAATTGGCGATAAAAAATGATAATTTTTAAAAAAAAAATTTTTTTTTTTTTTTTTTTTTTCGAAAATTGTAATTTTTTATCGCCAATTGTTTATTTTTATCCTATTGGTTATTCCTTTTTTTTTCTTTTTGAAGTGGCGATTTTTTTAATTTCCCCGGAATCCCTGCGTTTCTTAGCCTTGCTAGATAAATTTGATATCAAAAGACACTAGACTGGTATTCTCTATATATTTAACAAAAAAATCCTGATTTTTCTCTCCACACGACTGGTATTCTCTATATATTTAACAAAATAATCCTGATTTTTCTCTCCAGAACGCTCCAAGGTTCGGACACGGCCAACAGTTTCAGTGTGTTTGGCAAGGAGGTAGACATTGTGTCCAGCAAGCAGAGTGGACCGGTCAGCCGGCAGTCGTTAGCCGGTTCTAACAAGGTATGGATGGGTGGATAGCATCTCTCTGTCACGCTTGTTGAATAAAGTGCCATACTAATTGGGCCACAATATCACAAATGTGGCTGTGACTGGAGAAATGGGGCTTATGGGTTTAGCGACCAGTGTAGATCCAGATCAGCCTGTGCTTTCGCACAGTCTGATCAGGATCTGCACTGTTCGCCATTCCATCAATTAAACACCCATCATGCTTCTAACAAGCAATTTATATCGTTATCTGGCTACATGAATGTGCTATTGTCACGCCTGCTTGCGGACAGTGCATTATAGTCCGCACATTAGCGTACGTACGTGAGTCCGAGTTTGCGTTATTGGTTAAAGTTTTTTGGTATACTGTCAAAGCTCGGTGTGCGCGACATGCGGGACGCTGCCATCTGTCTGTTTCACGAAAGCTGCCCAAATTTTACGGCTATATAAACAATTCAAAAACAAGATTTCATTTGATAATATTAAATTAAAGGAAAAATTAAGAATGAGCCTCCTTTTTATTTCGTGAAATTTGGTCAAATATTGATTTTATTGCGAAAAAACAATTTCCCCATGTTAAATCCCCATAGACATCTTCACGGAGTGAAGATGTCTATGGGGATTTAACATGGGGAAATTTTTTTGAATTTTAGAAATACTGGACCGATTTTTAAAATTTAACTTTTGTTTTCTTAGTTAGATCATATCCAAGCTATCTAGTCAGGTTTTGGAGTCAATTTCCAAATTTTTTTGTTTTTTGACTCCTCCCACACTTCCTTATCACTTTTTCCCCCATGTTAAATTCCCATAGACAAATCAATTTTTTGTAATAAAATCAGTATTTGACCGAATTTCACGAAATAAAAAGAAGGCTCATTCTTAAATTTTCCTTTAATTTAATATTATCGAAAATAATATTGTTTTTGAATTGTCTATATAGCCGTAAAATTTGGGCAGCTTTCGTGAAACAGACTATAATTTGGTCAGGAGCTTCATGTACACTGGTCGCAAGTCCCACAAGCCACATTTCTTCAGTCACAGCCACAAATGAGAGGGGGATGTGTTGACAGTGTAGTGGTACATCATTGAACTTTAATACTGGAGGTCGTGTGTAGAACACAGGTGAATAGTGGGTGGCAGGTGGGAGCATGCAATGGGTAATTTAACGATCGGGGTTCATCCTTAACAGAATTCCGAATGGAGACCTGGTTTTTGCTCTCACATACGTCTTTGGTATTTTGTATGTGACAGTTGAATCTGGTTATACCCCTTATGTGAGTATTACGATTGTTCGAAATCCTATTTTACTATTATTTTCTTCTTCATGTAAATAGCCCGTGAGCCAATAACCGAAACCCTCCCCCCCCTGTGGGATTTTTGCAGACATATATTTCCTGAAACTACATTCAATTATGAGTGTTAATCCGTTGTCTGCGCTCTGTAACCCGATGGATGAACATATGGCGCCATTTTCAAGTATGTCACCCTCGGTATTTTTAGTATCTTGAAAAATCGCATTTTTTAATAAATATTGCCTAACTTATATCCTTTTGTTCGAATAAGATTGTATTTTTGTACGTTTTCCGAGATTTTGAACACCATGGAATAGAATAATATACAATTGAAATAAATTTGACAATCTAGAAGTCATATTTTACAGGTTTTATTACCCACCCACCCAATTTCAATGGTAAAATATACATGTTAATAACTTTATGAAAAGTTGGCGTTTTTTCATTTTATCAATGTCAATGTAGTCTAGTAGGGCCAATTGAACATATCCATGTATATACGTCGACTATTTAGTGTCTATCACAAAATATACAAAGTGAAAAATAACGTATTTTCGACCATTCCCCACCAACTCATTTTACAATGGCAATTTAACAGGTATGTAATATTATGCAATTTAACAACATTATAACCGCTTACTATGGATTGAAAACAACTCAAATATGTAACATTATTGTCCATACTTACTAAATATACTATGAGTCCGTGTTTTCGTCCGTCTGTACGGACATTTCTCAAATAAAAATTGACGGTACCGATTTTGAAATATATCCGAATATTCAAACATTTCGGGGCACTAGATCATTATCGGCAACAGTAGTTGATCTACAACATTAATAATCTCGTTATAGTGGCGAGACAAATCCTCACAGCATCAGGCAAGATGAAACACAATAGGCAAAAACTGAATCCACATATAATACAATTCAAGAGGCAACATACATCATGGTTTACAGTATTCAACTTGCAATACAAAATACATGTTGTTCAAGTCAAAACATCGTACCTGTGGCGAGGCAATCCTCACAGCATCAGGCAAGATGAAACACAATAGACAAAAACGTAATCCACATATAATACAATTCAAGAGGAAACACATGTCATGGTTTACAGTAATCAACTTGCAATACAAAATATTCTACATGTTGTTCAAGTCAAAACATCGCACCTGTGGCGAGGCAATCCTCACAGCATCAGGCAAGGTGAAACACAATAGACAAAAACGTAATCCACATATAATACAATTCAAGAGGAAACACATGTCATGGTTTACAGTAATCAACTTGCAATACAAAATATTCTACATGTTGTTCAAGTCAAAACATCGCACCTGTGGCGAGGTAATCCTGACAGCAGCAGGCAAGATGAAACACAATAGGCAACAGCTTGATCCACATATAATACAATTCAAGAGGCAACATATATCATGGTTTACAGCATTCAATTTGCGATCGTCACAACATCAGGCAAGTTATGTGAAGTTCTAATTGTGAGAGTAGGTTAAGATAAATCCAGACTAGTCATACGCGTCATCAGTGTCAAACATGGCATCACGTAGGCTCTCTGCTTCATGATCTTCTGTTTCATCAGTATCAGGTACGTCATCCCGTTCCTCTATTAACAGATCAACCATTTCACTTGGCAGGTGATCTCCTTCTGTCCACTTGCATTCTAACAAGCCACTGTTAACTTCCCATCCATGTTCATCTGGTGGCGGTATGTCTGCATCACGCCGGTCAGCATTGTTCCAAATGAGCGTTTGATAGTTGGCTCTTGCAGGATGCATTTTCATTGACGATCTGTATGGTGGTAAAAGGCTCAGGTTAGCCCCATTCTACGTCGAAAGAAGATCGCCAGACCTGGGGCTACACTTTTGTAGAAATAGCTCCATTCGTAGCTTGTTGATATCTGTAATGTCTGATTTGTTGTACAGCAAGCATACAAAGTGTTCAAGCGTTTGAAATAGCTTTTCATCAACTGACTGAGACATTCCCAACTTCTGGAAGGCTTCAATTAACTCTGGATGCCGCTGGAGTGTTTTCAAAGGAGTAACTTTACCACGCCGAACGAAAGCACTTGTGCTATCACAGCCTGTAAAAGCATGGAGTGCAGGCAATGCGAAACACAGTTCAGTTCCTATGTCTCCAATGACACCATGTATGTCAACCAGCCGCCTCTTGTTCCCAACTCCGGTATCTAACAGCAGTTGTTGTTTCAGCTTCTGTCTGAATTTCAACATCAAAACAAACACATCCGTGTCTGGGGATCTCACAATAATGGTGCTGTTCTCTGGTGTATGCAGTGCATGGTACGCACAATGCAGGATTAGCCGTGTATCCGCCTCCTCTTGCGATGAGTGCAACTCCTCTATCTCAACAGTTTGTGTAGTCTTACCATCAGTGCTAGTTAGCTGCATACATTGCTCCCCGCTTACAAACTGAATAGTCTTGCCTATCAGCTTTGGAGCGTACTTATCTTGCATCCATTCAGACATGAGAAGTCTAATTAGTTGTGTTTTGTTTGAATTGTTTGACAAGAACAGTTTCCAATCTCGTGGAACTTTTGTGAGAGGTCCTTTTATAATGTAAGTCTTTGATGTACCCCTGCGTATTCGCTCAGCTGCTTTTATTGTCAAGTCTTGGTATGTATCTGTCACAAAATCTACACGCTCAACTTTCGGGAGCTGATTATATATGTTATCTGCAAGATCCGCGAATGTGTTTGACAAAGCGCTCTGCATGTTTAACAGTGCATTGCCGTCAATAATATAGCTCACTTGACCCGTCGGAGGTACATCAACACTATGTGATTGTCCTTCAAGCTGGTGCATGAGTTTAGCTTTATCAGTTTTTGCTGGCGAGCCACCCGCAGTGGCGAGCGACCATGGCACAGGTCCCAATGGGTAGCTAAGCACCTTTTCCATGTCAATGTTGTGTTTGAGAGCAAGTGAAATTAGCTGCCCAAATATATTTCGTTCAGCTACTAACTCCTTTATCTTTATCTGCGTACCAGTGAGCTTCACAGCTTTAGCGAGTGATGCAAATGTTTTCAGGCGCAACTGTTTTATTGGTGCATGAAAGCTGACTGACTTTTCAACAAACCGCTCCTGGACAAACCGCGCAAACCTTTGTTTTCCTGTCATTTCTGCAGACAGCAGATCGTCAACGACATCTTTAGGAGCTGACGCCTCTGAATATATGCAATAGAGCGATTCATCTGATGCTTCAAACGGATCTATAAAATTTCCTCTTGCATTGATAATTTTCTTGACGTCTGTTTCACTTCTGGATATTTCCGAAGTTCGTGTGTCCTTGTGTGAAGACTGTTCATGTGCGTTCATATCAGCCAGTTCAAGCGTAGCATCCATGTAGCTAGCTCGGAAGTGTCTCGTTATACACAATCTGTAGTATGCTGCATAATTGCGGCTGAAACCTATTATACCTCCATGTGACTTAGCATGGCGATTGATGGTTTGCTCTATTGTGATATCCACGCCATTTCTGGATGACGGAACACTACATCGGTTCACACTGAATCCATTGTTCCTCAACAGATCTTCCATCCCAGGATATAACTGCTCTAAGTTTAACAAACTCAGCAGATATACTGTAGTATACCGTGCGTAGTTGGGATGGTCAATGCTGAAGAACAATGGACACATCTTCTGAAGACATGCTATGTGAAGGTCTAAGTTGTTTTCTTTGGTGGCTCGGAGAAACTGCAACACCGTATGCACCGAATCCATGTATCCCAGCCAATACTGTGCCGTTTTCCCAAGTTTCCCTTCACTAACCCTGTCTCGAAACTCCGAGTATGATGACAATGCTTTCATGCATTTGTCATTTGTCATGAACTCCAATAATCTCCAAAAATACCCGAAAGGGCCATTATATAATACCTATTTGGCGGCCATTTTGAAAATAATTACCGTTGATAGCACACCAGAAATAATGCAAATCGATGTGAAAAAGGATCTACCATGTGAATATGTTGCTACTGACTCAGCTGACATGATTAAATTGTAGGTAGCTCATCGTGTGGTGAAAAAAAATGTTGCAAGCATAAACAATTAAGTATTTTGGCGGCCATTTTGATAATTGTGGCTATTTGAGGATGGTATCCAATATAAAACTTATTGTAAGTCATTTTATACTCAATTGGTGAAAATAATGATATCGCTTAACTTGGAAGAACGTGATTTAAATGACACATATCGGCCTGTTCTAAAACCACCCAGTTTTGTATGGCGGCCATTTTGGAAAATGGCCACCATTTGTTCATCCATCGGCTTTGTAGGCGCAGACAATCAGGTTTGATAGACAATAGGTTACTGAATCCGAAAATCATACTGACCAAAAATCCCACAGGGGGATGGAGGGGGGGTTATTGGTGGCTCAAGGTCTAAAATTGCTTGGCCCTAAATGATGCTATTTTTGTTAAACACCATTCCATTCATAATCCTATTTCAGGGGAAGGGGCCAAGTGACTTGGTGTGGTATGGACCTTGCACCAGGTCCGGTTATTTCAATTTCAGGGCTGAATATATTTTTTCTCCATGTAAATATTCCGTTCTGATTTTGGGATTTTCCCCTCAATGCAGCAGGTTAAAACAGGATCGAACCCGTTTGCCCGGCCTTGCATGACCTTAGCTGTTGATAGGCTGTTAAACACCAATAAACAAACAAACACGGGTGAATTAATGCATAGCAGTGATGGTCAAAATAGTTAATAATTGTTTAGATACCAGTAGAAGGCCTATTATTAGAGGAAGGTCCCGAGCAGGAGGGTGACAGTTCTGCCCTCCCAAGTCAAACTGCAGTATCTGTTAAGCTGCAGTCGCTGCACTATGATGCTATGCTGACCCTGTGCAATCATCCCAAGTCAAACTGCAGTATATTTTAAACTGCAGTATCTGCACTATGATGCTATGCTGACCCTGTGCAATCACCCCCACCTGGGGATGATTGCACAGGGTCAGCATAGCATCATAGTGCAGATACTGCAGTTTAACCGATAACCGATACTGCAGTTTAACAGATACTGCAGTTTGACTTGGGAGGGCAGAGTTGTATTAACCAGTCCTGGGGCTGTTTCACTAAACTTCGTACAACTAAAATGTTCGTAAGTGCAAATTTAGGATCGTCTGGAAATTTCAACTGGTGGATTTACATATGCATATGCAGCCTATGCGCAATAAATATAAATTCAATAATGTCTACAAGAAAACATTGTTAATTTTGCACTTACGAACATTTTAGTTGTATAAAGTTTAGTGAAACGGCCCCCTGTTGTACGATGTCCACAAATGATGAAGCTCCAAGAAAAGCCTTACAAGATATCCAAGTGGTTCTGAACTTATCATGGTGGTGCCAATTTCACAGGTCTGACAGTTACTTTGTATAGTTACAGTGTTTTCAATGTTTACTACATATAGTTTGTTTACATGTGTCTGTGACTAGAAAAATAGGTCGTATCGGTTTTGTGACCAGTGTAGATCGAGATCAGCCTGTGTATCTGCACAGGTTATTGAGGATATGCACTATTCACATACTTCATGCTTCTTACAATACAGCCAATATACATGCAAGATCGTTATCAGGTTGCAAAAGTGTGTTATTTCATCAGGAGCTACACTGGTCATAAGCCCCATTTCTCCAGCCACAAATGTGACCAGCCATGTGGATTCATACCTAAGAAGGTGTGCGACATTTCACGGTTGTTGAAAATGTCTTGAAGTTCCAGCGGCCCAATAAATGCAACCCAATAATTTTGTCAATTGCAGGTGAAGATCACGCCAGTGGTGAATTACGATTGGGAACATCGAAAATACATTGGAAACCTTGTAGCAGTACACAGGAATAACACGTTTGCTGCGTACGTCCTCAAAGGTTTGTACTCCCTTGTTTCTGTGGGGCAGGTGCATTATTTCCGCTATACTAGCGAGCATTGGATATCCGTTGATTCAGACCACTTATACTTTGCCACATGATGAGAAATGAGATCTGGGTTGACGGGGACAAAATGTTTGAGTACTGGTTTCATTGAGATTTTGGTATATGATATGTATTGATTAAGTTTACTGATTTCGTGAAAAAATCAAGACAAACCGAGTTTCAGTCAACGAGTTTAATAAATACCATATTAAATCAACACAAGTGTTAGATTCTATTTACTGCATAAGCACATTGAAGCTGTACTTATACCAAATGTGGTTTCTGTAGTGGTCTCATTTGCATATTTGTTATACCCCCAGCATACGAAAATGCGTTAAAGTTTTTGTTGGTCCAGGCGGCTCCCGGGGTATCCACGAGCCTCTGCTCACTTGCTCTGGTTACTCTAGTGTTTTAATACACTGTGTTATTACACTGCGAAATCCCAGTTTATGCTATAAACCTTGTTCCATGTGTTCAGGTAAAGCAGGAGGTGTAGTCCGAGTGAACAACCGGAAGACGGCAGAACGGCATTTGTTGAAGGACTTCGTGGGCCGCGTCATAGACCTGGCCTTCGCGCAGAGTGACGACATTCTACTGGCGGTGGTAGACGAGATTGGTAACCTCTGTGTCTACGACATCAAACAGACCGACAATAGCGACAGGAAAATCATGTATCCTTTACTGATCTCCGCAAATTTATGGCTGAGACTGGAAAAATGGGGCATATGAGATTTGTGACCAGTGTAACTCCTGATTAAATAGCACACTCCTGTAGCCTGATAACCATCTGTATTGCTTCTTAGAAACATGAATTGTGTTTCATTGATGAAATGACAAACAGTGCAGATCCATGCACAGGCTGATCTGGATCACACTGATCGCAAAACCCATAAGCCACCAATGAGGAGTAAATCTTTCACTCCTATCCAACTTGCATTGACTTGACAGTACTTGATTGGTGATTACAAATGCATTTACCTTATTGGATTAATTTTGTACACATTTGTTGAAAATATATAATATTAAAACATGGTAGCCAATGACCAATCCTTGATGCCGGACCAGCCGACATGTAGTGTGTAGAAAATAAACATCGTTAAATGAAATAAGCACTTTAACCCTTTCAACACCACATGCCTGTATAGTGATATTGGCAGTGTAGATCCAGACGGCTCGTCACGAGCCGTCTGGATCTACACTGCCAATATCACTATACAGGCCTGTGGTGTTGAAAGGGTTAAAGTGCTTATTTCATTTAACGATATTTATTTTGCTCGTCACGAGCCGTCTCATCAGGATCTCCACTTTTTGCAAGTAATTTTTCATATTTTTGAGAACAAAAACACCCTCTTTTCATAAATGGAATTGTCTGAAAAAAAATATATCAACATCCATTCCTGTTACTTAGGGTGAAAGGGTTAACTTGATATCAAACACTTGACAAATGACCATTCCTTGACGTTGCGAGTTCGAACCTGCTGTTGCACGTGCAGCGCCCAGAGAGGACGGTGATCAGCGAGTACCACCGCGTAATCTGGTGCCCCTATATCCCGGACGACGCGGACGACAGCAGCACCACCGAGACCTCGTCCATCCAGGACAATCCATCACGAGTACTAGTGCTCACCAACGATGAGAAGGTACACTCCATTGTATAATTGTATAAGTTATTGTTCACATATTGGATTTTTAACCCTTTCACCCCTATGTAACTGGAATGGATTTTGATATGTTAATTTTGCAACCAATTCAATCATCCCAAAATGGTTTTCAGACTAGTACATTTAGGAAAAGCGGGCGTTTGCGTTCTCAAAAATATGAAAATTTCTTTAAATAAGTGCAGATCCTGACGAGACGGCTCATCTGGATCTGCGCTGTTTGCATAAACTGCTATAGCGGGCTTTCGGGTTCAAAGGGTTAAGGAATTAAATTAAATAGTTAGGTAGGCTCCTCTATATTGGTCACGGTGTTGTAGGCGGAGATCTGGAGTGTGGATCTGGTGACCAAGGACCACGGAGCGGGGCCTGTCTACCCCGATGACGTCGAGATGGGCCTCATCCAGATCGACAGCCATACCAAGGTACTATATCTAACACAAATGATCTAACCTTGCCCAGATCATCAATATTTCTGAACTTCTATTCGCAATGCCAACTTGTAATTAAGCAATTTGATTGCCTGAGCTGTAACAGTCAATCGAGCTGCTTGATTTCAAAAACAATATTCAAGTGTTCAGAAATAAAGAAAAAAAATAAAGAAATTAACAAATATTGTCAAGAGTAACGCAGGTGGCTGTGTATCTGCTGTAATTACAGCAATTCCAGATGATGATCACCTTACGGTAACAGTGTGATTATTTATTTCAGTGAATGAATAATGAATCGCCGAAGCAGTAACCGTAATCATTAACTATCCATAGCTCAATGAAGCAGTGACCGTAATTGGCAATTACCCATAGCTCAATTAGTGACCCTAATTGGCAATTACTTATAGCTCAATGAAACAGTGACCGTAATTGACAACTACCCATAGTTCAATCAAGCAGTGACCATAATTGACAACTACCCATGGTTCAATGAAGTAGTGACCGTAATTGGCAATTACCCGTAGCCCAATGAAGCAGTGACCATAATTGGCAATTACCCATACCTCAATGAAATGGTTACCAGAATTGACTACTACCCATGATTCAATGAAGTTGTGACCATAATTGGCAATTACCCATAGCTCAATGAAGCAGTAACCGTTATTGACAATTACCCGTAGCTCAATGAAGCAGTGAACTTAATTGGCAATTACCGCACCATTTACAGCCAATCATGGATGCGGCCTTCTCGCCAGACGGGACGGCCCTGGCCACGGCGAGTCTGGATGGGGAGGTGAAGTTCTTCCAGGTCTACATGCACGAGGGCACCTCACCCAGGTACAGTGCTGGTCAGTCACCATATGAGACACCCCTTGCGATTTTGTATTACGCAGTGATGGGTTGTAGCCTAGGGGTTAGAACACCTGACTTCCAATCCAGAGGCTGTGGGTTCGAATCTCGCCTTGGGCATCAAAAATACTTTCATAGTATGTCCATCCCACTGGTCTGGCGGATGAGACTTTAAACTGTGGTCCCGTGTCTATATGACCTTAGCTGTTGCTGGGACGTTAAACCCATTCACTTTCACTTTAATGAAATTACGCAGATGTTCCAAGGTACAAAATCACATGGCGTGTCTCATATACAGTTAAGCGACTAAACCAGCTGCATGATGCTGGATGATGGTAGGGTACGCTATCTTCAGAGCTCCAGTAGCCTATTTCATCAACATTGCAAAGTATACTTTACTAGCAAAGTATACTTTGAGGGAGTAATCATTTATTTTTCCTGAAATGCATTATTTCATATAGAACTAACAAATGTATATATTTCAAGATTAAAAGTATGCAGAATTATTATACTGAATTTATTACATTATCACAGCCAAATTGGCTGTGATAATGTAATAAATTCAGTATAATAAAAATTAATAAATTTATCATAAAATTGAAAATTTCTCCCTCAAAGTATACTTTGCTACTAAAGTATACTTTGCAATGTTGCTGAAATAGGCTACAGATAAGATTTGTGTAAAGAATATTATGCCCCCTGATTTCAAATTCAATGTAATTGTATCCCCCAGACGAATGTCTCCTCTTGTTGGCTGGACATGCCTCAACGAGTGTACTTTGAGACCTTTGGCACTCTTGTGTTGAGATACATGTATATCAATAGATCTGCAAAATTGATATTTGCGAATACCCTGTCACTCGTGGTATGGGAGTAATTGTATCTGGGAGTCCTTGCTTACCAATCTACATCTTGTTTGTTGTAATATGAAATGACGCTGTGAAATGCCTGTTGTATATTCCAGATGCCTGCACCAGTGGAAGCCCCACGGCGGCAAACCCATGTCCTGTCTCTTCTTCCTCGACGACCACAAAAACTTCAGTCCTGAGTACGTAATACATGACTTCTATTGGTTGAGTTTATGTCAGTGTTGTGTAATTGACGATGGGCAGAATGTGTGAGTTCGTGCCCGGTTAGCTCAGTCTATTAGAGCGATGGTACGGTAAACTAGAGATCCCTGGTTTGATTCCGGGCCACTGCGTATCTTTCTTATGCTGTGACATTTGTTGTTCCACTGGCGAACGTGACTTATATATGTTCCGAGATCAACCAAGATGTAGATATCTGTCCCAAAAAATCATGAATTCTGGGACAAATTCTAATTTGGCGGGGGTGTATTTGTGCCCTGTTAGCTCAGTCGGTTAGAACAACGGTACAGTAAGCCAGGGGTCCCCGGTTCGATTCCGGACCGGTGCTTATCTTTTAAATGGGGTCTGGAAGACACTATAAAATAGCAATGCCATTCTCCAGTACAAAGACTGGTTAGTTGTGGGCAGTAACTGTTAACCTATCACCCAAATAATCATGTGTCATTGTGTGTCACCAGTGCCCAGTTCTGGAAGTTCGCGGTGACGGGGGCAGACAACAACCAGGAAGTGAAGATCTGGAGCTGCGAGTCGTGGAACTGCCTGCAGACAATCCGCTTCCTCTGTCCCTCGGGCCTGCCGTCCAACTTCAGTGTTGACCCCTGTATGAAGGCTGCCCTCGACCTCAGTGCTCGCTACCTCGTGTTGTCGGATATTAAACGCAAGGTAACGACACCGTTTGTTTAACACTATTTTCTGTAAATAGTCAGTTCTGATTTGGGATTTTCCCCCCATCACAGCAGGTGAAATATGGGATTCGACCACGTTGGCCTAAAATTACCTTAGCTGTTGACAGGCCGTTAAACACCATTAAATAAATAAATTAACCCTTGCACCCTATTTATATAATGTGGTAAATTCCATTTTAATTTTTGATTGTATTCTAGCGATAGAGTTTTGGGCTTGAATACCGGAGCTTGTGGGTTCAATCGTCGTCCGAGGCATGAACAAATACTTTCATAATCTTCCCTTCCCACTGGACTTTCCGATGGGACTTGAAACTGAGGTCTCGTCTCTATATGTGGCTGTGACTAGAGAAATGGGGCTTATTGGCTCTATGACCAGTGTAGACCCAGATCATCATGCGCATCCTCACAGTCCGATCAGGTTTTACAATCGTTCGCCGATCTAAAAAACACTTTTTTCTAATTTTATTGACTTTCATTCATGAATCGCATACTATCAGATTATGTCTTCCGGAAACCCTGAAAAGGGAAAGTCCTCGCGTCTATTTTTAGGTTTAACCAATCAGAGATGTTCTTACATAGATGCTTCGGTGGTTGTATTATGGAAGATAGTGCATTGACCCAGTTCCAGATAACGAACGAAATTATAGAAAAAAGTGTTTTTTAGATCGGCGAACGATCACAATTGGACGAACTTTGTATGGTTGGAGTCTCTAATGTATATGATCATGGTGCACGACTTTAGTTTGAGCTGGCGATCAGCTATCGGCCAAATATGACCGATAATCCAGCCGGACGGCCTCCGATTCTGTGTGAGATTCTTTCGTACACGCAACTTTCGCTTTGGATGGGGTAATCAAAACGCGAATAACTCAATAAATACTTGAAACAGCGATTTGAAGTGAGTATATTCACACACCTAATACCTTTATCGATTGCCAGAGACAGAATTCATACATTTAATCGATGTTTATTGTGTTTGTGCGAGCCGGAAAAGAGAGGGCTTTTTCTATAATGGCCCTATTTATGCTCACCTTTATATTAGCATATGGTACTGTACGAGACCAAGTGGGTGGGGTAATGGGATTTTTCTTAATAGGCATTTTTTTTGTGTCATAGGTCCGAGTCTTCCACCTGTGGCTGTGACTGGTGAAATGGGGCTTATGGGTTGTGTGACAGTCACTCTTTATCAAATAGCTAACAGTACAGATCCTGATCAGACTGCAGATGCACAGACTGATCTGAATCGACCACTAGTTTCAAAACCCATTAGCCCCATTTCTCAAGTATGTCATAAATATGTTTGTAGGTTCTGTATGTGTTACAAATCCACCAAGACAGTATAACCAACACCGCCCATGTGAGCTCGGTATCCGAGTTTGCTCTCACCCAACCCTGCCTCAGTTTTGCCATTCTTGACGCCGGCACGAAACTGTTCAAGAAATCAACAGGCAACGACTCGCATCTGGATGAAATTACAACTGGTGATACTCCATGTTCTGTTTCTGCTTATATGGCCGCTGATGTCGGGCAAAATCAACTTTACGGCATTTGTAACAATTGTGCATAATGATGTTTCTCTTGTATTCAAGCAATCAGATTATCTATAAGCTATAGCTTGTATTGGCCTAATGCCTGCTGATAGATAACAAAGTGTCGTATCCTGCATTGATTAGATACGCCTATCTGGGTCTCAATGGAGTCTAAACTACTGTCACTGTTTCAGTGGTCGCACCATGTCCCTTGATGTTGCAGAACGATGTCAATGTAATGACATAACGATGTAAATCAATGTCAATCATCTTATATTTGCCCATCTTCTAGCATGAACGTTAACCTGTTAAAATATAATACAATGCTAGTTAGTGTCTTCTCATATCAAGTTTATCAAGTTCAATTCCGAATGCTAAGAATTTCTCGGCAACGATGTTCCTGGGGGCCGTTTCACTAAAGATTGTATGACTAAAATGTTTGTAAGTGCAAAAGTATGATAGTCTGTAAATTTCACATTTACAATGTTTTTGTCGCGCCTGCTTTAGCAGAAGGCGTGACTTTTGTCGTCGTCGTCCGGAATGTCAAAAAGTTTGTACAAGCTTCGTCATCATGGTATAACTTTTTACTTGACGGATTGCTTCAATATTTGGACACATGATACATGACCGTTACGGTCAAATGCGTCTGCAAGTGCGACTCTACTTCCGTGGCGAAAATCTTGTCTGTAAGGGGCAAATGCGTCTGCAAGTGCGACTCCACTTCCGTGGCGAAAATCTTGTCTTGTAAACAATTATTGGATTTACATTCATTGAACATAGGCTGCATATTCAACCTTAGCCTATGTTCAATGAATGTAAATCCATTAATTGAAATTTCCAGACAATCCTAAATTTCCACTTACGATTATTTTAGTCGTACAAAGTTTAGTGAAACGACCCTCTGATTTCTAGTATTCAAACTCTTTGGTAATGAGAAAATGGCAGTAGTATATTTAGAACTGTTCATACCCATGTATGGTTATATCATGTATAATGGGTTAATCATGACTACCGTGTGTTTTCCATCCAGGTGAGATAGATGGAGAGGAGGGGGAGGATGAGGAGAGGAAGGAGGAATCCACTTCAGGCCTCGGTGTACAGATCAAGCTCTACACCGTCCACCCTAAGTAATTTCTTGCACATGTAGGTTGTACAGTCATTGTGATAGTTATAGTTACAGCTTCCAGCAACTTGTTACAATGGTGTACGTATTGAACTTCAGATACAATATGTTGATGGCAATATGCAGCTTGTTCGTCTGGTGTATGGATTGAACTAAATGATAGAAAATAGCAGTCTGCATTGTAAGTTTACTCAAGCCCCGGAAATTTTTCTATGAAAATTTGGTTAATGCATGGATCTATATGGCCGAGATACCGAGAGATTCGCGCTAATTTTTTTCAACAAAATCTCTCAAAATAAACCGAAATAAATAATATCTCTCTTGCATTGTCTGTTACAAGGCTTTTTTGTTAACTTTCGATGCCATTTACAAAAGACACTCAAAATCTTCGAAATAATATTTTTTTAGAAATTTCCATTAATATGCAACCAGTCAGAATATATATGTGATTTGTCTGTTATGTTTCAGGGTGTTACAGGAGCTACTTATAAGGTTCAAGCCCGAGTCATCAGCGCCACCGCCAACAACACCGTCCGTTAGTTCTATCTCACAGTCAGACGCTTGTATGTACTGCGATAGTGTTTTGTGGTGTGTCACACTTTCTTGGTGGAGAGGAGGGTATATGTATCTTCACGATCAATCTAACATTAATGATTTGTATCTTAACCCATTTCAGTCTAAGGATACGATAGTTTAAAAATAAAAATCTTATTATTTTGTTCATTTCTCCATGAAAGTGTATGTTGTTACCACTCATTTGAACCGCCTCGTCGAGACGGTTCAAACGAGTGGTAACAGCATATACTTTTGAGGTGAAATAAAGAAAATAGGGATTTTTTTCTCGTACAAGTTTCATTCTACTATAATTGTATCCCGTCTTTGGGTTAACAGTGAATCTTCCTAGAATTCACATCTGGTGCAAGTCAGCTGGTGTAGTTAGGGTCTCTGGTTCAGTGCTGAAAGGTTTTATTGTCGAGCCCGCTTGCGGAAAGCGAGACATAGTGATCACAATGACGTCCGTCCGTCCGAAATCTGCGTTAAAGTTTTTAAATACCTTATATCTCTGCAGTCCTAAGTCACATTGAATTGAAACTTCATATGTTTATTAGTCATCATCCATATATTCATTCTATGTCCCACTCATGCGGCCCCTGTGCCCCTATGTCAAGGTCAAATGACTTAGAAGTTTGCGTTAAAGTTTCTGTCAAAATTTGCGTTAAAGTTTTCACATACATACTATCTCTGTAACCGTAAGTCAGATTTGCTTGAAACTGTATGCTTATTGGGCATCAAACTTCAAATAAATACACTCTGAGACCATCAAATGCCTCGGCGGGCTCGACATGCGGGCCGCGGCCATCTGGTTGTAATAATTTTAGTCTGGAATGTACAGCACAAAACTGTTTATACCCAGTCTCGATAGAGCTGGGAGTCATATATTAGTGTTTGGACTGTGTGTCCGTCCATGGGTCCTGTTAAAAAGTTTGCCGAGTTTCTCCAATCTGCCACCAAGGGGCATATGTGTGCTGACAGGCCACATTTTCCTTTTTAGCTCGACTATTCGAAGAATAAGTAGAGCTTATGTTGTCACGTCGGCGTCACCGTCACGCCTTGGTTAAGGTTTTTAGTCAACCTTGTATATGGAATACTACTGGCCCTACACCCACCATACTTGGACAACTTCATCTCCTAGTGATGTACATCAATAACCCCTGATCTATATTTGACCTTGACCTACATTTCCTCTTGTCCGTCCATGGGTCCTGTTAAAAAGTTTGCCGAGTTTCTCCAATCTGCCACCAAGGGGCATCTGTGTGCTAACAGGCCACATTTTCCTTTTTAGCTCGACTATTCGAAGAATAAGTAGAGCTTATGTTGTCACCCCGGCGTCGGCGTCACCTTGAGTCACGCCTTGGTTAAGGTTTTTAGTCAACCTTGTATATGGAATACTACTGGCCCTACACCCACCATACTTGGACAACTTCATCTCCTAGTGATGTACATCAATAATCCCTGATCTATATTTGACCTTGACCTACATTTCCTCTTGAATTACTTAGTTAATTCCCCTTGGTTAAGGTTTTTAGTCAACCTTGGTTAAGGTTTTTAGTCCAGCTTGTACATGGGTAATACTATTGTGCATACAGACACCATACTTGGACAACCTTTTCTCATCGGGATGTACATCAATAACCCCCTGATTATATTTGACCCTTGACCTACATTTCCTCTTGAATTACTTATTGTAATTCTCTTTTTTTTGGTTAAGGATTTTTAGTCGAATACCTCCTGCCCTCCAAACCATTAAACTTGGACAACTTCAAACTCCTGTGATGTACACAACAAACTGACCCCTATAGTTCACCTTGACCTACATTTAACCTTGAATTAATTAGTTAATCCCCCTTGGTTAAGGTTTTTTGTCAACCTTGGTTAAGGTTTTTAGTCTAGCTTGTATATGGAATACTATTGTGCATACAGACACCATACTTGGATAACTTTTTCTCATAGGGATGTACATCAATAACCCTTGACCTATATTTTACCTTCACCTACATTTAACCTTGAATTACTTGGTTAATGTTTATAGTCAAGCTTGTATATGGAATACTCCTGGGCCTACATCAACCATACTTGGACAACTTCATCTCCTAGTGATGTAGATCAATAATTCCCGACCTATATTTGACCTTGACCTACTTTTATCCTTGGATTACTTAGTTATTTCCCCTTGGTTAAGGTTTTTAGTCAAGCTTTCTACATGGAGTACTATTGTGCATACAGACACCATACTTGGACAACCTTTTCTCATAGCGATGTACATCAATAACCCCTGATCTATATTTGACCTTGACCTACATTTCCTCTTGAATTACTTAGTTAATTATCTTTGGTTACGGTTTTTAGTCGAATACTCCTGGCCCTCCATCAACCATACTTGGACAACTTCATCTCCTAGTGATGTACATCAACAACCCCTGATATATATTTCACCTTGACCTATATTTCCTCTTCAATTACTTACTTAAGTCACCTTGGTTAAGGTTTTTAGTCAACCTTGGTTAAGGTTTTTAGTCAACCTTGGTTAAGGTTTTTACTCAAGCTTGTACATGGAATACTATTGTGCATACAGACACCATACTTGGACAACCTTTTCTCATAGGGATGTACATCAATAACCCCTGATCTATATTTGACCTTGACCTACATTTCCTCTTCAATTACTTAGTTAATTCTCTTTGGTTAAGGTTTTTAGTCGAATACTCCTGGCCCTCCACCAACCATACTTGGACAACTTCATCTCCTAGTGATGTACATCAACAAACCCTGACCTATAGTTCACCTTGACCTACATTTAACCTTGAATTAATTAGTTAATCCCCCTTGGTTAAGGTTTTTATTTTAGTCAACCTTGGTTAAGGTTTTTAGTCAAGCTTGTACATGGAATACTATTGTGCATACAGACACCATACTTGGATAACTTTTTCTCATAGGGATGTACATCAATAACCCTTGACCTATATTTTACCTTCACCTACATTTAACCTTGAATTACTTGGTTAATGTTTATAGTCAAGCTTTTATATGGAATACTCCTGGGCCTACATCAACCATACTTGGACAACTTCATCTCCTAGTGATGTAGATCAATAATTCCCGACCTATATTTGACCTTGACCTACTTTTATCCTTGGATTACTTAGTTATTTCCCCTTGGTTAAGGTTTCTAGTCAAGCTTGTTTATGGAATACTCATGGGCCTACAGCAACCATACTTGGAAAACTTCATCTCCTAGTGATGTACATCAACAACCCCTGACCTATATCTGTCATTGACATACATTTAACCTTCAATTACTTACTTAATTTCCCTTGGTTAAGTTTTTTAGTCAACCTTGGTTAAAGTTTTTATGCAGGCCGCAGCCACCTTGTTTGTCAAGCTATGTGTACATCGACAACCCTCGTAGTCGAGCTATGCTGTTCTCCTACAGCTCTTGTTGTTTTACTTTTCACTCACAGTGTGTCGTATCACAAAATTGTCTACTTGAAAATATTGTGTCAAATATTTTTGCAAATTTAGCTTGCGATATGCGCAATTTTTTTCCCAAAAATGACAGAAAAGGTCCCTTTCTCCAAATGGCTGGCTTAATGCCTACATTATTCCTCCCTCCCCTACACTGGTCGCATAACCCATAGCCCCATGTCTCCACTGACAGCCATGTGTGTTACAGGGCTGATGGACTTTGCTTGTACTACGCACAATTTTTTGTAAAAAAGTTGTAAAGGGCCCCTTTTTTAAATGGTTGTCTACACACCTTGCACCTATCCCACCATTGTGTGTTACACTGAACTTTGTACAATAAAAGTATTTGTGCAAAGAACCTTATAATTTTACACAACACACCAATTTGGCTCACTAATGAATCATATCCATATACTAGCTACATATAGGCATCACTGAACCTGTCACGAAAGAGTTCTAAAAATTGGCTGTTATTTCGAATTTGTTGTCCATTGTAGTTTTGCACTTACAAACCTCTTAGTCGTACGAAATATAGTGCACTGGGCTGACCTCCGGATAATTTTTGTATCTAAAGAGTATTATACCCCCATAGTTCAAATTCAATGTGTATTTTACTTTTACAATGTATTATTGATTGTCTTCCTTTAATGTTAAATAGGGAAACACATGATAAAAAATGAAACAAATTTAAAAATTCACTTATTTGAGTTGCAAAAAGCAAACTGCAGCTCAACTAAGTAAAATAAATTCAACTTTATTACAGTATTTTCACTACTCGGTTTGAAAATCAATGTGTATTTTCACATTGCTGTGAGTATTTTGTACTGTTACTTTTGATAATCAATGCGTATACTGCTAAATTAAGTGCGTATTATATAGGAATGAATGGCCTTTTTGTGGAATTTATCGGGGTATAAACTTGGAAAAATCGAGGGAATACTGGACGAAGGCCGGAAGGCCTCGTCCAGTATTCCCGCGACTTTTTCAAGTTTATATCGCCGATAATTTCCACAAAAAGGCCATTCATTCCTTATAATTCCAGCATTTGAAATAAATTCATCAAGAAAATGTGTTTATTTTCCGTTTTCTTAAGAATTATTTTAACTGCGCCTCACGGTTATGGAAAGTAGTTCGGCATGGAGTTTACTGGGATATAAATTTTGGACGGAGACTTGCTACGGGCCAATCAAATGTTAGGGAATTGTGTACATATTTTTGTGCTGGAATTATTATGTCGATACGCACCATATCTGGAGCTCTGACACTGGGCCCCCTTTGTGTGTTACAGGTGTGATGGACGCGCTGTCGGACGTGAGTATGGGTGGGGAGGGCGACAGTGACCGCACTGAACTCTCGTTCTCCGCCCTAGACAGTGGTGCCAGCTCTTTGAGCCACCCCATACTGATGACACCCGACGCCTTCACCTCCAGCCCCAGGTACGGACACTACATCACACTGGCCACCATGGCTCCGTTGGTGTGGGATTCCTGTGGTCGCAGTTGTAGCCACTTGCAATATTTATCCAATACTGGCTGCTGCCAGATCTTGGAAAGTGACTCCGTAACCTGGTTAGATAGCTTGGAGATGGTGCAACTAATAAAACATTGTATTTTCCCTATAAAATCATAAAATCAATATTTGTCAAAATTTCGTACAGCAAAAAAAAATTTGGGAGCTGACTTGCAATGTTTACTACAGAGTTTGGATATTTTTGGGATTTTCTGCGTTTAACTCTTTGCATGCTGGGAAACTTGTGGGCTATAAATAGTTCAAAAATAGCAGATGACAATTCATTATATTTTCTTTTATTTCTCCTTATAAATGTCGTGAATATGTCTTGGAATTTCATTAGAATTGTGTCCAGAGGACACAATTCTAATAACACAATTCTAATGAAATTTCAAGACATATTTACAGAGAGAAATAAAACATATACTCTATAAAACATATACTGCATGCCGCTAGTATGCAAAGAGTTAATGACCGAAAGTAGGTCAACAGAAAACCATGGAACAAACAGTAGCCTGGTATTCTCCATGACAGTGCGCTGGCCTGTTCACTGAACTTCCCACATTCCACCATTAGATGTCCAACTGGGACGTCTAACGGCGGAATTGGGCAAGTTCAATCGCCCGTGGCCTGATAAACGTGATGTCAAAGGGACTACCCTGGGGCGCGTTTCACTCAACTTTGTGCGACTAAAATGTTTGTAAGTGCAAGATTATGATAGTATGTAAATTTCACATTAACCTTTTCTTGTAAACAATTATTTGATTTACATTTATTCAACATAGGCTGCATATGCATGCAGCTTATGCTCAATAAATGTAAATCCATCAATTGAAATTTTCAGACAATCCTAAATTTGCCCTTACGAACATGTTAGTTGTACAAAGTTTAGTGAAACGGGCCGCTGGTATTGTCTCATGTTTGCAGGAAGCAGTATGCAGATGACAGTGCACTGGACAGTGTACGCAGCAGCGGGGGCAGTAACACGCGACCCCAGTACGACGATACCACCCTGGACACCGCCCGCGGCAGTGCCTCCAGTACGAGCAGCTTCACCCAGGTGAGGGATGGCTTGGTAGTCTAGTGTGTAGAGCATCAACTTCTCCCTTTCACTTAATACCGGCAGTCGTGAGTTCAATCTCCATCCTAGGCATGAAAAAATACTTTCATGGTACAGTGCGACCCCGTTAGTACACGCTTCACTATAACACGATTTCGGTTAGTACACGGTTGTGCCTTGGCTCCCGAATTGTTTGCCTATTTGTATATCAAAATCGTGTTAAATTTGTAACACGACTATTGTCAGAAATCGTGTTAAATTTGCGATTCTTTCCCAAATTAGACCCAAAATGGACGAATTATTATATTTTTTTTTATTATTATTTTATTTTTTTTATGGACGCATAGCCTCCTTTTATCTCTGACACCGATGTGAATGTGCAGCTGATCACGTTTGCACATTTCGTAAATTAATCCGAGCAAACTGGGAATAAGATCAATTATTGGTCCCAGTAACAAAGCAGTGCTAATTGTTATGTGCTCGATTTCATTTTTCCGGCATGCGTTCGCGCTCACCATTGGTGGAATATTAATTAGGTGTAAAGGCTGACCAATCGGAGATCGCGTATCAGTCGCGCAGATTAACTCAACCCAGATTAACTAAATTGTTACAGCAAATGTGTACGTGACAACTGGCCTTGTTTCGCTACGTCATAATTGAGCCAGTGCAGGAGATAATCAACTTTATTATATAACTGAGATTTTCACCGTGAATGATTTGACTTTTTTTCTGCAAATATATCGGAAAGTTGATAACATTTTCAGAGCAAATGCGTAATAATTACTAATTTAATATTCGTCAACATTCGATATCGTTTACAGAAAATGTACACTATTATCAGATTCATCTTCGTCGAAAATCTCACGTGATAAGCCTGATTACCTCATGAACTGGCGCAATAGTATAACACGTCGGGCAAAACATGTCTATACAGGTCTGCGGTGTTGAAAGGGTTAACTCTGTGCGTACTCAAACCCACAGGTGGAATAGTCGGACGTGTGACACAAAGAAAATGACCATTACAAAAATATCCATTACCCCACCCACTTGATCTCGTTCTATTATTAACGTCATGTACAGTACGATACCAGGTGGGTGGGATAATGGGATTTTTTTAATAGGCATTTATTTTGGTGTCATAGGTCCGAGTCTTCCACCTGTGCTCACCATAGGAGTAAACACGGATTGCAACGCACGAGCTTGTCACGTGGCGTTGCAGCTGATGGAACAGGATATCGGTCATTGGCCTTGGGTCATTGTGTCATCGAATGATCTACACGTGTTTACTACACTTTTTTCTACACGCGTTTACAATAATGGATTGCACGGACCTGCGTAGATCTACATTCTACATGAACATGATGAATAAATAAAACTTGGATTCAATATATTTATTACATGCGAAGATAACAGTGAAAACTTATGGCATATTATAGGCATTGGCGACGTCGTTCATTCGCAGTCAGAGTGTACAGTGTACATGTATTTTTTGTTGACATTATGATGCGTCTTGGGCGAGAACGGATATAGCACTGTTCGGATAAGCAACATGGAAGGTTGTATGTCGCCAGACTTCCGTGTACTAACGGGGTCGCACTGTATTTCCATCCCATTGGTCTTTCTGATGAGACTTTATGGCCATATCCGTTTCTGGGATGTTAAACACTTGTCCTTTTTGAAACCGAGGTCCCATCTCTATATGACCTTAGCTGTTGTTGGGATCAAACCTGTTGGTTGGGCCTTAAATGACCTTAGCTGTTGCTAGGCCGTTAAACACCAACAAACAAAATAACTTTCATTTTTTGAAACCAAGGGCTCTGTCTCTATATGTCCTTAGCTGGTATGTTAAACCTTTGCACTTTACTTTTTGAAACTGAGGCCACGTAACTGTATGACCATAGCTGTTGTTGGGACATTAAACCCTGTCCTGTTTGAAACTGAAGCTCCGCTATTGGCATGTTAAACCCTTGCACTACCAAGCCCCCCGTCTCTATTATGACCCTAGCTGCTGCAGTGACGTCGGCTGCAACGATAAACACTCGCGTTTTCCCTCAGGTGTCGGCGATGCAGGATGACTTCCTGTCACCACGTAGCAGCACCAGCAGTACGATCACCCAGACGCCCACAACACCGCCTGCCGACCGCCCATCCCCCCCGCCCCCAGACAAGGAGGCGACCCCAGGTTCCCTGCCCTTGCCCCCCATCACCAGTGTGGAGGAGGACGAGCTGGCCACGCCCACCTCCAGCCGGGAGGTCAACCAGGGGGAGGTAACTCCCACTGCACAGTCGCAGCAGGACGTGGACGACTTCTTCAGCCAGACGAATGAACGGCAAGACGTGCAGGTACGTATTTCTCTTACTGTCCAGACGGTTCAAATAAGTGGTCAAGACAGATATTTTAAATATTACAGAAAGAGAAAAAAGGTTGTGGAAAATATTTTGATTTTCTGGTAACTTCAGCCAGGCGAATGAACGACAAGATGTGCAGGTAAATTTTTCTCTTACTGTACTAGAAGTATAGTTTATGACTACCATTTGAAATGTCTCATCAAGACGGTTCATAGGAGTGGTCACAACATATATTTTGGATACGAAATTAAAAACAATGTGAAAAATATTTTGACTTTCTAACTTCTTTAGCCAGACAAATGAATGACAAGATGTGGAGGTAATATTTCTCTTACTGCTAATGTTTTTAATGTTAAAAATTTAAAATATCCAATTGATATAAAAACATATGCATAACTATACCCAAATGTCCAATTCCTGATCTGCAGCTTTGGTAGACGACGCAATTTAAGTGTTGTGTTGTACAAAAATAATTATCCCCACCGATTTCAAGATGGGATATCGTTAGTGCATGAACGTGCGTATGTATGTGCTTGCTTTAGTAACACCTTTCATTTTTCAATAACTTATGAACTTCTTCACTGATTTTGATAATATTTGACTACAATGTGTGTCTAGGGATGGTGCTTTGTTTTGCATATGACCCACGTTCAACCGCCGATGGTCAAGTTCACTGAGCTTACGTTCACCTTGTTTGTAAGGCAAAATGTTATTTTTCTTTAAAATTTGTTTACTATCAATGCTACCAGGGGATTAGCTTAGTGATAACGATGCCGTTGTTTTGTTATAGAATGTGATTGACAGCACGGAGAGTACGGGCCTGTTTGAGGTGAGTGAGAATCGCGTGCACCAGAAATCGCAGAGTTCCTACGACGAGATGGACGAGGAGGTGGCGGAGGTGATGGGAGATGACTCGTTCTCTGATGGACAGCCCGACGAGGGAACCCAGCCCTTCGATGGAACGGACCTGGACGTGGAGGGGACAATGACGGCCTCCACGGGCAGTGATGGGGACCCCGTACTCAGGGCGTGGCCCAAACCCCCCGATGTCGACGGCGATGGGCAGAGGCTCGCAGATGATAGGTATACAGCATACTACTGCTTTTTTATCACAAGACCTCGCTAAGTAGCTTGGAAATTATGTAACCAAGAAAACAAAAGTAAAATTTTAAAATGTGTACTTTATGTACAGATGTAGAAACATTCCCCCATGTTAAATCCCCATAGACATGTTTTCCCCCATGTTAAATCCCCATAGACATGTTCACCAATTTTAAATTGCCATAGGGAAATTGTTTTTCATAGTAAAATTGCTATTTGACCACATTTACCGAAATAAAAATAGACTCGTAAATTTTACTAAAAAGTAATAATATTGAAATTGCTCTTGAAATGTTTATGTAACCATTAAAATTGGGCAAATTAATAGCATTTTCCTGCTCAATTTACCACCAAATAATTCCAGCACAAAAATATTTACACAATTCCCTAACATTTGATTGGCCCGTAGCAAGTCTCTGTCCAAAATTTATATCCCAGTAAACTCCCACGCCGAACTACTTTCCGTAACCGTGAGGCGCAGTTAAAATAATTCTTAAGAAAACGGAAAATAAACACATTTTCTTGATGAATTTATTTCAAATGCTGGAATTATAAGGAATGAATGGCCTTTTTGTGGAATTTATCGGGGATATAAACTTCGTCCAGTATTCCCGCGACTTTTCCAAGTTTATACCCCGATAAATTCCACAAAAAGGCCATTCATTCCTATAACGAATCGACTCGCTATATATAAACTGTTATACTCGCAGATTAGTTTTCCAGCACCACCAAGATTCCTTTCCCCATACTAACATTAGACTGATCCAATTGGCCTGATTATGCTATGCGTATTGCATTATATGACTCGGAATAATACCAGCATGACAGTGCCCGTAGCTTATTTGGGACAGTTGCTATCGGTTTACTATCAGTAAAATTATTACTAAATTATTGTGTATAGCGGGCACTCGTAATTTTTAGAATAGCGGCACAATTATACACTTGTTAATTCCTATAAAGAACATTTTGTGCCTACTGAGTGGGCATCTACCTTTCAGAATGAGCCTTCTTTATATTTCGTGAAATTTGGTCCAAATCAAGATTTTATTACGAAAACCAATTTCCCCATGTTAATATCTATGATGTCTATAGTGATTTAACTTTGGGGAACTTTTTTATAATTTCACAAATAGTGGACCGATTTTCAAAATCTAACTTGTTTTCTTAGTTGGATCATTTCCAAGCGATCTAGCCAGGTTTCAGGGTAAATTTCCATTTTATTTTCATTTTTCGACTCCTCGTGCACATGCATCAGCTCTTTTTCCCCCCATGTCAAATATTGATTTTATTGCGAAAAAACAATTTCCCCATGTTAAATCCCCATAGACATCTTCACAGAGTGAAGATGTCTATGGGGATTTAACATGGGGAAATTCTTTTGAATTTCAGAAATACCGGACTGATTTTCAAAATTTAACTTGTTTTCTTAGAATTTCAGAAATACCGGACTGATTTTCAAAATTTAACTTGTTTTCTTAGTTAGATCATATCCAAGCTATCGAGCTAGGTTTTGGAGTCAATTTCCATTTTTTTTTTTTTTTTGACTCCTCCCACACTCCTTTACCTCTTTTTCCCCCATGTTAAATTCCCATAGAGAAATAATTTTTCGTAATAAAATCAATACTTGACCAAATTTCACAAATTAAAAAGAAGGCTCATTCTTAAATTTTGATAAAATTTAATATTTTGCATTGTTTGTATATGGCTGTAAAATTTGGGCAAGTTTCGTGAAACGGACAGTAATGGCAGAAATGGGTGTGGGGGTTGGGGAGAGTTCAATCGCCTTTGAGTAAGGGTTGGTTATTACGGCGCCTTGTGTTCTCTGTAGCACCCAGGATGATGGGCAGGATAACCAGGACAATGGCAATGATGATAATGAAGATGATGACAATGATGACGATAATGAAGATGATGATGACGTGGTGCTGGAAGATGAGGAGATTGAGGGGGAGGGGGAAGATGAGGACGGAGCCAAGGATGGGGAGATAGACGAGGATGACACTGAGGATATAGAGGAGGAACAAGAGCCATCAGAGGAAAGGTGAATGGTCTGGTTTATTCCATGATTTTGGTCTTATGGGTTTTGCGGGTGTAGATCCAAATCAGTCTGTGCATCCACACAGTCTGATAAGGATCTGCACTGTTCCATCAATGAATCACCCATCATGCTCAAGCAATATCATTATCATGTGTGTTTGGTGAATTTTACCTTTTTTGTGTTGACAGCAATGATGCAAAAAAATATAATGATATGCAGCACAAACTTTACTATTCCATCGTAACTACTAGATTACAGACAGTTTTTCTGTTTTACATGATGTCACATCAAGCGCTACTGTACTGGCCTTTATGCTATTGACAATAGATGATGAATTGGTTCACATGCGTATGTGTATTTAATTTACAGCATCGAGAGCAAGAATGAGCCGAAGCCAGCTCCAGTCGCAGGTTCGACAAGCTTCAATGCTTCACCCAGGTAATGTATCATTGCTCCTTCACTATGCTGGGGCCCATTTCACTAACTTTGAATGAGTAATAACAATTACAATATACAAAATCATTTTAGGGATTTCTTCACATTTAGTTGTTTTAAATGTGGGTGGGAAATTGCTGCCATAATAATGTGACGAACATTTATACATTTATGAGGATGTAATTTTCAGGTAATATTGAAAATGTTTTTTTGCGTGATAAATATTCCCCATGCGAAAATAAAAATTTACTGGGCTGAATGCTCCCGGTTTTTTATTGTCGCGCCCGCTTGCGGAAAGCGCGATATAGTCGGCCGTTTGGCGTACGTACGTACGTACGTACGTACGTACGTACGTACGTACATACGTACGTACGTGTGTCCGGTTAATGTTTTTGGTTAAGCTGTAAGGTTAAGTTTTTTGGTTAAAGTTTTTGGTTAAGTTCTTTGGCTAAAGTTTTTGGTTAAGTTTTTTGGTTAAGTTGATTTTGGTTAAGTTTTTTTGTTAAAGTTTTGGGTTAAATCTTTGGTTAACGTTTTTAGGTTAAGATTTTTTGTTAAGGTTTTTTTTGGTCCAAAGTTTTTCGTTAAAAGTTTTTTCGTTAATACCTCATATCTGCAACTGCTTTGCCCATTACCTTGAAACTTCACATGGGTGTTTATCATCATCTATATTTTCATTCTACCCACCCCCTCCTGTGCGGCCCCTGTGCCCAATGTCAAGGTCAAATTACTTTGAAGTTTTTGGTTAAGTTTTTTGGTTAAAGTTTTTCGTTATACTATATCTCTGCAACTGCTTTGCCCATTACCTTGAAACTTCATATGCGTGTTTATCATCATCTATATTTTCATTCTACCCCCTCCTGTGCGGCCCCTGTGCCCAATGTCAAGGTCAAATTACTTTGAAATTTTTGGTTAAGTTCTTTGGTTAAAGTTTTGGGTTAAGTTTTTTGGTTAAAGTTTTTGGTTAAGTTCTTTGGTTAAGTTTTTGGTTAAGTTTTTTGGTTAAGTTTTTTGGTTAAGTTTTTCGTTATGCTATATCTCTGCAACTGCTTTGCCCATTACCTTAAAACTTCACATGGGTGTTTATCATCATCTATATTTTCATTCTACCCATCTCCCGTGCGGCCCCTGTGCCCAATGTCAAGGTCAAATTACTTTGAAGTTTTTGGTTAAGTTTTTTGGTTAAGTTTTTTGGTTAAGTTTTTTCGTTATACTATATCTCTGCAACTGCTTTGCCCATTACCTTAAAACTTCACATGGGTGTTTATCATCATCTATATTTTCATTCTACCCATCTCCCGTGCGGCCCCTGTGCCCAATGTCAAGGTCAAATTACTTTGAAGTTTTTGGTTAAGTTTTTGGTTAAGTTTTTTGGTTAAGTTTTTCGTTATACTATATCTCTGCAACTGCTTTGCCCATTACCTTAAAACTTCACATGGGTGTTTATCATCATCTATATTTTCATTCTACCCATCTCCGTGCGCACCCCTGTGCCCAATGTCAAGGTCAAATTACTTTGAAGTTTTTGGTTAAGTTTTTTGGTTAAAGTTTTTGGTTAAGTTTTTTGGTTAAAGTTTTTCGTTATACTATATCTCTGCAACTGCTTTGCCCATTACCTTGAAACTTCATATGGGTGTTTATCATCATCTATATTTTCATTCTACCCCCCTCCCGTGCGGCCCCTGTGCCCAATGTCAAGGTCAAATTACTTTGAAGTTTTTGGTTAAGTTTTTTTGGTTAAGTTTTTTGGTTAAAGTTTTTCGTTATACTATATCTCTGCAACTGCTTTGCCCATTACCTTGAAACTTCATATGGGTGTTTATCATCATCTATATTTTCATTCTACCCCCCTCCTGTGCGGCCCCTGTGCCCAATGTCAAGATCAAATTACTTTGAAGTTTTTGGTTAAGTTCTTTGGTTAAAGTTTTTGGTTAAGTTTTTTGGTTAAAGTTTTTGGTTAAGTTCTTTGGTTAAAGTTCTTTGGTTAAGTTTTTTGGTTAAAGTTTGTTGTTAACGTTTTTCGTTATACTATATCTCTGCAACTGCTTTGCCCATTACCTTGAAACTTCACATGGGTGTTTATCATCATCTATATTTTCATCTACCCTCCTCCCGTGCGGCCCCTGTGCCCAATGTCAAGGTCAAATTACTTTGAAGTTTTTGGTTAAGTTCTTTGGTTAAAGTTTTTGGTTAACTTTTTTGGTTAAGTTTTTTGGTTAAAGTTTTTGGTTAAGTTTCTTGGTTAAAGTTTTTCGTTATACTATATCTCTGCAACTGCTTTGCCCATTACCTTCAAACTTCACATGGGTGTTTATCATCATCTATATTTTCATTCTACCCCCCTCCCGTGCGGCCCCTGTGCCCAATGTCAAGGTCAAATTACTTTGAAGTTTTAGGTTAAGTTGTTTGGTTAAGTTTTTGTTAAGTTTTTTGTTAAAGTTTTTTTGGTAAAAGTTTTTTCCCCTGTGCCCATGTCAAGGTCAAATTACTTGAATTTTTGGTTAAGTTTTTAAGGTTTTATTTTTTGGTTAAAAGTTTTTTTCGTTATACTTTATACTGCAACTGCTTTGCCCATTACCTTGAAACTTCACATGTTTATCAACATCTATATTTTCATTCTACCCCCCTCCCGTGCGGCCCCTGTGCCCAATGTCAAGGTCAAATTACTTTGAAGTTTTTGGTTAATGTTTTTGTCGCGCCCGCTTGCGGAAAGCGTGATATAGTCGGCACTTTGGCGTACGTACGTGTGTCCGGTTAAACTTTTTGGTTAAGTTGTTTGGTTAAGTATTTTGGTTAAAGTTTTTCGTTATACTATATCTCTTTTTTTAGTGTCCATGCCTCGCCACAAGGCGCGACATGCAGGCCGCCGCCATCTAGTCTGGCCTTACCATGCATGCCCCTCTTTAATCCTGGGGAAAACATTAGAAATTGTCCATTGGCAGAGTTGTGAGGGCGGTACAAGTACAGGAGGTACCCAAGGAGATTATCCGTGAAGTTATGGACACGAAGGAGCTACAGCGGGTAAGTCCCCTCTCACGCCCCACACTGGTCATCTCTCTGTAGGCGGAGAAATGGGCAATGGCATTCGCGACCAGTGTAGACCCAGATCAGCCAAGGCGGATGAGCATTGCGATGTTCAGGGTCTACGCTGTCAGCCGTTCCACTGTGCACTCTGCTATTGAAAGGACTTAAAAAAAACAATCATTGAATCAATCATCGTCTGCGAGACATTATAGGAATGAATGGCCTTTTTGTGGAATTTATCAGGGTATAAACTTAGAAAAGTCGCGGGAATACTGGACGAAGTATTCCCGCGACTTTTCCAAGTTTATATCCCCGATAAATTCCGCAAAAAGGCCATTCATTCCTTATAATTCCAGCATTTGAAATAAATTCATCAAGAAAATGTGTTTTTTTTCCGTTTTCTTAAGAATTATTTTAACTGCGCCTCACGGTTACGGAAAGTAGTTTGGCGTGGGAGTTACTGGGATATAAATTTTGGACATAACTACTTTTCATGACATTTCATTGGTTGAACGAAGTCACATGACATTACTGAATGTCAGTGTAATGACGCAATGTAAAGTTCTTTTCAATGAATCTCATCTGCCCATCCACTACCATATGGAGTAAATTAACGGTATGGGGTTCCTTCTGATAGCAATCACAATTTGCCTGGTTTGGCCTTCAGGTACGTTTTTATCTTTGGCTATTTTGTTACCTGGGAGTTGAATTTGGTTATTGCCCATTATAAAAGTAGTAAGATTATGACTGATCCTACTGCTTTTGGGAGGGGGACAAGTGATTCTGATGTGGCGAGGTCCTGGTATCAGATCAGGATTATTCTGATTTCAGGACTGAATATATAGATAGTTCTTGTAAATATTCAGTTCTGATTTTGGGATTCCCCCCTCCCCCCATTTGTACAGGTAATATATGGGATTTAGTACTAAACCCATTGACCCCACCTTGAATGACCGACCTTGGCTGTTGATAGGCCGTTAAACCCCAACAAACAAACAAACAAACAACATTACCTGATAAATAGAAAACCAGTATCTTTTGGTATTAAGTTTGTCAAGCTCGTCTCGCAAACTGTAGGAATTCATAGACGTTTCCTAGCCTTGCCTGATAATCCTGATATCAAGACACCTAGTTTTCTCTGTAACAATATCAATTATTAGCAGGTTCAGTTGTTTGGAAACAGCAAGGTATGGGCTTTCACTGGCTGAGGGGTAGAATACTGGGGGCCGTTTCACTAAACTTCATACGACTGACATGTTCGTAAGTGCAGAATTATGAGTCTGTAAATTCCACATTAACAACGTTTTCTTGTACACAATTATTGGATTTACATTTATTGAGCATAGGCTGCATTTGCAGCCTATGCTCAATAAATGTAAATCCATCAATTGAAATTTCCAGACGTTCATAAATTTGCACTTACGAACATTTTAGTCGTACAAAGTTTAGTGAAACGGGCGCCAGTATTTCAATGCTAAAGGTTGTGAATGCTTGGGCATGAAAAATACTTTCACAGTATTTCCATCCCACTTGTCTGTCGGATGAGACTTTAAACTGTGGTCCCATGCCTATATGACCGTAGCTGTTTCTGGGAAAGCATATTCATTTCATTTCCTTGGCGAGCATTGTAATTTCTATGTTTTTTGTAGCCTTGTCTGATAAAATGGATATCAAAGGACATTAGTGTAGTATTATTTATATAACAAATATCAAGTTTAACTCTTACACCGCTACACACAACAATTGTCGTCTGCTGTTGCTTTTATATCTTACCTTATTTCTCAATAAAAACATGTTTTGACAGCACTTCAGAATCATTTCCAATGGAAATGATTGTGAAGTGCTGTCAAAGCATGTTGTAAATTATTCTAAAGTGCTGTCAAAGCATGTTTTTGATGAAATGGAAAATAGAAACTAAACAGCAGACGACAAAAAGATAGCAGTGTAATGGTTAATTTGCTCAGACTTGCAAAGAAATGATAGGAATACCTCGGCAAGCCTCCTATGCATTTCCTAGTCTTGCCTGGATATCAAAGGATGCTAGTCTGCTATTCCCTATGTCGCAAATATCAAGTATGTCAGGCTCGGCTCGGAAATTTCCTAGACTGGTATTATGTCTGTAGCTCCACGCGAGTATAGAGAGCCTGGTGTCGGCCATGGGGATCCAGCAGCAGCAGCTAGTGGATCTCCGATGTGAGATGGCGGACCAACGCGAGCGACACGAGGAGGCCCAGCGCCGCCTACTGGAGCACGAGCAGCTGCGCCCGGAGCCCACCGATGCCACGCCCAACATAGAGGAACACCTGGGCCGGCTGGAAAATGTTGTCACGGCCCGCGTGGAGAGGCTCTTCTCACAGCACTCGCAGAGGGAGAATATCCTTTGGTTCTGTTCACCACACTCGCGGCTGATGGTGGGTACATGGTATTGATATGTAGTTACCGCCTAAAGGTATGATGCGTGCCAGAATGACAACTCGCTGACTTAACTTTCTTTTTAGTTGTTTCCCTTTGTTTTTTTCTGGTCCGTAATTTGAATACCTACATAGACCATGACCCACAGGTGTGTTATGTGCAAGAATGGCAATTTCAATTTTTATTGTTTTGCTGTCTCCTGTTGTTTTTTTTGCTGACCAATTTTATGTCAAGTCCATAACTTGCCCTTTGGAGTAGAGTAACTTCACAATCATGTTCAAGATTGCCATGATTTCAGTTTCGTAAATTGAGCTGTTTGTTAACATTCTGTTAGTCCGTCTTTGAGTTCTTCCTAACATATGTGGCCGTGACTGGAGAAATAGGGCTTATGGGTTTTGCGACCAGTGTAGATCCAGATCAGTCTGTGCATCCGCACAGTCCGATCAGGATCTGCACTGTTCGCCATTACATCAATGAAACGCCCGTCATGCTTCCAACAAGCAATGCAGATCATTGTCGGGATACAGGAGTGCGTTATTTGATCAGGAGCTACTCTGGTCACAAATCCCATAAGCCCCATTTGTCCAGTCACAGCCACATATAACTGCGACTGGTTTTTGTTGCGCCCGCTTGCGAAAAGCGTGATATAGTCGGCACTTTGGCGTACGTACGTATGTACGTACGTGTGTCCGGTTAAAGTTTTTGGTTAAGTTGTTTGGTTAAGTTTTTTGGTTAAAGTTTTTGGTTAAGTTCTTTGGTTAAAGTTTTTGGTTAAGTTTTTTGGTTAAAGTTTTTGGTTAAGTTTTTTGGTTAAAGTTTTTCATTATACTATATCTCTGCAACTACTTTGCCCATTACCTTGAAACTTCACATGGGTGTTTATCATCATCTATATTTTCATTCTACCCCCCTCCCGTGCGGCCCCTGTGCCCAATGTCAAGGTCAAATTACTTTGAAGTTTTTGGTTAAGTTTTTTGGTTAAAGTTTTTCGTTGTACTATATCTCTGCAACTGCTTTGCCCATTACCTTGAAACTTCACATGGGTGTTTATATCATCTATATTTTCATTCTACCCCCACCCCCCTCCCGTGCGGCCCCTGTGCCCAATGTCAAGGTCAAATTACTTTGAAGTTTTTGGTTAAAGTTTTTTTCGCGCCCGCTTGCGGAAAGCGCGATATAATCGGCACTTTGGCGTACATACGTACGTACGTGTCCTGTTAAAGTTTTTGGTTAAGTTTTTTTGTTAAAGTTTTTCGTTCTACTATATCTTTTTTTTTTGGTGTCCATGCCTCGCCACAAGGTGCGACATACAGGCCGCGGTCATCTAGTTGTTTGAATCGTGACGGATGTATCACTGACGCAGTACTAAAGAGTTCAGACCATAGTAAAGAGTTCAGAGCACAGACGCTTGCAAAGGCATCAGCCCTATTCCACCGGTTACAATAAAAATTACCTTCCTTAACGAGCGCCACATCAGCGGGTGCAGGAGACGCTACGACAGATGGAGGTACGCGATCAACAGAAGCAGGAACGGCTATTCAACACGGTGAATCAGACGCTCACGTCGGCTGTCGCCTCGAACCTCGACCGAACGGTGAAACACGAGATGAAACATTCGGTAGTACCAGGTGAGTGTTGCTGGTTGCTGTGCCGCAGATGACGTGTACACGATTCAACCATTAACCCTGTAAACCCTAAATAACTGGAATGGAATTTGATATGTTTCCTATTGCCACAAAATGATTTTCAGACTTTCTATTTATAAAAAGGGTGTGTTTTTTTTTCTCAGTAAAAATATGAAAATGTTTGTCCATGGTCACCCCTAACTGGAATGGATTTTGATATGTTACTTTTGCAACCAATCCTATCGTCACAAAATGAAATGGGGGTATTTTTCTTCTCAAAAATATGAAAAATACTTGCAACAAGTGCAGATCCTGATGAGGCGGCTCGTCACGAGCCGGCTCATCTGGATCTACACTATTTGCAAACACTACTATAGAGGTACTAGTGTTGTAAGGGTTAAAAGGTGGAAACCAAATAGTTTTGTCTGTTGTAGACTTTATCTTGTTCATTAAACCTTTCACCCCTATGCGATAGGTAATTTAACGATCCGAATTAATCTTTACCTGGTTTGGCTCTCCGGTACGTCTTTGGCATTTGCCTAATCCTATTACTTTTAGGGAATGGGGCCAAGTGACTTTGGTGTGGGATGGTATGGTATGTTTTACCGCCGGGTGGCGGGCACGGGCGGACAGAAAAACTAGATAGTCTGTGTACACAACTCCTCTGAAACCGTTCAGTCAATCGATCTGAAACTATACATGCGTCTTCAATTTATAAAAAGGGTGTGTATTTTTTTGTTCACAAACAAAATATGAAAATTATTTGCAAAAAGTGCAGATCCTGATTAGATGGCTTGTCACGAGCAAGCACATCTAAATCTACACTATTTGTATCTACAGTGAAGTTTACACTGCTATAAAGGTCTGTAGTGTTAAAAGGGTTAAACGGTGGGAACCAAATATTTTGTCTGCTGTATAATTTATATTCGTAGTGCCCATTAACCCTTTAACCCCTAAATAACCGGCGTAGACTGGTCACACACGTAAGGTCCTTTTTCTCAGCCAGTGGCCAATATGACTTCATTATTGAACAGACAATCAATCCATATATGTTGACTATTGAATTTTACTGTACTGTAACCCTTACTACGCTGAATTAAAATTTGTCGTCTGCTGGAAATGTTTTATTTTCCATATTTCTCGTTAAAAACTTGGTTTGATAGCGCATGAGAATCGTCTCCATTGCTGTCAAAACCAACTTTTTGTTAAGAATTAAGGCAAAAATTAAAAGCAGCAGACGACAATTTCCATCTCGTGCATAGTGAGTGTTAATATTGAAGCAAGTTATCAAGATCCATATGCTCGTATTTGTGTCTAGTTGTTCACCCAGATGCCAACCTTGATTGTATGAATCCATTGTCCCTCCATGGCAGGTATAAGTAAGGTCCTGGAGCCGATGAAGGACCATATCCACCAGGAAATGGCCCAGAAACTCACGGCCACCGACTCGTTGCTGAAGGATAACATCGGCAAGATGGTGCGATCACGGGTACGTTCATGTATCGCGGAGCTGCCACTGCGATTATCTCCTGAAGTTACAGCAATGGATGCTTTTATATTAACCCATGTCATGCTGAGGATATGCCATTTTGTTTGTGGAAAATGCTAAATATTTTATTTATATGAGCTCAGAAATATATGTTGTAACCACTATTTGAACCGTGTCGTCGAGACGGTTCAAATGAGTGGTCACAACGCATACTTTCATTGAGAAATAAATAAAAAATGAAAATAAAATGTTTAAAAGATATTATGCCAGTATAGGTGTATTCCGAATGTAATGGGAATAGTCTGAAAATAATAGAGGCCAAGTTTAGAATAGGGGAAAATGCAATTAGTAAACCAGTTTGGCTTCTTTATGTGTTTCTTATACCGTGACCACTGGTATTGTAGCAAACGATAGAGGCGATCGGTATGGCTGCGGGCAGTGCCATACAACAGCCGGTGCAGGCCGCGTATCGTGAGGCCTTCCAGAACATCGTGATTCCCACGTTCGAGCGCGCCACCCACACCATGTACCAGCAAGTCAGCGACGCATTCCAAAAAGGCACAAAAGAATGTAAGCACTCGATTTGAACCCGAAAGCCCGAAAAGCGGTTTATGCAAACAGTGCAGATCCAGATGAGCCGTCTCATCAGGATCTGCACTTTTTGAAAGTAATTTTCATATTTTTGAGAACAAAAATTATCCCTTTTTCATAAATGGACTAGTCTGAAAACCATTTTGTGATGGTTGGGTTTGATTAGTTGCAAAATTAACATATCAAATTCCATTCCAGTTGCTTAGGGTTAAAAAGGTTACCCTTGGGCCTCTCGGTATTCTTAATAGTTCATAGTAATATTTGGACTATCTGAATAATAGTCATAAATGGTTATCCTTTTTAAAAAAAAATAGTGACAAACACTGCTGATCCTGATCAGATGGCTTGTTACTGTGTAATTTTAGTTATGAGACATTAATATTCACTTGAGCAACACATTTCCAGCATAGTCCATTGATTTTGGTATACTGCAGTTTCACTTATAGACTTGGTGCATGTGATGAATAATTTATTCAACGATCAGTTGAGATTTATTACAGCCCCTTTACCCTACCTCCCAAGATGATAAAGAAAACTAATGCCACACACAAATTTGTTAATTGGATAGTCCTCTGTCTGTTTTACAGTGAAACCTCTCTAAACCGGACACCCTGGGGACCAGGGTGTCCGGTTTAGAGAGGTTCCACTGTATTACTATTCCCATGTACCCGCGTGTAGACACACAGCAGTTGGAGAACCACCTGGACAGTGTACGACAGAAGCAACTCGAGCTGCGAGACCCGGTAGTCGGGGAGCTACGGAAACTCACCGACACGTTCCACACGTCCGCCGAGCAGATGAAGTCCCACGTTCTCGCCACCATACAATCACAGATGGGCTCACAGCTACAGACGTCATTAGCCACGTAAGGATAGGATAATTATTCATATTCTCCAAAACTGTACTAGAAATTGCACAGTTGATTACATATCGGACATTAGCCATGGAAAATCACTGGGATTCATTCTCCAAATGTGTGCCTGTTCCTATACAAGGTTTCTGAGCACATACACTGTTTTCATACTCAAAATCACGCAGTTTATTTGTTGAGACTGAGTACAGAATAGCTTAGCCTCGAATAATTAAACTACCTGGGGCCCGTTTCACTAAACTTAGTACGACTAAAATGTTCGTAAGTGTAAATTTAGGATCGTCTGGAAATTTCAATTGATGGATTTACAGTTATCAATAAATGTAAATCCAATAATTGTTTAATACAAGAAAACATTACTAATGTGAAATTTACAGACTATCATATTTTGCACTTACGAACATTTTAGTCGTACAAAGTTTAGTGAAACGACCCCCTGATCTCGACCATGAGCACTCGGTATGTCCTCAGTAACGTTTTATATGCACAGTCCCTGATGTATGGCCTGTGCTCATCATCATACATAGATAATATACGGCATAGAAAAAATATCCGGCAAGGCTCAAGAATTTCTTTATTTCTCCTCAGAAGTATATGTTGTGACCACTCATTTGAACCGTCTCGCCGAGACGGTTCAAATGAGTGGTCACAACATATACTTTGGTTCAGAAATAAGGAAAATAGATAGAGAATAGTAGGTTAGTGCCGTGAATGGGAAAAAGGCTCAGAAAATGGGATGGGCGAGGCTCTGCCGAGCACATCCCGTTTCCGTGCCGCGCCAGATATTTTTTCCCATTCACGGCACTATTTATCCCGTCAACACCTACAAATGGCTGTAAAATGCAAAAATAGTATTGGCTGGATATCAAAAATGTTTCACGGCACCGTGTTTCACGGCACATACGCACTGTGTTGACGGGATAAAGTCATATAATGAGCCACATTATAAGGACAGCAAAATTGTTCTGAATATGATCTCCAAATTTGTACAGGATTGAAATAATGTATATAAAAATTTACATATGCCTCAAACTCGATTCCGAATGTATAGGATTAATGCCTGAAACAGAATATCCAGGAGGGTATGTATATCTTATTTACCTTGTCTTCATTTAATAAGCTTACCAGAGTTTCTAAAATCTGCCACCAGGAGCATTTGTGTGTCGACGGGACACATTTTCTTGTTGACCTTGTTGTTGAACAGTAGCCGATTTTATCAAAATTGCAAATTATACTTATGTAGCAAAGTATACTTTTGAGGGAGTAATAATTTATTTTTCCCAAAATGCATTATTTCATATAGAACAAACCACGGCATATATTTGATGATTAAAAGTATGCAGAATTATTTTTATTTAACTGAATTTATTACATTATCATAGCCAAAATGGCTGTGATAATGTAATAAATTCAGTATAATAAAAATTCATAAATTTATCCTTAAATTGAAAATTTCTCCCTCAAAGTATACTTTGCTAGATAAGTATACTTTGCAATGTTAGTGAAATAGGCTACATCTATCAACCCTGATCAATCACTCTCTTGCAGAATACAAGAGAATCTCGTCACTTTTGTGCGGGATGCGATACGTGAAGAAGTGTCGTTGGCTGTGCGGGAACAAGGCACGACGATCAGTGACAGCGTCCTACTGGCTATGCGTTCGGGGGCCGTAACTCCCCTACCCATGACCCCTGACCCCCAGATAGAGAAGACACATGTTCTCAACCTGCTGCGGCAAGGCCAACTCAACGCCGCGTTTCAACAGGTGAGAGAATCGGTGAATTCTGTGAATTTGTATTTTGTATCGGCATCTGATTATACTTGCAACCGAGTTTTGATTTTTGTTGAAACGCTAATACTGCGAAATCTTTTGTAAATTCATACAAAAGTTGGCACAAATTCGGACAACTTACAATCTGATTTAAGGAATAATTCTGACAAATTGAGAAGTTCTATAGTTTCGAAAAATCATCACGGATTAAATTAAGTTATGTTATGTTTATTTAGTGTCAACAAAATTTTTGTTTGCACAGATAAATGGTGCATTATTTGATCAGGTAACTGACAGTGCTAATTTACATTTCGACCATAAATTGACACTTTGACGTGAAATACAGTGCGACCCCGTTAGTACACGCTTCACTATAACACGATTTCGGTTAGTACACGGTTGTGCCTTGGCTCCCGAATTTTTTGCCTATTTGTATATCAAAATCGTGTTAAATTTGTAACACGACTATGGACGCATAGCTTCCTTTTATCTCACCGATGTGAATGTGCAGCTGATCACGTTTGCACATTTCGTAAATTAATCCGAGCAAACTGGGAATAACACCAACAATTATTGGTCCCAGTAACAAAGCAGTCCTAATTGTTATGTGCTCGATTTCATTTTTCCGGCATGCGTTCACGCTCACCATTGGTGGAATATTAATTAGGTGTAAACATGGTAAAGACTGACCAATCGTAGATCGCGTATCAGTCGTGCAGATTAACTAAATTGTTACAGCACTGCCCACGCCCCCGGCGCATGTACACAAATGTGTACGTGACAACTGGCCTTGTTTCGCTACGTCATAATTGAGCCAGTGCATGAGATAATCAACTTTATTATATAACTGAGATTTTCACCGAGAATCATTTGACTTTTTTCTGCAAATATATCGGAAAGTTGATAACATTTTCAGAGCAAATGCGTAATAATTACTAATTTAATATTCGTCAACATTCAATATCGTTTACAGAAAATGTACACTACACTGCAGCTCCATTATAACGCGGTGGTAGGGGTCCAAGATTTCAAACCGCGATCGAATCCGACCGCGTTATAAAATTTCGAGACATGCACGGGTACTGGTACTGCACGGGTTACTGGTATCATTCACATTTCGGTTACCAACTATTGCGGGAATTCCATTAGCAACGGACCCATATAAAATCATGTCATTTGAACAGAAGTTAAAGTAATTATTAATAATGCCTATGACATACAAACTTGTATGTATTAATGTATTAAACATATGAGTTATTTATAAAATCATGCTTATTACGTTGTATAGTGCTCGCGATAGACAGACGCTTATTACAATGTATACTACTCGCGATCAACAGACACTTAAACGGATTAATTGATATTAAATAATGCCTATGGTCACGTGTCCTGCCTATTCATGTGGTTGATACGTGCATAATCTCGGGATGTGGGGTCACGTGATCTATTGTTTACGCTGCAAGACATATTGATGAATGAAATTTACGATTTAAGCGAGATTGCCTTGGGCTGCAGTGTAAACAATAGACCATGTGATCCATACCCAGATAATGCTGAAACACCAGTCTATTTATAGAACGCTAAATATTACACCTGGGTGTAAAGAAAAAGAAAGGCCGAACACGCAACCATTTATTAGCGACAATTATGTGTTAACACAGATACATTGACATTACGTGGTGACAAAAAGCGGTACATTTACGTGACTGGAGAAATGGTGCTCATGGGATTTGTGACCAGTGTAGCTTCTGATCAGGCGTTACATTGGTCGGCATGCTCCTTTGATACGACCATTACTTCGCGAATACATGTCAATTGGGATTAAGGTAATTGAATTGATTAATAAATATGCCTATTAACATGATTACCTGATTAAAGGTATTACATTTGCTAACATACTAATAATAATCCTTTCATGGACTTTAAACTTCGTTGTTTGAATAAACTTACAGAAATCTCGAATCAACTAATTACACGATGACTACGACGTCCGACGATTTTTTTATTGATTTTTTTCTCTCGATTTTTAAAAAAAAAATTGTGATCCACGAGAGACCCGCGTTATAATGGAGATCGCGCTATACGCGACCGCGTTATAATGGAGCTGCAGTGTATTATCAGATTCATCTTCGTCGAAAATCTCACGTGATACGCCTGATTACCTCATGAACTGGCGCAATATTATAACACGTTGGGTGTTGTGATGTTGAAAGGGTTAAAACTCTGTGCGTACTCAAACCCACAGGTGGAATAGTCGGACGTGTGACACAAAGAAAATGACCATTACAAAAATAGCCATTACCCCACCCACTTGATCTCGTTCTATTATTAACGTCATGTACAGTACGATACCAGGTGGGTGGGATAATGGGATTTTTTTAATAGGTATTTATTTTGGTGTCATAGGTCCGAGTCTTCCACCTGTCAGGCTGTGCTCACCATATGAGTAAACACAGATTGCAACGCACGAGCTTGTCACGTGACGTTGCAGCTGATGGAACATGATATCGGTCATTGGGTCATTGCGTCATCGAATGATGATGGCTACACGTATTTACTACACTTTTTTCTACACGCGTTTACAATAATGGATTGCACAGACCTGCGTAGATCTACATTCTACATTCTACATGAACATGATGAATAAATAAAACATGACATGACAATTCTTGGATTCAATATATTTATTACATGCGAAGATAACAGTGAAAACTTATGGCATATTATAGGCTTTGGCGACGTCGTTCATTCGCAGTCACAGTGTACAGTGTACATGTATTTTTTGTTGACATTATGATGCGTCTTGGGCGAGAACGGATATAGCACGGTTCGGATAAGCAACACGGAAGGTTGTATGTCGCCGGACTTCCATGTACTAACGGGGTCGCACTGTACTGAGTGTTCATATTTTTGGATCCAAAAATAATTTGAATTGGCAAAAAAATTAACTTAATAGCCAGTTATATTGAAAATAATAATATTGAACACAATCGGAGATTTCTACATGACTGACTTAACCGGTGTAGATTGTATCACAATTGTGTTGTTATGGTCCGTAAATTATTGCGATCAGTTTATCAGTTTGGATCGTTTAAACATATTAAACTGAATACACCTCTGCCGTTAAACCATTTCAAGCTAATGATACACCATTTTGTTTGTGGGAAATCCTTTATAGTTTCATTATATGTGATCAGAAGTGTATGTTGTGACCACCATTTGAACCATCTCGTTGAGACGGTTCAAATGAGTGGTCACAACATATACTTTCATTGAGAAATAACAAAAATAAAAATAATTATGTAAAAAATTCATACCCGTAAAGGTGTATTCCGTATGTGTAGGGTTAGCATCTTTTGTCACATTTACTCTGTGTATCATCTACGGGGCCTTCACAATGTGTTTGCCGTTCCAGGCACCGTCTGTTGCTTCATCATGTGTTTGCCATTGCAGGCGCTGTCTGCGTCGAACCTGGAGCTGGTGATGGTTCTGTGTGAGGCTGTGAACCCGGCCCAGGTGTTTAACCAGTGTCCGTGCCCCCTCCAACAACCTGTACTGCTCTCCCTGATCCAGCAGCTGTCTGCCGACCTGGACGCCAGCACCGAACTCAAACACAAGTACGTACATAGTCCAGTCTATAAATAGGTTAGGGAACATGAAAACTTGAAACCTAGAACCCGTCTCTATGACGTTGGCTGTAATTGTGACGTTAAACCCTTTAACAGGTGTGTTCTATTCTTTATATGACCAGTTGTTTAATTGAAGTAAATGTAAAACTCCATTCATATGACTTAACAAGCAGATTTTTCCAATAAAGAAAAAGTTGAAAACAAAACCAAGAGTTATTCCAGTCATATACAGACTAAATACCATATTCTAATAATTCCAGCACAAAAATATTTACACAATTCCCTAACATTTGATTGGCCCGTAGCAAGTCTATGTCCAAAATTTATATCCCAGTAAACTCCCACGCCGAACTACTTTCCATAACCGTGAGGCGCAGTTAAAATAATTCTTAAGAAAACGGAAAATAAACACATTTTCTTGATGAATTTATTTCAAATGCTGGAATTATAAGGAATGAATGGCCGTTTTGTTGAATTTATCGGGGATATAAACTTGGAAAAGTCGCGGGAATACTGGACGAAGGCCGGAAGGCCTCGTCCAGTATTCCCGCGACTTTTCCAAGTTTATATCCCCGATAAATTCCACAAAAAGGCCATTCATTCCTATAATAAATATCCCCACTGTTACAAGTACTGGTGAAAAGTACTGCATTGCAGCATAGAATTTAGAAAATATGATTATTCAAATTGCGTTTGCATGTGAAAATGTACATTTTGATTGAAGATAGTGGAGGGGGCTACTATTAGCATAAATATGGTACTTCAGACCACCAGCTCATCCCGTATTATATTAGAAAATATGATGTTTCAAATGGCTTTTGCATGCGAAAAATAAACATTCTGATTGAAAATGTAATGGGTAATTTAACGATAGGGATTCATCCTTACCAGAATCTTCATATCGCTGGTTTGGCTTTCCGGTACGTTTTATTGTTACTTCAACTTGAGACTTGAATCCAGTTATAATCATTTAAAAGTAATAAGATTAGTATTAATCCTATTACTTTTTGGGAGTGGGGCTAAATAACTTGGGTGTGGTGAGGACCTGGCACCAGGTCGGGTTATTCTAATTTCAGTCTGAATATACATTTTTCTGTACATATTCAGTTCTGATTTGGGTTTTACCCCAATCACAACAGGTGAAATATGGTATTTGACCCTGTTAAAATAGGAATGAATGGCCTTTTTGTGGAATTTATCGGGGTATAAACTTGGAAAAGTCGCGGGAATACTGGACGAAGGCCGGAAGGCCTCGTCCAGTATTCCCGCGACTTTTCCAAGTTTATAATGTCTTAAAATGACCATAGCTGTGACATTAGCCGTTACACACCATTAAATCAAATAAAATTCTGTATGTTGCAGATATCTAGAAGAAGCTGTGATGAATTTAGACCCGCAGAATTCCGTAACCCAAGAACATTTGAAAGGAGTGTTATATGGACTAGTGCAGAAATTAAAAGTGTATATCCAGGCACACCCGAATGCCAAAACAACGAGAGGACTACGAATGTTGTTAATGGCGTCAGAGTCATTATTAAAGTGATCATGGTATTACTATTTAGTCGCATATTTTAGATATGGTGTATACTTGCATCTGATACCGATATAGAGAGACGAGTCTGTATACCTCTTTCAACACAACATGCTTGCATCCCTAATGTTTGAAAACAGTGTCGATCTGCGCTGTTTGATGAAATTTTTTTACTTTGAATTCATTTGATTAACCAATTGAAGTCTTTAATGAATACCGGTACTTTTTTCTCTCAAAAAGTCTTATTAGTTTGTTTAGTTTTATATGAAAGTATATGTTGTTACCATTCATTTGAACCGTCTCGTTGAGACGGTTCAAATGAGTGGTAACAATGTATACTTTAGAGAAGAAATAAAAAATATAGTGAAACATTTTCTGAAAAAAATTCATACTTCTGTAATTGTATCCAGCCTATAATGGGTTAATGGAATAGTCTGTAAATTAACATGGAGCAGTTCATGCCAATTACTTAGGGGAGGAAGGGTTCAATGGGTAATGGGTAATTTAACAATCAGGATTCGTCTTTGGCATTCTTGTAATCGAGGGTTGAATCTGGTTATACCCGTGGATTTCATAATCTTATTACTTTTATGGGAAGGGGCTGGTATGGACCTGACACTAGGTCAGGTTATTCTTATTTCAGCCCCACCCCCCCCCCCCCCACCCCCCCCCCCCCCACCCCCCCACCCCCACCCACCCACCCCCCCCCTATGTAGCAGGTTAAATGCGGGATCGAACCCGTTTGCCCGGCCTTACATGACCTCAGCTGTTGATAGGCCATTAAACACCAATAAACAAACAAACAGGTCCGAGTCTTCCACCTGTGCACCCACTATCAGATTCACAATCGATGCCAGTACATAAATACACCCCAACAATATTATATCCGGTTGAAGGTTTTTGCCTAAAATGAATAGGCTGTAATAGATGTAAGTGGCATGGGAAATGTGTCGTTAGCCCAATAGCAACCAGTGTGGGCCCTGATTAGACTACGTGGCTACAGCTGTTGATCTGACTGAGTCGCAGATAGAATCAGCTGCATTTTACTGTGGTGAAGTCCATATACTGGTTTGTATGTGCCATAAAGATTTCTCATATGAGACACGTCATGCAATTTTGTACCTTCGTCCGAAGGTATGCCCCGTGCAGGCACCGGGGCGGGATCAACTGATCCTGAGAATAGTGCTGCAGTAGCCATTGCTTGTCGTAAAAGGCGACTAAACTGGCTTAACGATTGGGTTCATACTTTCCGGAACCCACTATACCGGATTTGGCCCTCATGTACATTTTTGGCTTTCTTGTATGTGAGAGTTGAGTCGGGCTATGCCCCATATATAAAAGTAAGATTAGCGCTAATCCTATTACTTTTAGGGGATGGGATAAATGATGCTGGTGTGGTGAGGGCCTGGCACCAGATCAGGTTGTTCTAATTTCAGGACTGAATATATATTTTGATTGTAAATATTGAGTTCTGAAGTTGGGATTTACCCCCCTTGGACAGGTGGATATGGGACTCGACCCTGTTGACCCGTCTGCGTGTAGACTCCCTGAGGCTTGTACCTCTATGTCAGAAAAGCGGACGTTAAACCCTATTCACTCACTCACTCACTCGTCCGAAGGTACAAAATCGCATGGCGTGTCTCATATGGGGTTCGCAAGTCACTACCATGTAGCGATGTAAATGCAGGTGGCCAATCAAACTGGCACAGTGTCACCGTGTCGGCAATAGATTGTGCAGCAATGTTGATACCAGAGGTACCCTTACTGCGGAATAATGAAAAATGTTATACATCAATAACAATGACATTGGGACACTTGTGAATGATCACGATTCACCATTTTTGCCCTACAGACAATAGTCAACACGTGCAAACACTGTAGATCCACATTACGAGCCGGCTCAATAGTATCTGCAGCATTTGTCCAACAATTAACATGGAAAAGCCAATGCTGGATTTTACGGGTGAAAGGATTAAAAAAGTGTTGTATTTGGACTATTTAGCTTTGTGATGCATAGGTCTGTGTTGTGATTACAAGTACAGCATAGTATTGGCTTTCAAACAAAGATTATTTAGAGCAAGTTACTATTAACTAGTTTTGGTTACATACCATGCAGTTATGGAGAATGTTTTATTTTGTTATTGTTTAGCCGTTATTATTTTACAGTCCCCTATTTGACTGGAGGAATGGAACAGTGAACCATAGTGATGCATGTAGCCAACGAACAAAATGATTGTCATAATATATTACCATCAGCCTTCCAATTTAGATCCACATGTGCTGTGTTATTTACCTGTCAAAGGCAGGTTATGGTATGGCTGTCTGTCCATATGTGTGCCTAGGCATCTGGGACCAGTTTCACTAAACTTCGCAAAATAAAAATGTTTGTACAAAGATTTTTATTACAATGAAACCTCTCCAAACCGGACACCCTGGGAGGTCCCAACCTCCCAGGGTGTCCGGTTTGGAGATGTTTCACTGTAAAACAGGCAAATAAACACTCCAAGAAGTGAATATGTGCTTTGCGAACAAGAACACATATGAACATAATAGATAGACTAAACCAACCATAATTAAGAACACCAATCTTTCTTGGTGTCCGGTTTAGAGAGGTTTTACAGTAATTTGCTTTTCAAATTAACGTTGCTAACCATTGCTACCATTGTCCGCCTACATGTACACATTACATGTGAACACATCCACTAAACAATTACCAACATCACCTATCGGTGTAAATGTTATTCTAATTTCCAATTTCGCTGTTACAAACGTCTTAGTCGTACAAAGTTTAGTGAAACGGGAACATGAAGTGTGTATTGTGAAGTGATAAATTTCTAGTTTTGTTATACATTTATTTATCGATCTCGACGATCATTTTGGACCGAGGCTGAGAAAAGGGTCCTTATGATATCTGCACAGTGATAATGGCTTGAACTATTGTTTATGAACAGTATATACACTGGCCATAAATTCCTTTGGTCCCTTTCCTCCATCAACGGCCCGACTAGGCACAGCTAACAAATGGGCCTTACAAAAAAAAAAAAACACTGTAATTCGGAAAATATACGAGAGAACCAATGTGATTTTGTACTTAAGCTGTGCAATTTCTTTCTTTTTTTTTAAACTAATATTTACAGAAAGTGATATTTTCTGTAAATTACGTTGAAATTTGAAATTCTGTTCCATCTACTTTTGATGTCGTTTACGGAAAATATCGCACATCTTCCTACGTACAATGTCACATGGCTTGTCTCATATGTCCCACGATCTGACAAACCATTATTTTGTTCATGACCAATGTCGATCCTGTGCACTGATCCATTATGTTTGTTAGAATCGCAATAGATAGATTCATGAAAGAATGGATATAGGAATGAATGGCCTTTTTGTGGAATTTATCGGGGTATAAACTTGGAAAAGTCGCGGGAATACTGGACGAAGGCCGGAAGGCCTCTTCCAGTATTCCCGCGACTTTTCCAAGTTTATATCCCCGATAAATTCAAGAAAAAGGCCATTCATTCCTTATAATTCCAGCATTTGAAATAAATTCATTAAGAAAATGTGTTTATTTTCCGTTTTCTTAAGAATTATTTTAACTGCGCCTCACGGTTATTAAGGAAAGTAGTTCGGCGTGGGAGTTTACTGGGATATAAATTTTGGACAGATACTTGCTACGGGCCAATCAAATTATTTTTTTCTCGAAAATTATAATTTTTTATCGCTTCGTCCAGTATTCCCGCGACTTTTCCAAGTTTATACCCCGATAAATTCCACAAAAAAGGCCATTCATTCCTATAGTAAGTAACCTTAACCCTTTCACCCCTGAATACAACATTGGCTTTTCCATTCTAATTGTTGGACTATTGCGTTAACAAGAAAAAGTTTATTTAGAATTGAACAATTCGTACAAATCCTGCAGATCCTGATGAGACGGCTCGTTAGGAGTCGTTACGAGCCATCTCATCTGGATCCACAGTGTTTGCACATGTTGACTTAATGATAAGTAGGGTTGAAAGGGTTAATATGTGTTCAAATACACAGAGTTACATAGGAAAATATGGCATCTTGTGCGTACCATAATGACATTGTGGTCAACAGTGGTTATAAATGCAATACGCCTCCATTAATGTCGGTTGAATTGTTTATTTTTGCTAGCGACAGTCGGTAAATGTAATAATTGTAATGCAAATGTATAGGGCTCATGCTTACAATCGGGAAGCTTGATTGGACGAGGCTCAGCAGTACTCTGTGATCAAAATCAACCTGGTCCCGGTTGCTCCAAACCTTTGGAGTAACCGGGCCCTGCCTGATTTTGAATACATATTTGGAGAACATTCTTAGAAATTGTTATAGGTATAGGCACAATACCTGTATTTGTTACAAATGTCATAGATCAAATTTTGTCATAGGGTTGTTTGACAGTTGAGGGCCATATTAGAAATTATATGGTAAACATGGTGTCATTGTCGCGCCTACTTTAGGAGAAGGTGCAACTATAGTCGCCGCTTTTTCCGTCATAGTCGACCGCGTCGTCGTCATCCAAAATGTCAAAACATTTGTACAAGCATCATCATGGTATAACTTTAATATTACTTGACGGATTGCTTCAATATTTGGACACTTGATACATGTAAGCATTTGGAACACACACATGCCACCACTAACATCACCTTGACCTTTTTGCCCTTCATATGGTTGTGGAAACACTTAACGGTAGCCATTTTTTTATGTAAAAAAGTTTCTTCAACCATGACCTTTTTCGTGTTTTTGTGATACTTACTTTAGCAAATGATCACGTTATGGCCAAATGCCTCGGCCGACGCGACACCGCTTCTGTGGCGGAATTCTTGTTTTATACATAATTACCATTTGTTTTATATCAATGTATCATCATGTGAGCCCATCATTGAGATAATGCACAGAATACCGAATGATTTTTGCCGAAAATGTTATCAAAGATTTATGTAACAATATTGAATCGGCAGACTTCCATAAACAAGTTGAATTACCATTTCTGTTTGTGCCAAAATGTTGTTAGCTTTTCATATTATTGCTGGAATACACTGGAACCTCTATAGCGGAGCTCTTGGTTGTCTCCAGTTTAGAGAAGTTCCACTGCTCTTCAGGCATTTAGCAGTTTCCAATCGTAAAACAAATATTAAATAGAGATGTATTACAGTGAAACCCAGCAAAATTAACGCTTTCAACCATACAGACGGTGAGACCATAAAGCAAACGTATGCAGACACTGTAGATCCAGATGAGCCGGCTTGTAACAAGCCGTCTCCTCAGGATCTACAGTGTTTGGCAATACTTTTAGGTATCAGATATTTAGGCGTGAAAGTAAAAACACCGAGGATTTTAGAGTGTTCGCTTTAGAGGTTTGACTGCATCATTTTTGGCAAAATTCACATTATCTCAAGTATGAGCTGTTCAGATTCATGTGAAAAACATCATGGATAGATCTCAACTTGGTGTTGTTACTTAATAATCCCCTGAACAGATTTGTCGTAATTTGTTGATCAATATGCCTACATATATGGAGAAATATGCACACATTTTGCAATTGAACAGCAAAATTTCGCAAATGTATTAAACTAATTATAAATAACTCTCGCTAGAATGTGAAAATGATTTCACAATAAGGCACTGTTTTCTGTAATATGCATATTCCTTCAATGTTGGTGCATCCAGGTTGAACCTGCATGACAAATTTTACACATATTGATCGAGCTAAATATAGATTTTGGTACACCCTTTATGACCGGAAAATGGAAAAAGACGAGGCGAGGATGAAAGCGTCTACGCCAGGCAATACTGAAATGGTCCACATCAAAGGTCTAACATTCACATTCAAAGCTGTGGGTGGTTGGTCGGGAGCACGCGACGGGTAATTCAACGATCGGGGTTCATCTTTACCGGAATTCCGACTAGAGACCTGGTTTGGCCCTCACATACATCTTTGACATTTTGTATGTGACAGTTGAATCTGGTTATACCCTTTATATGAGTATTACGATTATTCGTAATCCTATTTTAGGGGAAGGGGCCAAGTGACTTGGGTGTGGTATGGACCTGGCACCAGGTTAGGTTATTCTAATTTCAGGGCTGAATATATTGTTTCTCGATGTAAATATTCCGTTCTGATTTTTGGATTTTCCTCCCAATGCAGCAGGTTAAAACGGGATCGAACCCGTTTGCCCGGCCTTACATGACCTTAGCTGTTGATAGGCCGTTAAACACCAATAAACAAACAAACACATTCAAAGCTGAAAAACGTATCTGCTTGCTCCCTAGGGTCAAAGGCAGAAATATACAAAACAAAACACAAGGTTAGTAAACAATATTCTTAATTTAATCTGTACCGTCTTTATTCCTGACGACAAAAAGAAAAAAATTATAAGATTTGAGTGATTATTTATAAGTGATTATGCTGACAATTATGGTTTTATAAATCCCAAGATTTGAATGGACGTGTCTTCCACTTTTAATCCCCTCTGCTGACGATTTTCACATGTTGACGCTGTTCTGTCCTGCACTGTTCAATCCCGTTCCACCATGGTGGAGTGCGGATTTCATCTGGCCTTGGATTCGATAGACACCAGCCGGTGCCTATACTGGGCGTCGCTCTGTGAGATCAATATCTGTGCTTAGGGCGCGTGATCTTGGTCGTATATAGCAGTTTGTTGCCACTTGACCTCTCGTGACAGTTTTGACTATAGCTTTACGTCCGTAAAACCACAATCGGTCACACATCGGACTATCACTGTCTCTTGGTCCGAATACAACCACACATGTAGTTAGTCAAAAGTCATACAGAGTACAGCTGGAATAATTCACAAAGGTCCTATATGACGTTAAAGGATATTTGCATATTCTGGTTCCTCAATAAACGCTTCTTAATAAATTCAGAAAGAAAATATCAGCAAATACCATAGCATATTGAACGCAAACGAAAAAACATATCAACAAATACAATATCAGCAACAATAATCACTTTTGAAACGTAGCCAATTTAAAAAAAAAAAGCATATGTTCCAATAAAAATGTTCCTATAAATATCGCCTAGATCCCAAACATCTAATCATCTCTGTCGTTGTCGCTGTCTGCGTTTGGCAGGATGCTGATTGCCATCACCCTGGTCTCTCCCTCATCGACGTCCGCCGATGTCGCGACTTTGTCTGCCGCAGCTCCATCCACCGCGCTGACCACTGCCCTGCTGACTACGCTTCCATCTGCTCCACTGACCACTGCGCCATTCACTCCAATAACCACTGCCCCGCTGACCGCCGTGCCATCCGCTCCACTGACTGTGCCAGAAACGACGTGGGACATCGGGAAGAATCCACACTTCTTCTTGCCGAACTTGCCCCTGCGGACCTCGCCGTAGCCGAATCCATCCTCATTCTCCTTCAGGATAGGGATCACCAGCTCACCTGTAACAACCATGGCCGGGACATTGATTATTATATCCTTTCGACATGCAGATCTACTGTGATGATTTCTGTAAATGACGTCGAAAGTTGAAATGCTCAAAGCCAATGCGGAATTGCTCGGAACATTTTGTGAACATTCAATGTCATTTATGGAAAATATCTTAAATGTTGTCTTTATTTTTCATGAGATATTGCACGTCTTCTTGGGTTCAAAATAATATGGGTTGCCATTTATGTGGCTGTGACTGGAGTAATGGGGCTTATGAAATTTGTGACCAGTGTAGCTCCTGATCAAATTACACACTCTTGTAGTCTGATAGCGATCTATATTCCTTGTTAGAAGAATGAAGGGTGTTTCATTGATGGAATGACGTAGATCCTGATCAGACTGCAGATGGATCTACACTGAAACCCATATGCACGTAATTGTATAGGTTGAGCCAAGTATATGATGTGGAGTTTTGCAACAGAACAATTTTTAAAGCATGGGCCACTCGTAGTCATAGACATAAGAACTTAATATTATAGTGTTGTAGATAGCTTCGATTATACAGAAATGTTGCAGACTTCGACCTTTCGTGACCAATTATTCCTGTGTGGCATCTAGAATGGAATATGCTGAGCTGTTTCCAATTCCAACAACGGACGCAACATTATTATCTGATTATAAAAGTTGACAAAAATGGGATTGCACTACGATCTTTTGTGTACTGGCAGGACACTACATCAGTATCCGATTTCATCAAAATTGCAAAGTATACTTATCTAGCAAAGTATACTTTGAGGGAGTAATCATTTATTTTTCCCAAAATGCATTATTTCATATAGAACTAACCACTGCATATATTTGATGATTGAAAGTATGCAGAATTATTATACTGAATTTATTACATTATCACAGCCAAAATGGCTGTGATAATGTAATAAATTCAGTATAATAAAAATTTATCCTTAAATTGAAAATTTCTCCCTCGAAGTATACTTTGCTAGATAAGTATGCTTTGTAATGTTGGTGAAATAGGCTACTGATCAGGATCATACACATTCAGTATTGAAGCCACTAGACACTAGCTGTAGATGTATCTGTATGTTGTACCTTTCTTGAGGCTGAGCTCCTGCTTGGTCTGCTTCTTGTACGCGACCACGACAACAAAGGCCTTCTGTTTCCTCTGTTTCTTGGCTCGCTTCTTCTCGTCCTTGGTCAGCTCCTTGTTTTCCTCGCCTTCTGTAACATAGGTGGGCATATTAAAATTGAACATTCACCTCTACAACAACACCCTCTCTCTGTAAGTCACCATTTTATATCCAAATTGGATATTTGTTGCATATATTGTGTCTATAAGTCACTTCTCTGCAACGAAACAGCCACATTTCTGTTTTCCCATGATTGGCTGTTGTAGAAGTTGCACTGTACATGTATTATGAATTTATTATTTTGGAGATAGTTCATACTTACACCATTATACATGTACATGTATATGGAATCAGTTTGTATTAATTTTATGAGATACTTTTCATGCGTTTTCTTGACAAAATGAGACCGGTTAAACTATTATAATTGTAACTGGAAAAAATGGGACTTGTATCATTTCTGATCTTGTAGCACGCTCATGGATCTACAATAATTTATCAGGTAACTGCCAAAATGGCTGTGATAATGTAATAAATTCAGTATAATAAAAATTAATAAATTGATCCTAAAATTGAAAGTATACTTTGCTAGATAAGTATACTTTGCTAGATAAGTATACTTTGCAATGTTGGTGAAATCGGCTACATGATGCCCTAGCTTACTGATGAATCTAGTTCAATCAACGTCATTTATAAAGCTCTACAAGTACAATGTGCAACTGTCTGATGCCATTACGTGTTGTGCAGTTTATGAGTCTCACCTGCCTTGTCACCTCCCTTGTCTCCGTCGTCCTTGTCCAGGTCGGCGCGGCTGCCGAGGGTCGCGTGGCTGCCACTCTCCTCCTGCTCCAGCTCCCGTCTCATCCTGTCCCAGAGCTCCTTCTTGTTGCCCGTGTACACATACGGCTGTAGGGCAGATACGTAATAGTTATAGTTCACATATTGAATTTGTAATAAATTAGTTTGTTGAAAATTTATCATGTGAACTATAACTGTCTTATTGTTTGGCCCGCCTCACATCACATCATGTTTGAATTAGAGTAGTGGCCAACCCCAATTTAAGGCTTTAGTTAAGGAGTAACCCCTCCCCACGGTAGAACAAATTGAAACAACATTTTTCTGAATGCTTTCGATATGCTGAGTCCGAAAATTGTTCTTGTGGTTGCCGGAAATGGGAGCATGACCTTCATTTTAGCATGTTTCCATGGTAACCCATTGGAATTATGCTGAAAAACAGTTGGGTACCTATTAATCGTTAATATGTCATATTTTTGTTTTTCATCATAATCTTCCACACATGGTGTCAAAATGACATACATTGATAGTACTATATGTGACCATAGCACAACTTGCTAACTTCTCTATATTTTGGGGCAGAAAATGCATTTTTTTTGGCATTTTATAAAAAAATATTGCTGAAAATGCAAAACACATGATTTCAATAGACGTAATATGAAAAATCTGTATATTGTCTATATTTATTAACTATAATATACATTTGAAATATAGAGTTCATATTTAGTTAGATTTGCATAGCCATAAGGAAATTTGTCATATGATGTCATAATCCAAGATGGCCACCACCCACATAATGCATATACAAGTGCTTACAACTTTTGAACTGATATACTTAGAATGGTGATTTTGGTGTCTATACCCATGGTTTTGACCATAGGAATGCCAATATAACTAATTAGAACAGTGTAGCATGTACCTGTTTAGTATAAATTCAAGATGACCGCCATGGTTGATTAGGTCAACCTTCAAACTGCAATAACTTTAAATCCACTGGCCCTAGAATGGTGATCTGGGTGTCTATACCCAGTATATTGACTATGAGAATGTCAATATAACTAATTATAATAGTGTAATATCTATATGATTAGCCTATATTCAAGATGGCTGCCATACTAAAGTATGTGACTATTCATACTGCAATGACGTTCAAACCACTTACCTTAGAATGAGACATTTGGTGCCTGTATTTTTAAAATACAAAGGGGGGAGTAAGCACAAATTTATTTTACAAAATTACAAAGGGGGGAGTAAGCACAAATTTAGATTTTTAAAATGCAAAGGGGGGAGTAAGCACAATTTTTTTTTACAAAATTACAAAGGGGGGAGTAAGCACAAATTTAGATTTTTAAAATGCAAAGGGGGGAGTAAGCACAATTTTTTTTTACAAAATTACAAAGGGGGGTGTAAGCACAAATTTGTTTTACAAAATTACAAAGGGGGGAGTAATCACAAATTTATATTTTTAAAATACAAAAGGGGGAGTAAGCACAAATTTATTTTTACAAAATTACAAAGGGGGGAGTAAGCACAAATTTATATTTTTAAAATACAAAGGGGGGAGTAAGCACAAATTTATTTTACAAAATTACAAAGGGGGGATGTAAGCACAAATTTATTTTACAAAATTTACAAAGGGGGGAGTAAGCACAAATTTATATTTTTTAAAATACTAAGGGGGGAGTAAGCACAAATTTATTTTACAAAATTACAAAGGGGGGGGGAGTAAGCACAAATAAATTTATATTTTTAAAATACAAAGGGGGGAGTAAGCACAAATTTATTTTACAAAATTTACAAAGGGGGGATGTAAGCACAAATTTATTTTACAAAATTACAAAGGGGGGAGTAAGCACAATTTAGTATATTTTTTAAAATACTAAGGGGGGAGTAAGCACAAATTTATTTTACAAAATTACAAAGGGGGGAGTAAGCACAAATTTATATTTTTAAAATACAAAGGGGGGAGTAAGCACAAATTTATTTTACAAAATTACAAAGGGGGGGGGAGTAAGCACAACTTCATATTTTTAAAATACAAAGGGGGGAGTAAGCACAAATTTATTTTACAAAATTACAAAGGGGGGAGTAAGCACAAATTTATATTTTTAAAATACTAAGGGGGGAGTAAGCACAAATTTATTTTACAAAATTACAAAGGGGGGAGTAAGCACAACTTCATCATATACAAATACAAAGGGGGGAGTAAGCACAAATTTATTTTTACAAAATTACAAAGGGGGGAGTAAGCACAAATTTGTTTTACAAAATTACAAAGGGGGGAGTAATCACAAATTTATATTTTTAAAATACAAAGGGGGAGTAAGCACAAATTTATTTTACAAAATTACAAAGGGGGGAGTAAGCACAAATTTATATTTTTAAAATACAAAGGGGGGAGTAAGCACAAATTTATTTTACAAAATTACAAAATTACAAAGGGGGGAGTAAGCACAAATTTATATTTTTAAAATACTAAGGGGGGAGTAAGCACAAATTTATTTTACAAAATTACAAAGGGGGGAGTAAGCACAAATTTATATTTTTAAAATACTAAGGGGGGAGTAAGCACTAAATTTATTTTACAAAATTACAAAGGGGGGAGTAAGCACAACTTCATATTTTTAAAATACAAAGGGGGGAGTAAGCACAAATTTATTTTACAAAATTACAAAGGGGGAGTAAGCACAAATTTATTTTACAAAATTACAAAGGGGGGAGTAAGCACAAAATTTATATTTTTAAAATACAAAGGGGGGAGTAAGCACAAATTTATTTTACAAAATTACAAAGGGGGGAGTAAGCACAAATTTATATTTTTAAAATACAAAGGGGGGAGTAAGCACAAATTTGTTTTACAAAATTACAAAGGGGGGAGTAATCACAAATTTATATTTTTACAAAATACTAAGGGGGGAGTAAGCACAAATTTAAATTTTATTTTACAAAATTACAAAGGGGGGAGTAAGCACAAAATTTATTTTACAAAAATTACAAAGGGGAGGGGGAGTAAGCACAATTTATATTTTTAAAATACAAAGGGGGGAGTAAGCACAAATTTATTTTTCAAAATTAAGCACAAATTTATATTTTTTAAAATACAAAGGGGGAGTAAGCACAATTTTTATTTTAAAATTTATCAAAGGGGGGAGTAAGCACAAATTTATTTTACAAAATTACAAAGGGGGGATAAAGGGGGGCAGTAAGCACAAAAATATTTATATTTTTACAAAATACAAAGGGGGGAGTATTTTTGAACAAACGTATTTTTCAAAATTTTTTTTTAAAATTACAAAGGGGAGGGGGAGTAAGCACAAATTTTATATTTTTAAAATTACAAAGGGGGTGAGTACGCATCAAATTTATTTTACAAAATTACAAAGGGGGTGGGGGGTAAGCACAAATTTTATATTTTTAAAATACAAAGGGGGGAGTAAGCACAAATTTATTTTTCAAAATTACAAAGGGAGGGGGAGTAAGCACAAATATATTTATACAAATTTATTAAAATTTCAAAGGGGGGTGTAAGCACACTCATTTATATTTTTAAAATACAAAGGGGGGAGTAAGCACAAATTTAGAAAATTATTTTTGGGGGAAAATGCACAGTAGTAAGCTAATTTTTTTTTTAAAAATTACAGGGGGGAAGCACAAATTTATATTTTTAAAATACAAAGGGGGGAGTAAGCACAAATTTGTTTTACAAAATTACAAAGAGTAATCACAAATTTATATTTTTATAGGGGTGGGGGGAGTAAGTAGCAAATTATACTTTTAAAAATACATAAAGGGGGGAGTAAGCACAAATTTATTTTACAAAATTATTAAAGGGGAGGGGGAGTAAGCACAATATTTATTTTTAAAATACAAAGGGGGGAGTAAGCACACATATTACGTCAAAATTTACAAATTTTTAAAGGGGGAGTAAGCACAAATTTATATTTTTAAAATACAAAGGGGGGAGTAAGCACAATTTTTTTTTACAAAATTTACAAAGGGGGGATAAGCACAAATTTATATTTTTTAAAATACAAAGGGGGGGAGTAGCACAATTTGTACAAAATTACAAAGGGGTGGGGGAGTAAGCACAAATTTATATTTTTAAAATACAAAGGGGGGGAGTAAGCACAAATTTATTTTACAAAAGTTACAAAGGGGAGTAAAGCACAAATTTATATTTTTAAAATACAAAGGGGGGAGTAAGCACAAATTTATTTTATTTAAAATTTTACAAGGGGGGTAAGTAAGCACAAATTTATATTTTTAAATTTACAAAGGGGGGAGTAAGCACAAATTTTATATTTTTAAAATTACAAAGGGGGGGAGTAAGCACTATTTATACAAGTTTTTAAAATTACAAAGGGGGGAGTAAGCACAAATTTATTTTTACAAAATTACAAAAGGGGGGAGTAAGCACAAATTTATATTTTTAAAATACAAAGGGGGGAGTAAGCACAAATTATATTTTTAAAATACAGGGGGGAGTAAGCAAATTTATTTTACAAAATTACAATGGGGGGTAGTAGCAAAAATAAATTTATATTTTTAAAATACAAAGAGTAAGCACAACATTACAAAAGTTAACAAAGGGGCGGGAGTAAGCACAAATTTATTTTACAAAATTACAAAGGGGGGAGTAAGCACAAATTTATATTTTTAAAAATACGTAAGCGTTTATAAGCACAAATTTATGTTTTACAAAATTACAAAGGGAGTAAAGTAAGCACTAACTTCAAAATTATATTTTTAAAACTACAAAGTGGGAGTAAGCACAAATTTATTTTACAAAATTACAAAGGGGGGAGTAAGCACAAATTTTATTTTACAAATAAAATAACAAAGGGGGTTTAGTTTTGCAATTACGCAGCAGGCTTGTAAATTTAGATAGGTTTTAAGGTTTTTAAGGTTTTTTATCAGAAATGCGTGATTATTAAACAGTCCTATTGTCATTGGTTTATTACCTATTTTCTTATAGTGAGCTGGCACCTTTTTCAACCACCAAACACCACCTTGTGTCGGTTGATATACTTCTATACCGATTTTAAAAAACTCTTCTACCTTTTTCAGATCTGAAAAAGGAATTGGAGAAACCACATTACTACCGGTATATTGTCTACTAAGTTCTTTCGCCTTGTCGGTGCATCTGTCGGGCCTTTTACCTGTCATGTACATAGCTAGACACCTGAACAGACAAAGGTCGTCATTATACTTATCTAAAGAATACATACCTTTTTTATTCTTCAACCATTCTGGAAGTTCTCCTCCTGCTGCTTCTTTGGATTGTAGTCCCAAATCTATTCCCCTATTGCCCTGTATTAGCTTTATAAAAACCTCTACCCATCTTACAAACTTCCACTTTGTATTTGGTCTATCTATTTTATCGGACATTATTCGTGTTTGCTCCTTATCTGACAGGCGCCCCGTGCAGGCACCGGGGCGGGATCAACTGATCCTGAGAATAGTGCTGCAGTAGCCATTGCTTGTCGTAAAAGGCGACTAAACTGGCTTAACGATTGGGTTCATACTTTCCGGAACCCACTATACCGGATTTGGCCCTCATGTACATTTTTGGCTTTCTTGTATGTGAGAGTTGAGTCAGGCTATGCCCCATATATAAAAGTAAGATTAGCGCTAATCCTATTACTTTTAGGGGATGGGATAAATGATGCTGGTGTGGCGAGGGCCTGGCACCAGATCAGGTTGTTCTAATTTCAGGACTGAATATATATTTTGATTGTAAATATTGAGTTCTCAAGTTGGGATTTACCCCCCTCGGACAGGTGGATACGGGACACGACCCCGTTGACCCGTCTGCATGTAGACTCCCTGAGGCTTGTACCTCTATGTCAGAAAAGCGGACGTTAAACCCTATTCACTCACTCACTCCTTATCTGACAGCCATTTTTTAACTGTTTTCATTGATGATAGTGGTTCGCTACCACCGAGATTTTTGTGAAATATTATAGTTATAGGTTTTTCATTTTTAGTTTCCTCCATATGTTCTAGCTTGTAAGAATATGAATATCTCAAATAAAAATTGGTTGTTAGATACGGAGCGAGTTTATCGGACATGCGTTCAGACTCGTTAATGTCAATGTTTTTACGAAAGCATAATGTAACTACCCGTCTTCCCTTTTCTACCTTTTCCAATGTTTCATCATGAGCCCCCAATATTTCTTCACCTTCTGCCACTATCGCGCGAACGATAGATTTTTTCTTATTCTCCAAATTATTTGGTATTGGGTCACCTGTGCGTCTGGAATTGGTGCTTGAAGGTTTTATTACACTAGCCCTTAACCCCGCAATACTTTCTTTTTGAATTCTGTTACCAACTTCCTCTGCGAGTGAGAGGTCTTTAAAGGCTCCTCTTTTGTGGGCGCGGGTAAACCGCTTCATAAACGCTTCATTCTTTGTGGCGTTTATCAGCTTTGTCAACCGCCTAACTCTCAACCGTTTACTATAAGTAATCCCTAGAGATTCGGCTTCTCTTCTGAAACTTTCTATTTCTGCTCCAGTTTCTGGCGTTATCATATTTTCTGTATATATAACCTATGACATTTATCTGTTCAATTGGACGTGAAAAAAAACATGAAGTTTTTTTCACGTCCAATTGAACATATACATATATATATAAAAATACATATATATATAATGGAGTGTTTGACTTGTTGTAAGACGTTTGCGTGTAAAGACTATCTACGAAGGCATCTATCGAGACGTAGAAAATTTCCTTGTGTCGCCCCACAATTTCAATGCCCCAGATGCCCTTGTAAATTCGTTAGTGCCCAAACTCTTTGTAGACATAAGCAACTGCGCTGTCAGGTGGCTAAAGGTGAACGTGGTAGACTAGAGCTGGTAGAATTAGTTGATCTGCGAAATAAATTAGCTATATTGGAGGATAAAAATGGGGTGTTGAAATATAAACTGTAACGAGCGGACGCATTTAAATTGCATTAATGATTTTGACTTTTTTTTCAAAAATCAATTTTCAATATAATTGGGACTACAAGACCACTTTTTATCATTCAATACCACCACCAAATTTTGGTTGGTGGTGGGAGCTACAATACATCTCAATAACGTTAAAAACGTTGGTGGTATCATTTTGACTCCCTATATACCGTACTACTAATCCAATATACAATTGTCCACCAATTGTTGTGTGTAGTATATTTCAATTAATCTGGTTATGTAGTAATCCCTGTTGTGACAACGCTAATTAATACATGGAACATATCATATATACTCAGTTTTCAATGCATATACATGTACATGTATGAATCAGAATGTTAAATGACTTTGAATGCAATAATGACTCTTATTTTTGTCATACCAAAGATTGTTATTTCGATTCCCGTCTGGAGCGGAAATAAGTATGCAGCCTACCATTGTTCTATTGCACAGCTGCCCCGTGCAGGCACCGGGGCGGGATTAACTGATCCTGAGAATAGTGCTGCAGTAGCCATTGCTTGTCGTAAAAGGCGACTAAACTGGCGTAACGATTGGGTTCATACTTTCCGGAACCCACTATACCGGATTTGGCCCTCGTGTACATTTTTGGCTTTCTTGTATGTGAGAGTTGAGTCAGGCTATGCCCCATATATAAAAGTAAGATTAGCACTAATCCTATTACTTTTAGGGGATGGGATAAATGATGCTGGTGTGGCGAGGGCTGAATATATATTTTGATTGTAAATATTGAGTTCTGAAGTTGGGATTTACCCCCCTTGGACAGGTGGACATGGGACACGACCCCGTTGACCCGTCTGCGTGTAGACTCCCTGAGGCTTGTACCTCTATGTCAGAAAAGCGGACGTTAAACCCTATTCACTCACTCACTCTATTGCACAGATGCCACTTTCTTAAACATGCCTCATTACCATCGACCATTATGACTGGAGACATGAGTTGCTGGGCCGTAATACCTCATAATCTTCATTATCTACTTCTCATCAAATCATTGAAATTGGAATTTACATGAAAACTATTGAGAAACTGCTACTGGCAGTGGAATGTCAAGTTTAATAAATGATCCATTACGTTCAGTTCAGATGTAGTTTTTCTGATTTATCAATAAATACTGCAAACTAATCAGACAGATTATTTATATTATAGTATTGACTTTATCATAGTCAAAAACCTGCGTATTGACACACATCACAATTCTAAATGTCAATGGTTTTAAAGATCTTGCAGTACGAAGGATGATTTAATCAAGAATGGCGGCCATCTTGAATTTAAGCTGAACGGGTACATGCTACACTGTTCTAATTAGTTTTATTGACTGTCTTTTGGTCCGAAACCATGGTATAGACACCAAAATCACCATTCTAAGTATATCCGTTCAAAAATTATAAGCACTTGTATAATATACGCATTATGTGGGCGGCGGCCATCTTGGTTTATGACGTCATAGGGCAAATATCTTTATGCAAATCTTACCAAATATAAACCATATATTTCAAATGTATATTATAATTGATAAATATAGACAATTTACAGATTTTTCATATTGTTACGTCTATTGACATGATGTGTTTTTGCATTTTATATAAAATGCGAAAAAAATGCATTTATTGCCCAAAAATATATGTAAGCTAGCAAGTTATGTTATGGTCACGTATAGCGCTATCAATGTGGGTCATTTTGGTACCATTTGTAGAATATTATGATGAAAAACAAAAAAGATATGACATATAAACGATTAAGAGGTACATGACTGTTTTTCAGCAATACTTCCAATGGGTTACCATGGAAACCTGCTAAAATGAAGGTCATGCTCCCATTTCCGGCAATCACAAGAATGATTTTCGGACTCAGCATACCAAAAGCATTCAGAAAAATGTTGTTTCAATTTGTTCTACCGTGGGGAGCGGTAACCCTCCATTTTGCTCCAACGGCCACTACCCTAAATGGAGCGCCATCCCTACACACTTTGAAATTACAATACTATTATGTGATTGGAGGACACCAAATTGATCGTATCACACAGTGACGAGATGCGTCGTGGGAAATTATGTCAACACGGCTGTGCCTCTGGTTATAAATATGACTTTGCACTTATTGAAACATTTAATGATTAATTTAATTGATACTGTCGAACACATCACAATAATGAATATGTGATTGAGACAACTGTGCTTTCATTGGTCGAGAAACTAGGGCAAACAATAAATACACTATAACTAGATGGCTAACCATTTCGGTGATGGTGTCTTTTGAGGGACCCGGACAAAACAAATGATTTTAGGTCTTCTATAATTAATTAAATGCAATTTCCTCCATTTTATTTTAGAATTGCTAAAGTAGATAAGTGTATGTGGGTAGGTTATGAAGTTTATATGCATGTTCAACAACAGATTTGGAACGAAATGATCATGAAAATTTCCTTCCAAATGCAGGGTCCCTCAAAAGACACCATCACCATACTTTCATCCCTTATCAGCTTTCATTAGCTCTTCCTGGTCAAGTTTTGGACTATTTATAGGAAAGGGTTGATTTCAGTATACAATTGTAACATAACAAACCTTGTAGTTCCTGACGAGATGGCTATTCTGGATATACACAGTTCCCAAATGATCAGGTTGATGTCTGTCGTATTGAAAGGGTTAAGCTTCAAGTGTTTTCTGTGGTACAACAACTATTTGCGTGTGTTAAGAAACATACTGACACCTTAGCCCTATAATATTGTCTGAATTGTGACTTCAAGTTGATATCATTTGTATCTGTAGCCGATTTCATCAAAATTGCAAAGTATACTTATCTAGCAAAGTATACTTTGAGGGAGAAATTTTCAATTTAAGGATAAATTTATTAATTTTTATTATTACATTATCACAGCCATTTTGGCTGTGATAATGTAATCAATTCAGTATATGAATTCTGCATACTTTTAATCATCACATATATACAATTGTTAGTTCTATGTGAAATAATGCATTTCGGGAAAAATAAATGATTTATCCCTCAAAGTATAAGTATGCTTTGCTATTCTGATGAAATCGGCTACTGATCTGAAGGAGAATATGAGCATGTAAATGAACCGAGTGGATATTTGATTCCATCTACGGTATTGGTATCCCAATTTGTTGCGTGGCTCCTTATTAGGTTTGAGGAATTTGATTCCTCAAACCTTTTGTTTTCGTTGGTTTTTTTTTCTTTTCTTTTTTTTCTTTTTATTCAGCCGTCGAGACTACAGCCCAAACCGCTGGTCGGATCGACTTCAAATTGTGTATACCGATTCGCATCAACAGTGAGACGAGAATAACGCAATTTTCAGAATTCTCATGACGTCACTTTTTACGAAACCGGAAGTGACGTCATATATCATATAATTCCCTATAACTTCCTTATTTTCCAACCGATTTCAAAAATTCTTTTTGAATTGTAAAGCTGCGAGAATTCTCTATCTTCGCTTCGCTGACAATGTTTGGCTATCTGCTCAAATGAGAGAGCTATAGACATGTGAAATTGAGAAAAATGAACAATTTCAGATTTTTATTTTATTTTAACGGGTGGTCTTTGAAAACAGTTTCCAATTTGTACAGTAATCTCAGCAACATAATTTTTTGACAGCGTCACGCGGGACATTCATCCGCACAGAAGATGATATTTTTCAGAGCAATGGCTTGAATAGTTCTGATTCTATTGTCTTTCAAACTTGGACGTTTTTTTTCAAATTTGAAATGGTCATAACTTTTTTATTATCTAACCGATTTCAAATATTTTTTTTGCATTAAAAAGCCAACAAAATTCTCTATCTCCGTTTCGCTGGTAGTTTTTGGATATCTGCCCAAATGAGAGAGTTGTAGGCATTTGAAGTTTTTAAAAAAAAATTGAAATGGTCATAACTTCCTTATTATTCAACCGATTTCAAATATTTTTTTTGCATTAAAAAGCCAATACAATTCTCTATCTCCGGTTCGCTGGTAGTTTTTAGCTATCTGCTCAAATGCGCGAGCTACATGCATTTGAAGTTTGAGAACGAGCATATAAACTTAGCCGCCTAGAACAGTGTGTACAGCTGACAAACTTCGAGGTGGAGGCCAGACAGGTATGGTGGGCTGTATCAGACACTGGTTTTATATACGAACTGACATGCTGTGAGTGCTTTAGAATCGTCTTAACTTCAATGTCAGACTAGGGGGTTAACGGTACACATTTCGTAGAACGTTATATAATGAAAAATGCTTAGAATAGTCAAGCGATTCTGAAAATACAAAACTTTTTTTTTCAATTTCATTTTCGTTGGTTTTTTTTTTCTTTTTATTCAGCCGTCGGGACTACAGCCCAAACCGCTTGTCGGATCGACTTCAAATTTTGTATGCCGATTTGTATCAACTGTGAGACGAGAATAACGCAATTTTCAGAATTCTCATGACGTCACTTTCCACGAAACCGGAAGTGACGTCATATATCATATAATGTCGTATAACTTCCACATTTTTCAACCGATTTCAAAAATTATTTTTGTATTCGAAAGCTGCGAGAAATCTCTATCTTCGCTTGTCTGGCCGTTATTGGCTATCTGCTCAAATGAGAGAGCTATTGACATGTGAAGTTGAGAAAAATGAAAAAAATCAACAATTTCGGATTTTCTTTTTTATTTTAACGGGTGGTCTTCGAAAACAGTTTCCAATTTGTACAGTAATCTCAGCAACATAATGTTTTGACAGCGTGACGCGGGACATTCATCCGCACAAAAGATGATACTTTTCAGAGCTATAGCTTGAAGAGTTCCGATTCTATTGCCTTTCAAACTTGGACGTTTTTATTTCAATTTTTCAAATTTGAAATGTTCATAACTTTGTTATTATCTAACCGATTTCAAATATTTTTTTTCCAATAAAAAGCCAACAAAATTCTCTATCTCCGTTTCGCTGGTAGTTTTTGGCTATCTGCCCAAATGAGAGAGTTGTAGGCATTTGAAGTTTGGTTCTTTCATTTTTTTAAATTTGAAATGGTCATAACTTTTTTATTATTCAACCGATTTCAAATATTTTTTATTTTTTTTTTTCCATTAAAAAGGCAATAAAATTCTCTATCTCCGCATCCCTGGTAGTTTTCAGCTATCTGCTCAAATGAGAGAGCTACATGCATTTGAAGTTTGACAGCGTCACGTTAAATCACACAGTAACAATATAAACAATTTTCATTTTATATACGAACTGACATGCTGTGAGTGCTTTAGAATCGTCTCAACTTCAATGTCAGACTAGGGGGTTAACGGTACACATTTCGTAGAACGTTATATAATGAAAAATGCTTAGGATAGTCAAGCGATTCTGAAAATACAAAACTTTATTTTTTCAATTTCATTGGAATTACATCAATTTTTTTGAGTTTCATATGTTTTCGTCATTGGCAATGTCTTCTAATCACTTTGCCAGTGTACGTTTGTCAGTACATCAAGCCTCAAACCGTTGATGCAGCTCCAGCTGCTCTAGTTTTTTTTGTTTTTTTATTCAGCCGTTCAGTCTACAGCCCAAACCGCTGGTCGGATCGACTTCAAATTGTGCATTCCGATTCGGATCAAGTGTGAGCAGAGACTCAAGAGATTTTCAGAAATCTCTTAATGCCACTTTCCACGAAACCGGAAGTGACGTCATACTTTCTATAACTTCCTTATTTTCGAACCGATTTCAAAAATTCTTTTTGCATTGGAAAGCTGACAAAATTCTCTATCTCGGATCCGCTGACAGTTCTCGGCTATCTGGTCAAATAAGAGAGCTATAGGCATTTGAAGTTGAAAAATGTACATATTTTTCAACGATTTTGCCGATTATTTGCCGAATTTCGGCTGATAGCGGGTGGTCTTTGCCGAATTTCGGCTGATAGCGGGTGGTCTTTACAAACGTTTTCCAATTTGTACAGTAATGTCAGCAACATAATTTCTTGCCATTGTGATAGGGGAGTGTCAGGCGCATAAAATATGATAATTTTCAGAGCTCTATCTTGACTACTTCCGGTTCTATTGGATGTCAAAGATGAACGTCTTTTTTTCAAGTTTTCAAAATAGAGCAAACGGATGTGACGTCAGCTTCGTTATTTATCAATAGATTTCAAAATTTCTTGCTGCGGTCGATATTTCAGTCCTTTAGCTAAAACTTTCCCGCTTTGAGCCAGGCCTATGGTGAAAAACAAACGAAGACTTCACTGGCGGAATATTGCACATATTTAATTTTATTAGGTGTATTTACAAATGGCGTAAACTGCAATTTAAGGGCGATAACTATCGAAAAATAATCATCCTCTGACTTACGGGCTCCCTCCATCTACACAAAACCGCTGGTCGGATCAACTTCAAATTTTGCATGCCGATTCGGATCAAGTGTGAGCAGAGACTCAGAGATTTTCAGATATCTTTTAATGCTACTTTCCACGAAAACGGAAGTGACGTCATACTTCCTATAACTTCCTTATTTTCCAACCGATTTCAAGAATTCTCTATCTCAAACTCACTGACAGTTTTCGGCTATCTGCTCAAATAAAAGAGCTACATGCATTTGAAGTTGAAAAATGTACATACTTTTCAACGATTTTGCCGAATTTCGGCTGATAACGGGTAGTCTTTACAAACGTTTTCCAATTTGTACAGTACTGTCAGCAACATAATTTCTTGCCAGGGTGATAGGGGAGTGTCAGCCGCATGAAAGATGTAATTTTCAGAGCTATATCTTGACTACTTACGGCTCTATTCCGATGTCAAAGATGAACGTATTTTTTCAAGTTTTCAAAATAGAGCAAACGGATGTGACGTCAGCTTCGTTATTTATCATTCGATTTCAATTGTTTTTGCTGTAGTCGATATTTCAGTCCTTAGCTAAAAGTTTGGCTGAGGATCGAACCCGGTATCCCTCGCTCCGAGTCCATCGCTCTACCTCTAAGCTAACCGGCCCCACATCGGTGTGATGATGCGAACACAATAATGTTGGACTGTTCATTCTAAAACTTCAGAAATTCTTTTTGCAACCGATAGTTTACACCTTGGGCTAAAGCTTAGTTACACATGAAATCAATGTTTGAGACTCAAACCGTTGATGCAGCTCAAGCTGCTCTAGTTTTGATATGTTTCATTGCCATTTACCTCCAATGATAATGTATGTTCATGATCGCAAAGCATCCACACGTGTCTTGATGAATTCATATGTGCAATTGGGTATTTCAACATTTTTAGTTAGGTTTGAGGCGGCTTTCAGCTTCGCCGAAAACCTATTGTATTCCTTGGTTTTTTTTTTTTTTTTTTTTTTTTTTTTTTTTTTTTTTTTTTTATTCTGCCGTGATAATTATACCGATGAAAGCCGAAACAGGCCGAATTTTATTTTATTTTATTTTAACGGCTGGTCGGATCGACTTCAAATTTTGTATACCGATTCGCATCAACAGTGAGACGAGAATAACTCAATTTTCAGAATTCTCATGACGTCACTTTTTACGAAACCGGAAGTGACGTCATATATCATATAATTCCCTATAACTTCCTTATTTTCCAACCGATTTCAAAAATTCTTTTTGAATTGTAAAGCTGCGAGAATTCTCTATCTTCGCTTCGCTGACAATGTTTGGCTATCTGCTCAAATGAGAGCTATAGACATGTGAAATTGAGAAAAATTAAAAAAATCAACAATTTCAGATTTTTATTTTATTTTAAACGGGTGGTCTTTGAAAACAGTTTCCAATTTGTACAGTAATCTCAGCAACATAATTTTTTGACAGCGTCACGCGGGACATTCATCCGCACAGAAGATGATATTTTTCAGAGCAATGGCTTGAATAGTTCTGATTCTATTGTCTTTCAAACTTGGACGTTTTTTTTTTGTTTTTTTTTCAATTTTTCAAATTTGAAATGGTCATAACTTTTTTATTATCTAACCGATTTCAAATATTTTTTTGCATTAAAAAGCCAACAAAATTCTCTATCTCCGTTTCGCTGGTAGTTTTTGGCTATCTGCCCAAATGAGAGAGTTGTAGGCATTTGAAGTTTTTAAAAAAAATTGAAATGGTCATAACTTCCTTATTATTCAACCGATTTCAAATATTTTTTTTGCATTAAAAAGCCAATAAAATTCTCTATCTCCGGTTCGCTGGTAGTTTTTAGCTATCTGCTCAAATGCGCGAGCTACATGCATTTGAAGTGTTTTTTTTTCAATTTTTCAAATTTGAAATGTTCATAACTTTGTTATTATCTAACCGATTTCAAATATTTTCTTTCCATTATAAAAAGCCAACACAATTCTCTATCTCCACTTCGCTGGTAGTTTTTGGCTATCTGCCCAAATGAGAGAGTTGTAGGCATTTGAAGTTTGGTTCTTTCATTTTTTTATTTTCTTTGTCGTTCAACATAATCATGATAATTATACCGATGAAAGCCGAAACAGGCCGAATGCCTGTGGCTGCGGCTAAATCTAACGGGTGGTCTTTGAAAACAGTTTCCAATTTGTACAGTAATCTCAGCAACATAATTTTTTGACAGCGTCACGCGGGACATTCATCCGCACAGAAGATGATATTTTTCAGAGCAATGGCTTGAATAGTTCTGATTCTATTGTCTTTCAAACTTGGACGTTTTTTTTCAATTTTTCAAATTTGAAATGGTCATAACTTTTTTATTATCTAACCGATTTCAAATATTTTTTTTGCATTAAAAAAGCCAACAAAATTCTCTATCTCCAATTCCCTGGTAGTTTTTGGCTATCTGCCCAAATGAGAGAGTTGTAGGCATTTGAAGTTTTTAAAAAAAATTGAAATGGTCATAACTTTTTTATTATTCAACCGATTTCAAATATTTTGTTTCATTAAAAAGGCAATAAAATTCTCTATCTCCGCATCCTGGTAGTTTTTAGCTATCTGCTCAAATGAGAGAGCTACATGCATTTGAAGTTTTTTTTCTTAAATTTTTCAAATTTTAAATGTTCATAACTTTGTTATTATCTAACCGATTTCAAATATTTTTTTTCCATTAAAAAGCCAACAAAATTCTCTATCTCCACTTCGCTGGTAGTTTTTGGCTATCTGCCCAAATGAGAGAGTTGTAGGCATTTGAAGTTTGATTCTTTCATGTTTTTAAATTTGTTTAAATGGTCATAACTTTTTTATTATTCAACCGATTTCAAATATTTTTTTTCCATAAAAAGGCAATAAAATTCTCTATCTCCGCACCGCTGGTAGTTTGTTTTAGCTATCTGCTCAAATGAGAGAGCTACATGCATTTGAAGTTTGACAGCGTCACGTTAAATCACACAGTAACAATATAAACAATTTTCATTTTATATACGAACTGACATGCTGTGAGTGCTTTAGAATCGTCTCAACTTCAATGTCAGACTAGGGGGTTAACGGTACACATTTCGTAGAACGTTATATAATGAAAAATGCTTAGGATAGTCAAGCGATTCTGAAAATACACAAAACTATTTTTTCAATTTCATTGCAATTGCATCAATTTTATTTGAGTTTCATATGTTTTCGTCATTGGCAATGTCTTCTAATCACTTTGCCAGTGTACGTTTGTCAGTACATCAAGCCTCAAACCGTTGATGCAGCTTCAGCTGCTCTAGTTTTTTTGTTGTTTTTTTTATACAGCCGTTCAGTCTACAGCCCAAACCGCTGGTCGGATCGACTTCAAATTTTGCATGCCGATTCGGATCAAGTGTGAGCAGAGACTCAGAGATTTTCAGAAATATCTTAATGCCACTTTCCACGAAACCGGAAGTGACGTCATATTTTCTATAACTTTCTATAACTTCCTTATTTTCCAACCGATTTCAAAAATTCTTTCTGAATTGGAAAGCTGACAACATTCTCTATCTCGACCTGGCTGACAGTTCTCGGCTATCTGGTCAAATAAGAGAGCTATAGGCATTTGAAGTTGAAAAATGTACATACTTTTCAACGATTTTGCCGAATTTTTGCCGAATTTCGGCTGATAACGGGTGGTCTTTAAAACGTTTTCCAATTTGTACAATAATGTCAGCAACATAATTTCTTGCCAGTGTGATAGGGGAGTGTCAGGCGCATAAAAGATGATAATTTTCAGAGCTCTATCTTGACTACTTCCGGTTCTATTGGATGTCAAAGATGAACGTCTTTTTTTCAAGTTTTCAAAATAGAGCAAACGGATGTGACGTCAGCTTCGTTATTTATCAATATATTTCAAAATTTCTTGCTGCGGTCGATATTTCAGTCCTTTAGCTAAAACTTTCCCGCTTTGTGCCCGGCCTATGGTGAAAAACAAACGAAAACTTCACTGGCGGAATATTGCACATATGTAATTTCCGTTTTATTAGGTGTATTTACAAATGGCGTAAACTGCAATTTAGGGGCGATAACTATCGAAAAATAATCATCCGCTGACTTACGGGCTCCCTCCATCTACACCAAACCGCTGGTCGGATCGACTTCAAATTGTGCATGCCGATTCGGATCAAGTGTGAGCAGAGACTCAGAGATTTTCAGATATCTGTTAATGCTACTTTCCACGAAAACGGAAGTGACGTCATACTTCCTATAACTTCCTTATTTTCCAACCGATTTCAAGAATTCTTTTTGCATCGGAAAGCTGACAAGATTCTCTATCTCAAATTCGCACACAGTTTTCGGCTATCTGCTCAAATAAAAGAGCTATATGCATTTGAAGTTGAAAAATGTACATACTTTTCAACGATTTTGCCGAATTTCGGCCATATAACGGGTGGTCTTTACAAACGTTTCAAATTTGTACAGTACTGTCAGCAACATAATTCTTGCCAGGGTGATAGGGGAGTGTTCAGCCGCATGAAAGATGATAATTTTCAGAGCTATATTTTGACTACTTACGGCTCTATTCGATGTCAAAGATGAACGTATTTTTCAAGTTTTCAAAATAGAGCAAACGGATGTGACGTCAGCTTCGTTATTTATCATTCGATTTCAATTGTTTTTGCTGTAGTCGATATTTCTGTCCTTTAGCTAAAACTTTGGCTGAAGATCGAACCCGGTATCCCTCGCTCCGATCCCATCGCTCTACCTCTAAGCTAACCGTTGATGCAGCTCAAGCTGCTCTAGTTAGGTTTGATTTTTTTTTTTTATTCAGCCGTTCAGTCTACAGCCCAAACCGCTGGTCGGATCGACTTCAAATTTTGCATGCCGATTCGGATCAAGTGTGAGTCGAGACTTAATGCCACTTTCCATGAAACCGGAAGTGACGCCATACTTTCTATAACTTCCTTATTTTCCAACCGATTTCAAAAATTCTTTTTGCATTGGAAAGCGGACAAAATTCGCTATCTCGGACTCGCTGACAGTTCTCGGCTATCTGCTCAAATAAAAGAGCTATATGCATTTGAAGTTGAAAAATGTACATACTTTTCAACGATTTTGCCGAATTTCGGCTGATAACGGGTGGTCTTTACAAACGTTTTCCAATTTGTACAGTACTGTCAGCAACATAATTTCTTGCCAGGGTGATAGGGGAGTGTCAGCCGCATGAAAGATGATAATTTTCAGAGCTATATCTTGACTACTTACGGCTCTATTCGATGTCAAAGATGAACATATTTTTTCAAGTTTTCAAAATAGAGCAAACGGAGGTGACGTCAGCTTCGTTATTTATCATTCGATTTCAATTGATTTTGCTGTACTGTAGTCGATATTTCAGTCCTTTAGCTAAAACTTTCCCGCTTTGTGCCCGGCCTATGGTGAAATTATATCACCCTAAAATACAAAAATGTGTTTGGCGTTAGTCTCGAACATTTCATTTTCTATGAAATAAATCACACAGCAAAGGGTTATTATGTTTGTAAAAGTGTGATATCATTAGGTGTTTCCATATAGCATATAGGTTTCCCATTATCTATTCTGGCCTTTCCTGGTATCCTTGGAACATCAATATCCCAAGCTCTGTGAGAATGCGTGTGATATGGGAAAGTTCTTCAGCTTATGGAAAGGCCATCGGCTTATGTCGGTCACTCCGTCATTAAAACTGACCGGCACGATATGACATTAGCTTTTGAAAGTCAAGAAAAACCTGTCACAATTAAGTCCCATCTTCGAAAAAAATAAATATCGTTGAATGTCTTAGTCGTAGATTGATTTCAATGTAAACATGTCACTTGATTTCATTTTCTACCATTGTATCAATTTCTTCCGGAAGATTGCTTGTTATCGAAACACTCTTAGCTGTTTTTTCTGCCGGTTAGTCTACAGCCCAAACGGCTTGTTGGGCTGTCCCCGAATTTAGCATGTGGATAGCTGATAGGCGGAACATCGCAGACTTCAGCTGTTGAGCAATGTAGGCTAAGTGTCTTGCTCAAGGACACAAACAGCCGCCCAGGCTGAGGATCGAACCCGGTATCCCTCGCTCCGAGTCCATCGCTCTACCTCTAAGCTAACCAGCCCCACATCGGTGTGATGATGCGAACACAATAATGTTGGACTGTTCATTCTAAAACTTCAGAAATTCTTTTTGCAACCGATAGTTTACACCTTGGGCTAAAGCTTAGTTACACATGAAATCAATGTTTGAGGCTCAAACCGTTGATGCAGCTCAAGCTGCTCTAGTTTACACTTGTTCTCCTCACTTAACATTTCACCCCTAAGTACATGTAACTGGAATGGATTTTGATATGTTAATTTTGCAGCCAATCCAATTGTCACAATATGATTTTCAGATTAGTCAATTTATGAATAGAGGGTTGTGTTTTTGTTCTAAAAAAGTATGAAAATTGCTTGCAAAAAGTGCAGATCCTGATGAGACGGCTCGTTACGAGCCGGCTCATCTGGATCTACACTATTTGCCAATACATACAGGCATGTGGTCTTCAACAAGACGGTTCAACTGAGTGGTAACAACATATGATTTTGGTGAGAAAAAAAATATTTTTTATTTCTATGAGAAAAAATGTGCATATTCTGCATGAAATTGGTTAATAAGTGAGGTTGCTGTTGGAAGGGGAATCTACCTCGAACACGGGAACATTGATGGTCTCCAGCTGCTGTGCCGTGCAGTTCATGACGATTTTGATGACGTCCACTTCATCAAACTGACTATCCCTGATTGGCAACATAGACAGATAGATAGATAGGAAGGCACAGACAGAAATAGACAGAGATAGATGGATAGATAGATATATAGATAGATAGATAGATAGATAGATACATAGATAGATAGATACATAGATACATAGATACATAGATAGATAGATACATAGATACATAGATACATATATAGATAGATAGATAGATAGATAGATAGATAGATAGATAGATAGATAGATAGATAGATAGATAGATAGATAGATAGATAGATAGATAGATAGATAGATAGATAGATAGATAGATAGATAGATAGATAGATAGATAGATAGTAGATAGATAGATAATCGATAGATAGATAGATAGATATATAGATAGATAGATATAGATAGATAGATAGATAGATAGATAGATAGATAGATAGATAGATAGATGAAATCTTGGGTAAACGTTGTCTCTTCTATGCAGCACACTGTCAATGTAGGTTTACAAGACAAACACATATACACAACAATTGGTAATTTAGTATTGTAAGACATTTAGCATACTTACCAGTTATTATATCAATGTTGTATCACTAATTATGTGATCAATGCAACGTTGTAATGTGTTTCCTATGTATTATCAAACAAATAAAATACTCGATTGAAAAAAATAATGGGTTAATGTTTTTTTTTTATATAACTAATTATAAATGGGAAATACATGTACCTTGTACCTAATTAATTTCGAAAGGTATGCATAACAGTACTTAATGTCCAATTCCTTATCTGGAGCTCTGTTATGTGAATATACAGTACAGGTAGATGATGTGAATATGGGGTCAATTGATAGGTAGTGAAACAAGACACATGGATTGAGACAGATAGATTCATGTAGTTTGTCGAACATCAGACACATATTTACAGGTACATGTAGATGCTATATATAGGTGGACATTTGACAGGCACACAAACAGGCAGATAGGTACAGATATATATTTAAGTGATTTACAGGTGGATAAATAGTTCAGGTGGACAATTAATAGGTAGGCATACAGACAGACAGCTGCACATATTTACAACATGTCAATATTTCCACAAGTGATAATTAGTCGAGCATCTGAAACACTGTGTCAGATGCTTGACTAACTATCACTTGTCGAAATATTACACATGTGCCACAAAGATGTGCACACATAGAACATGCATCAGATTTACAAAGACAACATACAAGGATTGGAAATATTTCTAGACAGATTGTGAATAACCGCTACCAGTATAGACATTTTATCTGCTAATCGCACTTACTTGCTGCCGTGTTTCCAGGAATGTGAGAGCTCAATGCTGTTGTGGACGTTGGCCATCACATGCTTGCCTCGAGCAATCTCCCGGAGGCTGTAGGTATCCTGATACATTTGACCAGCCTACAACATATTACCAGGGAATAAGAAATTGTGTTTCATACATTATACCCTTCCAGCAATGTGAGTTAGTACACCTGGACCCAGTTGCTCGAAACCTCTGTTAGCTTAACGGACTGTTAAATCCTTAACATTGTTAAGGATTTAACAGTCCGTTAAGCTAACAGAGGTTTCGAGCAACCGGGCCCTAGTCACAGGCGATTGGACTTCCAGTCATTCCCCCGTTTGACGGATCCATCTTGTCCGACTCAACTATGTGTAGTATACTCATTATATTGTAAATGGTAGTATAGTCGGACCAAATCTGACATGAATGATGATTTAGTATGATATTTATTAATTGAGTACTGATTTCAGAACTAGCTTAAATTGGCATATAGTGTTGGAACTGCGTGTTCATCCTTGCGTGTCCGACTAAGATTTTGTCAGTTATTTCAATCTACCACCCGGGACATTTGTGTGGCGACAGTTTCTAATTTTTCTCATCAATACACTGTTACTAATTGCAAACACACATTTTATACCATAAATGCACTTCTTACTGTCTCCACTGTCTCAATACAATCCCTGGTCTTCTTCAGTGCCCTGTTGTACTTGTCCACAAGTTTCTCACACTGCCTCTTGAGCTCCTCGAATCTCTTCAGGTAGTGTGTCACCTTCTTGGACTTGATTGCCATCATCTTCTTGATCTCCACCTTCTCCAGGCTCGCCATGGCCGAGTAGTAGCTCTGGTAAACACAATAGACACTTATTGTTTTGCAGTGGGATCTCTCGAAACCGGACACCCTGGGTCCGGTTTAGAGAGGTTCCATGGTAGGCTGTGCAGTACCGTAGCTCTGGCAAACACAGTGGACACTTATTGTTTTGGCGTGGAATGTCTCGAAGCTGGACACCCTGTGTCCCAGGGTGTCCGGTTTAGAGAGGTTCCACAGTAGGCTGTGTAGTAAATCTGGCAAACACAATGGACACTTGTTGTTTTGCAGTGTAATCTCTCGAAACCGGACACCCTGTGAGGTCCCCAGAGTTGCCAGTTAGAGAGTTAGGTTTAGATGGGTTCCAATGTAATTCTGGCATATGAGTATTCCAATGCAAGTGCTTTGCTATCATTAATGGATATTGACATGGACATAAATGGTAGCAAGACATGAATAAAACACACATGTATTGTAGGTGTCCAGTTTCGGGAGCTTCAACTGTGTTGTACACTCTACATCAAGAGGTTTGCTTTGTCACATTGGAGCTGTAATTTTGATTTCAATCTTCGAGAATGTGCTCAGAAAGTTTAAAAATCATATGCTCTAAGCATGTACTCGCCTATCATGCTCTAAATCAAGCATCTATATTGAATGTAAGCTAGCTGATCCTTGGCCAAGCAGGGCCCGGTTGTTCAAAACATCTGTTAGCTTAACGGACTGTTAAATCTTTAACTGAATGGTTAAAATCTCTGTTTTAACAGAGATTTTAACCATTCAGTTAAGGATTTAACAGTCCGTTAAGGATTTAACAGTCCGTTAAGCTAACTGGTGTTTTGAACAACCGGGCCCAGACTATTCATTTTGGAGTTACTAAGTTCCAGAACATGCTCAGAAAGTTCTACGTCTACATGCTAAGCCTACTATGTGATTTAGCACACTATATTAACCCCTTCAACACTACAGACCTCCATACTAATGTTTGCAAATGATGTATATCCAGATGAGCCGGCTTGAAACGATCCGTCTCATCTGGATCTGCATCATTTGTAGATTGTTTCCGAGTTTTTACAAAATTACACTGTTTCTAAATACATGTAATGGAATAAGTCCAAAATTCAACATACAATAAATCGTTCTAGGAGATGGTTAAAATAGTAAAATACATTCTCCATTCTCCACTCTGTACGCACCTGTTTCTTTGTGTCGACAACCTGCACGGCATCGTCAAACTTCTCCCTGGCCTTCAGGTACTGCTTCTCCATCTTCTTCAGCTTCAGTTCAGGGCTGTCCTTGAAGCTAGGAAATAGTAACAAACAATCAACCCTATGTCCTTGAATCTGGGTAATGGTAACAAGCTATTAGTCCTTGAAGCTGGGTAACAGGCAAACAATCAATTAATTCATGTCCTTGCAGTCAAACAATCAATGAGGATATATGTGACTGGAGAAATGGGACTAATGAGATTTGTGACCAGTGTAGGTCCTGATTAAATCGCTCACATGTGTAGACTGATAAGACTCTATATTGCTTGTTACAATCATTATGGGTGTTTGAATGGTGATCAGTCGAAGCCACATATGTTTGTAAAGACCATGGTGTCCCAAATTAGCTCTCAGATAGTTAACCAAATTTCACAAAATAAAAAGAAGGCACAGTCTTATTGCAATACTGTTTTTGCATTGTTTATAGTCATACATTTGAACAGGTTTCATGATCTTTCATGAAGCGGACAATAGTTATGTTTTGCCACTAGGAAGATTATTTTTACCACACTTCCACCTTTTTGGAGTAACTTCACCATCTAGTACACCCATGTCACTTGATACATATCTGAATAGCTTGGATGTTCAAACTACTTGCTACTCCTGTCCGACATTAACTCAATGGCACGTAAAATTGAAGAGGTCAGTGGAAAATGTGGGCTAGCTCCCATTTTCCACTAACCACTTAGTAATACCTGTCCAGCTTGTTGGCAGCATCAAAGTACTCCTTCGCATCGTCAAAGTACTGCTTGGCCTGCTGGCCGTCCATCCCCTTCAGATATTTCAACTCGGAAATCATCAACTTCTCACCTGAAACAGATATACATATACATGTACGAGCCCAATTGCACATAATGTACCTTGATATATTGTTTGGTTAGCATCCATAATGTGTGATAACATGGCAAACAGTGTAAGGCCTTCTCCACACATTTAGATATTTAACATAGATCTTTAAAATTAACTTATTTGTGGGCAGACTTTCAAAATCAAACTGTTGTTTTCACCTGGAAGTCACTCTCTTCCTCCATTTTGCCACATGTTAAATATCAATAAGAAAGTCGTTGTGTTTGGTAATAAAAGTCAGTATTTGATGGAATGTCATGAAATAAAAATCTTGAGGATGGTAACATTTTTCTTTAGGAAAATGAGATTTTTTTTATTTTGCTTGGGTGTATGTGTGATTGCCCAAAACCCATCAGCAGAGTTTAAGAATGTTATTAATTGTTTTGCATAAATCTTGTATCCACATAAATGATACATTGCGAATGAGGACTACATCATACCATCGACTGTGCGATCATTAAGATCCTTGATCTTGGTATTCACAGACGCTGTTGTCTTCTCCAGGGACTTGCCGTGGTTGAACATGGCGTTTCCCTTCCTCTGGTAGTACTTTCTCCAGTACACCAGGTCACACATCACACTGCAATACAACACCAGGTCACACATCACATTATAATTTGTCATACCGCAGATAAGTTTCTCTGCTTTTGATTGGCTAGCTTGCCTGGTCATATATGACCTGCCAAGGCCGTCGGACATAGAGAGAAATTGCGATTCCCCTCCGGCGAAGAATATTTATGGAAAAATAATCCATTACTCGTGTAAGATCCTCTATAACTGATGAATGAATTTTCAAATGTTTTCAGATTATCTCATTTTCATTGACCACGTACGCAGGTAAAAGGTCAAATGTCACACATCTCTAAGGCCAGCATTAAATAATGATCATGACATTTTTATTCAAACCTATAAAACTCTTCTAATGTTAAGCTATTTGTAAGTCCAACTCTTTGTGAGGGTACATGTATTATGATCACTCCTGTGATAGTTCTAGTTTCTATTGTTCATCATAGTTTTAGTATTACCCTAATCATCTGATTGCCTACCACATTTAACATACTATTTTACTATTATTTTTATTCTTCATCTACATTGCTTGGCCCTAAATGATATTCGTCTGTGTTGGTGGGCCGTTAAGCACCATTCCATTCCAAAACTTGATGTCTAGTAAACTTATTCATGTAATAACTATATCTCATAAATTGTTTGTATAAAGTTTATAAGAAATTTTAAATACATTATAAAATATACCTTATACATAAATTATACCATACAGTCCAATAATACTGGTTTTCTGGGTGAAGAGGAGATGTATATAACAACACCAATAACTGTTTATGACCTAACCATATTTAATGCACATGTCATAGAACATCAGCATGCGTTGTAGAAGTTGAAAACAGATGCTAAACACTAGTCATGAAGATGTATTCGACTGAATGCAGTTGATCCAAAAACTTTATGCCTTCAGTTACCTTATTTCGTTGGTCGTTATCTTCACACTACAGTCATGTTGGATTACCTTGTTACCTCGTGGTTTTATTCGGTTATCTCGAGGCTGTATACAAACGACAGTTTGCACAGAATCATTCAACCGTAAGTTTGCACGGGCCGGAAATTGTAAAACAATACTTTGAATGACTTACACGTGATTACGCAATATCAATCAGCATAACGTTTATTGTATCGGCTCAATGTTTTCTTTTCAAGGTAGATTTGATGGAAAAAGATATTACACATTGTTCAGAAATATAGTTCTTTTAAAAACTGTACGGTTTCTTTTGTCTCTTGAGTATAGATATGTTGCCCAAAGTTCCGAAAGATGTCGACTAAACATCAATAGATATCTTCGAATACTTTAGTAGATATTGTATGTAGTGTATAAGATGTTATAAACAAGTATGCAATACACATGTATATATCTCTACTAATATCACATATATACTAAACTTAATAGATATCTAAGGATGTATACATTAAATATATTTGTACAGTTTCTAAGAGATTTACTAATATTTATCTATATGTTCCATTTCAAAAATAAGATACTTGTACATGTATCTTAAAAAATAATAGTAAACCTAGTAGATATATTATAAATATATACTGATAGTAAATGTTTTGCGTATTTTCAAATTCATCGACTAACTTTTAATAGGAAAATCATATAAAATATATAAATTGATAAGGTAATCAACTACAGGTAAATGTGATTTCTACTACACGTTTAGCAGTCCTATCTTATCTACATTCATCAGATATCTTGTTTTTGTAATAAATATTAAAGTGTATTCCGTAATTAAAGAAAATATCTTATACCGTGTTCTAGATATCTTGTAAACTATGATTAATACACATACTGTATGAGATACCTCTAACGTTTAGCAGGTACATGTATCTTATAAAGTTTATAAAATATATTTATACAAAGTTTCTAGTTTATAGGTTATCTCCTATGCTGGAAAAAATATCCGACACATTTTTGTAATCCCAGAGCCGGGCTCATATTTATTCCAACACTATATAAGTTACTAATACATGTTTAAAGCATGTCTCTCATAAATTGTATGCATACAGTGCTCATAAATTGTATGCATACAGTGTATAAGAAACCTTATATATATGGGGCGCCGTTTTGGACTTTAATAGCACTTTCTGATATCATCACTTCAAATGGATGATATCACCTATTCAAATGGATGATATCCCCTATTCGAATGGATGATATCAACTATTTAATTTGAAGTGATGCTATCATGCATTCGAATTGATGATATCACTTCAAATACATGATATCACCTATTCGAATGGATGATATCGCCTATTTGAATGGGTGATATCACCTATTTGATTTGAAGTGATGATATCATCCTTTCGAATAGGTGATATCATCACTTCAAATATATGATATCACCTATTCGAATGGATGATATCACCTATTCCAATGGATGATATCACCTATTTGATTTGAATAGGTGATATCACCCATTCGAATACATGATATCATCCATTCAGCACAAATTGGTGAAATCACCAATTTGAATGCCTGATATCATGTATTCAGAACGAATAGGTGATATCATCCTTTCGAATAGGTGATATCATCCTTTCGGAAGAAACATTATGTTTCAAAATGAAGGATTTCTCCCTGCGAAAAAAGGAGAGAAAATAATCCTAACGTTAAAAATAATTGCTAAATATGCTAACAAAAATAGTAAGCATGCAAACGTGTTAATATTATAATTAGCCAGGTTTATGGGAAAAAAATCCAGGCTATTGGATTGGCGAAAGCCGGGCGGGCGGCGGGCGGCGGGCGGCGTTCACAATCAATATTAAGTTTTCGTGTTTGAGTCCATTTCTTTGTTACTGTACCACCTAGGACCACCAAACTTTCACAGCTTCATAATCAAGGGGTGCCCACCACATATCACTATCCAACATGTTACCTTTTTTTTTAACTTGACCCATTTTTACCGCGCAGTCGACTTAGCCATTTTCAATGTTAAGTTTTCGCGTTTACAATGTTAACCTTTCGTGTTTAAGTCCATTTCTTTGGTACTGTACCACCTAGGACCACCAAACGTTCACAGCTTCATAATCAAGGGGTCTCCACCACATATCACTATCCAACATGTTACTTTTTTTTTAACTTCACCCATTTTTTCCACGCAGTCGACTTAGCCATTTTCAATGTTAAGATTTCGCGTTTACAATGTTAACTTTTCGTGTTTAAGTCCATTTCTTTGGTACTGTACCACCTAGGACCACCAAACTTTCACAGCTTCATAATCAAGGGGTGTCCACCACATATCACTATCCAACATGTTACTTTTTTTTTTAACTTGACCCATTTTTTCCGCGCAGTCGACTTAGCCATTTTCAATGTTAAGTTTTCGCGTTTACAATGTTAACTTTTCGTATTTAAGTCCATTTCTTTGGTACTGTACCACCTAGGACCACCAAACTTTCACAGCTTCATAACCAAGGGGTGCCTACCACATACAACTATCCAACATGTGACCATTTTTTTACCTTCACCTATTATTTCTACGTAATTGACTTTTCAACGTTAACTTTTTAACGTACGTCTGGTTACAGTTTTTTGCTTAAAACTTTTTCGTTATACTATATCTCTGCAACTGCTTCGCCCATTACCTTGAAACTTCACATGGGTGTTTATCATCATCCATATTTTCATTCTACCCACAAACCGTGCTGCCCCTGTGCCCAATGTCAAGGTCAAATTACTTTGAATTATTTTGTTAAAGTTTGTTCGTGTACTATATCTCTGCAACTGCTTCACCCAATACCTTGATACTTCACATGGGTGTTTATCATCATTGTCGCACCCGCTTGCGGAAAGCGCGATATCGTCGGTATTTTGGCATACGTCCGTCCGTACGTCCGTGTGTCCGGTTAAAGTGTTTTCGTTAAAGTTTTTCCATCTACTATATCTATTTTTTAGTGTCCATGCCTCGCCCCAAGGCGCGACATGCAGGCCACGGCCATCTAGTCTACAAAAAGTGCGTATTATTATGTTATCCAAGTGTCTATGCTTGGAAAGAACCTGGCCTTCGTGGCTTTGCCTCGTTTCTTGTTCTATTATGACATTATTCTACAATAAGATATTAAATTATGAACAAAACAATAATAATCCCGCAGTAAAGTCGTGTGCTTAAATTTTTGACTGGAAGTCCTGTTTCTGCGAGAGTACTGTAAACAGGGAGTAATCATTTTCTCTTGTATCATTTAAACGAATTGGTGATATCATCTATTTGAAAGGATGATATCACCTATTCGTCCTGAATACATGATATCACGCATTCAAATTGGTGATATCACCAGTTTGTGCTGAATGGATGATATCATGTATTCAAATGGGTGATATCATCACTTCAAATGCATGATATCATCACTTAAAATCAAATAGGTGATATCATCCATTTGAATAGGTGATACAATCCATTCGAATAGGTGAACATGTATTTGAAGTGATGATATCATGCATTCTAATTGATGATATCATCACTTCAAATCAAATAGGTGATATCATCCATTCGAATAGGTGATATCATCCATTCGAATGGGTGATATCATGTATTTGAAGTGAGGATATCACCTATTCGAATGGATGATATCATCACTTCAAACCAAATAGGTGATATCACCCATTCAAATAGGTGATATCATCCATTCGAATAGGTGATATCATCCATTCGAATAGGTGATATCATCCATTTGAAGTGATGATATCACCAGTTCGAATGCATGATATCACCATTTCAGTGTTGAATAGGTGATATCACCCATTCAAATAGGTGATAGCATCACTTCAAATAGGTGATATCATCCATTCGAATAGGTGATATCATGTATTTAAAGTGATGATATCACGAAGTGCTATTAAAGTCCAAAACCGCACCCCATATATATACAGTATAAATACATTTTAAAAATAAAGTATTTACCTTGAACAAAGTTCGAAGCTATCTTAAAATGCTTAAGTAGAAATATTAAGCAACGTATAAGATATTATAAACAAGTATGCAATATACATGTACAGTGTAACTATAATGTATATAACATGTATACCGTACTCAATTTTAATAGATAACTAAGGATTATTTAATTGTGGTAATTGTGTTTGTCGGTCGAAGACTCAGATTTAAGCACATATCTACAGAAAGAGAAAATCAAGTAATTGCAAGTACAGTGGAAGAACTCTAAACCGGACGTTTAGAGATGTTCCACTGTAACCGGGGTGTCCGGTTTAGAGATTTTCCACTGTAAATCAAGCATATGACCATTCTGGGACATAATTATGTATTTTGCAATCGTGAGCCTACCTTATTATCGGAGATGCGTTACCAAGAAACCTCTCAAAGTGAGATCACGTATATTTCTAGGTGTCCGGTTCAGAGACGTTCCACTGTATATGTAAGCTAATGTGCGTCCGTTCGAGAGAACCGCATATTTGGACGAACCAGGACAACTCGTGTCACAAATCGGTGGCAAACGTGAAAGAATAAAACTGGTCAACCGCACGATTCATAACCTGATGAAAATCCGAATGCACGTGACACGATTTAAATCCGAAGATTTCCAATAAAACGATTTACAAACTAGAACAAATTCGATGGCGCGCCATCGTATTATACCAACTTTTCCGAATTTCGAAGTCCGAAATGGGGAGATAATCCATGAGCCAGAAATCAAATTCAATTTGCACATCTACACACCAAAACGGTTTACATGTTTTACTTCTTACAAGGCAAAATTGCGGAATTCTAAGTCCTAAAGAGGGAGATAATCCATGACCCGGGGTCAAATCAAAAATCGAAATTCACTGCGCGCTTGGAACTTGTAGTAGTCGAGTTATCATGCGGAAACGAGCACTGTGAGGGGAAACCTATGTTAGCGTGAGACGACCATGGTATTGGTGCAACGAACCCCACTTCCAATAGGTGTCTTCCCCTGATCGATATCAATGCAACTGAGAAATATGGTGGAAATCGGCCAATGATTATACAGCTAGGTTATCGTGCGGGAACTAGTAAGGTGAGAAACAAAATCTATCTTTAGCACATCTGACTGAACTTGGTGCTACGAACCCGACTTTCAATATATGTCTTCCTCTGATCGATATGAATGCACTTTGGTTTGGTCGAAGTCGGCCAACGATTATTCAAGTTATCGCGCGGTAACGAGTTCGGACGTATGTACGAACGGAAGAACAAGCCTAACGCTATATGCCCCCGACGGGTGTATTGTGGGTGCGTTGTGAGGAGTGATGCATAAAGGAAGTTGTGTCCAAGATCTATGAACATAGGCCAAGGGGTTGTTGAGAAACTGATTCGAATGCAAAGGTTAACCGAAATCCGTACGCGGACGTAGACGACGAGAGGACGCGGACGACGCCAAAGATGCGACAATAGCCCTCACAATCTTCTTCGAAGGTAACCAATAGTTAAGAGCATAAGCTTGCTAAGCTACTCAAGCGGGAAAATAGGTCAATGACATGGATGTGCGGATGGTTTATGGGTTGGCTGTAGTGAGTGGTGCAAGAAGGAAGTTGTGGCCAAGTTTCGTGAACATAGACCAATGGGTTGTTGAGAAAATGACTACTGCAAATATTTAAGAACATAAAATTGCTATGTAACTCAAGCGGAAAGGTTAGGTGAAATACATGGATGGGCGGACTGTTTATGTGTGGGTTGTGGTTAGTGATGTAAGAAAGAAGTTACATCCAAGTTTCTTGAAAACATGCCAAGGGGTTGTTGTTGAGAAAATGACTCAAAAGTAAACGTTGACCAATATTTAACGGCATAAACTTGTAATTCGATACTTGTACATGTATCTTAAAAAATAATAGTAAACCTAGTAGATATATTATAAATACATACTGATAGTAAATGTTTTGCGTATTTTCAAATTCATCAACTAACTTTTAATAGGAAAATCATATAAAATATATAAATTGATAAGGTAATCAACTACAGGTAAATATGATTTCTACTACACGTTTAGCAGTCCTATCTTATCTACATTCATCAGATATCTTGTTTTTGTAATAAATATTAAAGTGTATTCCGTAATTAAAGAAAATATCTTATACCGTGTTCTAGATATCTTGTAAACTATGATTAATACATATACTGTATGAGATACCTCTAACGTTTAGCAGGTATCTTATAAAGTTTACAAACTATATTTATACAAGGTTTCTAGTTTATAGGTTATCTACTATGTTGTATAAAATATCCGACACATTTTTGTAATCCCAGAGCCAGGCTCATATTTATTCCAACACTATATAAGTTACTAATAAATGTTTAAAGCATATCTCTCATAAATTGTATGCATACAGTGTATAAGAAACCTTATATACAGTATAAATACATTTTAAAAATAAAGTATTTACCTTGAACAAAGTTCGAAGCTATTTTAAAATGCTTAAGTAGAAATATTAAGCAATGTGTAAGATATTATAAACAAGTATGCAATATACATGTACAGTGTAACTATAATGTATATAACATGTATACCGTACTCAATTTTAATAGATATCTAAGGATTATTTAATATATTTTGTACGGTTTCTAAGATATCTACTACTCTTTAGTAGTATACTGGTAGTATCTGTCTTATGTATTATAAGATACATTTACTAACGTTTAATAGAAAATCATATACAATATATAAATTAATAAGGTAATCAACTAAAGTAAATATGATTTCTACTAAACGTTTAGCTTATCTTATCTACATTTATCAGATATCTTGTAATAAATATAAAAATTGTGTGCCTTAATTAAAGAACATATCTCATATAGTTTTCTACATATCTTGTAAACTATGATTAGTATTGCTACTTTATGTGATACGTCCTAATGTTTAGCAGATATATTACATAGTTTCCAAAATATATTTATATATGTTTTAAAGTCTATAGTAATTTCCAATAACCTCCGAAGGGAAGCACATTAGCGCGTCGCCATTAAACAGATTTTCCGACCTAACATTTTCTGATATACGCCGCAAATTTAAAAAATACAATACGGTTAACCCTATAGTATACCAACTGTTATTAGCTATCAAAACCAGTCACATGTAAGCAGTTACATGAGTGTATTGTCCCTTGTGCCTACTGACCTACAATGCGAATAGATACGGCTTTACCTATGGGTAACGTGTACACACTATGATGTGTATCAGATTGAAAAGTTTACACATCAAAATTTATTTTGAGATTGATGGGAGAAATGCTCAGATATATCGTCTTTTGTACAGTTGGCTGGCATACTATTTATAGCTTACCGTTTTCATATCTGTCTATTGTATATTGCACCAAATTTGATTTGGTTACGCACGAAGTGGTGAAACTGTACGATGGCATGCACAAACAAAGATGGCGGAGATGCCAACTCAATGTTCCATATAGTATACAATAACAAGACAATATTCGCATATGTTATCTTCATATATCACATCATTTTTATGAAGCAATTATCATTGACGTCAAGTGTATCTATCTATAACATAATTCCTTAAAAGAATAGACGCGATAAACAGCTTATAACATATCAAACAAAAATTTAAAAAAGTCGACTCAGTCCGACTAAGAATGTTAAACACATGCCCCACCTCCATACAAGATCTACTAAACGGGGAGGGTGTGTAACTGTTATACAGTATGAATACAGTATTCTTATAACCCAGAGTTACTGAACCAACTGTTATCGCTATACACATTATTGACTGTTATTTGCAAATGTTATCACACCTGGAGCCAGCCTCCACCCATATAGTGTATAACCACGTCCAACTCTAATCAATCCACTGCGAATTGTCAACTATTAAATTAACATTTAATAATGACAATAACTTTGGTTCGGATCACATGTATTATTAATAGTATTAATTAATTATCGGTTCCAAACTAATGTTTTGCCGCCGATTCCTTCCAATGAACTTACTGCGGTTCTTGGGGCTGTCCCTTGAACACCTGGTACCACAACACCGGTACTCCTGCTGCCGAATTCATTATTCTTTCCTCAAATTTTCTCTTTCTTTCGCAATGCGTGTTTGCTCTTTGCAGTCGGGTATCCAACTGACGTCGTGACGTCGGATTATTGCCTAGATACATGCACACATTATGTGGCGTTATGGGTAGCCAACGTTGTGCACATGTGAGTTCACTTCACGTGTACAGGGTATGGAAGGTCTTCCCGTCAATATGGGGAACCGTTTTGGACTTTAATATCACTTTGTGATATCACCTATTCAGATCCGAATGCATGATTGTATCTGAATAGGTGATATCACAGATTTCTCACATCGGTGATATCATCCTTTCGAATCGATGATATCATGTATTCGAATCGGTGATATAAGTGATATCACCTATTCGAAAGGGTGATATGACCCATTCATTCTGAATTGTATGGCGCGCCGTTTTGGACTTTAATAGCACTTTGTGTTATAACCCATTCAAATAGGTGACATCACCTATTCGAAATAGTGATATCATCCATTCATCCATTATAATGGGTGATATCATCTATTCGTTATGAATCGATTCGATTCGAATATATGATATCACCGATTTGAATGGGTGATATCACTCATTAATTCTGAACCGAAGACGGTTTAAAATTTAGAGAAATACATGACCTGTAGCCTATTTCATGAACCTCTGTTAGTCGACTAAACTCGGTTAGTCTGCTAAACTTCAGGCCGTTAGTCGACTAACGGGAAAAAACGCATTTAACGAACACGTTAGTCGACTAAGCAAAGTCTACTTTGCTTAGCCTCCTCGTTAGTCGGCTAAACTTTCGGTTAGTCTACTAAGCAAAATAGCTTAATCTACATAAACTCAAATATATATTGCTAGCTCTAAATATTTCGAGCTAGCAATATATATTTCGAGCTAGCAATAAAACATTTCGAGCTATCTCCAATTCATTTGAAGAGGTCTCTAATTCATTTGGAGCGCTAGCTCTAAATCAATTAATGATATCTCAAATTGATTTGTAGTGAGCATTTATAACTTTGATTTGGAGAGCTCTCTAAATCATTTGGAGCTATTTCGAAATCACTTGGAGAGCTCTCGAAATCATTTCGAGCTAGCTCTAAATCAATTAATGATAGTTCAAATTGATTTGTAGCGAGCATTATATAACTTTGATTTGGAGAGCTCTCTAAATCATTTGGAGCTATCTCTAAATCATTTGGAGAGCTCTCGAAATCATTTGGAGAGCTCTCGAAATCAATTAATGATATCTCGAAATCATTTAGAGAGCTCTCGAATTGATTTGTAGCGAGCATTATATAACTTGATTTGGAGAGCTCTCGAAATCATTTGGAGCTATCTCTAAATCATTTTGAGAGCTCTCGAAATAATTTGGAGAGCTCTCGAAATCATTTCGAGCTATCTCTAATTCATTTCGAGCTAGCAATATATATCTTATTTGGAGCTAGCATTAAATCGCTTGAAACTATGAAAACGATGTCTCCCTGAATTATTGAATTACGCATTGAATTACGCAGCACGATTTACCCAAATATACCCAAATATTCATGAAAAATAACATTTATGATTATATTATATACTTTTTCTGCAATATATCATTAGTATATTATATAATAACCACATTTTGACCGAAACATAGGAAGAATAAAGCACATATTTCTGCGTGAAAACGATTAATGATTTCGAGATATCATTAATTGATTTCGAGAGCTCTCCAAATGATTTAGAGAGCTCTCCAAATATATATTGCTAGCTCCAAATATTTGTTACTGGCTCTTAGAGCTAGCAATATATATTTCAGTGTATGTAGATTTGGCGTTCCATAGGAATTCCAAGATGTCGGCCATTGCGCTTGTAGCTGTTTGATTTTCCCGCTTTCCGTTCGCGTCATCCGAATATACCGGAAGCAGAAGGGATTTCCCCGAGGATTCCCCGACCTTGACCTTCGAATGATGTTAGTCTTCTAAGTTTAGTCAACTAACCATAGTCTGCTAACAAAATCGTTCGTGAAATGCAAACATGTCAAAAAGTTTAGCAGACTATGGTTAGTCGACTAAACTTAGTTTAGTCTGCTAAAAGTTTAGTCGACTGACGGAGGTTCGTGAAATAGGCTACAGGGGTCGAATCAAAGAGAACTTCGTTTGTGCGCATCTGTACACCATAAGGAATCGAGACACCACTGTAGCCTATTTCACGAACCTCCGTTAGTCGACTAAACTGTTAGCATATTAAACTAAGTTTAGTCGACTAACCATAGTCTGCTAAACTTTTTGACATGTTTGCATTTCACGAACGATTGTGTAAGCCACGTTCAAAACAACCGTGGGCGCCGCCATCTTGGAATACCGTCGTCTGCTATTTTGCTTAGTAGACTAACCGAAAGTTTAGCCGACTAACGAGGATGCTAAGCAAAGTAGACGTTGCTTAGTCGACTAACGTGTTTGTGAAATGCGTTTTTTCCCGTTAGTCGACTAACGGCCTGAAGTTTAGCAGACTAACCGAGTTTAGTCGACTAACGGAGGTTCGTGAAATAGGCTAGGTATGAAAGCTCTACATAATCGTGTCGTGGTTTAAAAGTGTTACCACTCACAATGCAAACTTGCAAAATTGTATGTCCAAAACGTGGAGAAAATCCATGACCGGGAGCTAAGTTGAAAACAAAATCTAAATTAACTGCGCATCTACACACAATCAGGAAGCTACATGTATGGCATGAATGAAGACATGTCAAGTTTGGAGTCTGTACCTATTACAGTTTAAGCGTTCACTGACGAGAAACATGACTGACGGACGTTCCCAACATATATCGCAGGGTCACAGAAGGGAATGTCGCTGATTACCGTTCGCCTTCGCTGAATATGACAAATAATTTTTAAATCATGCTGGACACAGCCAGCACAACTGTATCTTAAACAACGCCGAGCCTTGTCGTTTGTTGTTTATGTTGTGCTTTTCTCAATGGAAACGTGTTTTTTTTTTGCAGCGCTAAGCATTTCGCTAAAGAATAATACAATTATGAAAAAAAAACAGCAGGTGACAATTTTCGATTCCCGCATTTTAAGGGCCGATACAATTGTTCCGGTAATTTTCAAATCGGGTAAAATAAAAATATCGTTCGATCCTGAGAATTGAAATTGTATATGTCACACACAAGATGGCATCCTGTTAGCACATTTATGTCAAACATATATAAACAACTTGCTCCATGACAATCCAACCGTTTGGGTAAGCATATTCGGATAGCATATGACGGCTCCCCAACTTGTGCCGATGGTGTTGGTCTGGTGTACATTGGTAATTGTGTTTATCGGTCGAAGACTCAGATTTAAGGACATATATACAGAAAGAGCACATCAAGTAATTGCAAGCACAGTGTCCGGGGTGTCCGGTTTAGAGATGTTCCACTGTAAATAAAGCATAATTATGACCATTCTGGGACATAATTATGTCTTTTGCAATCGTGAGCCTGCCTTATTATCGAGATGCGTTACCAAGAAACCTCTCAAAGTGAGATCACATATATTTCTAGGTGTCCGGTTCAGAGACGTTCCACTGTATATGTACCACAGAAGCTAATGTGCGTCCGTTCGAGAGAACCGCATATTTGGACGAACCAGAACAACTCTTGTCACAAATCGGTGGCAAACGTGAAAGAATAAAACTGGTCAACCGCACGATTCATAACCTGATGAAAATCCGAATGCACGTGACACGATTTAAATCCGAAGATTTCCAATAAAACGATTTACAAACTAGAACAAATTCGATGGCGCGCCATCGTATTATACCAACTTTTCCGAATTTCGAAGTCCGAAATGGGGAGATGAGATAATCCATGCACCAGGAATCAAATTCAATTTGCACATCTACACAGGTCGAAGTCGGCCAACGATTATTCACGGACGGAAGAACAAGCATAACGCTATATGCCCCCGACGGGTGTATTGTGTGTGCTTTGTGAGGAGTGATGCATAAGGGAAGTTGTGTCCAAGATCTATGAACATAGGCCAAGGGGTTGTTGAGAAACTGATTTGAATGCAAACGTTAACCGAAATCCGTACGCGGACGTAGACGACGAGAGGACGCGGACGACGCCAAAGATGCGACAATAGCCCTAGCAATCTTCTTCGAAGGTAACCAATATTTAAGAACATAAGCTTGCTAAGCTACGCAAGCGGAAAAATGGGTCAATGACATGGATGTGCGGATGGTTTATGGGTGGGCTGTAGTGAGTGATGCAAGAAGGATGTAGTGGCCAAGTTTTGTGAACATAGACCAATAAATGGGTTGTTGATAAAATGACTACTGCAAATATTTAAGAACATAAACTTGCTATGTAACTGAAGCGGAAAGGTTAGGTGAAAGACATGGATGGGCGGATTGTTTATGGGTGGGTTGTGGTTAGTGATGTGAGAAAGAAGTTGCATCCAATGAGAAAATGACTCGAAAGTAAACGTTGATCAAGATTTAACGGCATAAACTTTTAATTCGAGCGGAAAAAGTAGGTTAATTACATGATTGGGCGGGTAGATTGTGGGTGAGTGATGCACGAAGGAAGTTATGTCCAAGTTTTATGAACATATGTTTGACAGGACTGCGCAGCTAGGGGTAAACAGGGTCAAGACGATTTTTTTGTCCAGGTGTCCGTCAGTCCGTCCGAAATCTCTGCAAATTGACTTGAAACTTCATATGCTTATTAGTCACCATCCATATATTCATGCTGTATCCCACTCGGGGCATACCTACTATCTCTGTAACCGCAAGTCAGATTTGCCTGAAACTTCGTATGCTTATTGGTCATCATCCATATATTCATTCTGTGTCCCACTCATGCGGTCCCTGTGCCCAAGGTCAAGGGTAAAGAACTCAAAATGTGCATTAAAGTTTCCAGGTACCTACTTTCTCTGGTACCGTAAGTCGGATTGGCTTGAAACTTTATATGCTTATTAGTCATCATCCATATATTCATTCTCTGTCCCATGCATGCAGCCACTGTCCAAGGTCAAGGTCAACTGAGTTAGAAGTTCACCTTATGTTTAAGGCAAACATGTTAATTGTTTTTCTTTTTTCAATAACTCATCAACCGCTTCATCGATTTTGATAATATTCGGCCACAATGTGTGTCTAAGGATGGTGCTTTATTTTACACACAACACACGTCCGACTGCCCAAGGTCACGGTCATTGAGGACTTGAATTTTTTATTATCAAGGCTGCCAGCGAGTGGATTATCTTGGTTTAACGATGCCAGTTCTTGTGCTTCAAATTTAAATGTTGCTACATTATATATATATCTTACCCTGAGACACCAGATCTTCTGTGCCTCATATTTTCATGACAACAATTCCAACACCAGATGGCCGCGGCCCGCATGTCGAGCCCGCCAAGCCATTCGATGGTCTCAGAGTGTATTTATTTGAAGTTTGATGCCCAATAAGCATACAAAGTTTCAAGCAAATCTGACTTACGGTTACAGAGATAGTAGGTATGTGAAAACTTTAACGCAAATTTTGACAGAAACTTTAACGCACACTTCTAAGTCATTTGACCTTGACATAGGGGCACAGGGGCCGCATGAGTGGGACACAGAATTAATATATGGATGATGACTAATAAGCATATGAAGTTTCAAGTTAATGTGACTTAATTAGGACTGCAGAGATATTAGGTATTTAAAAAACTTTAACGCAGATTTCGGAACGCAAACTTCTAAGTCATTTGACCTTGACCTTGGTCACAGGGGCCGCATGAGTGGGATACATCATGAATATATGGATCATGACTAATAAGCATATGAAGTTTCAAGTCAATGTGATTTAGAACAGAGATATAAGGTATTTAAAAACTTTAACGCATATTTCGGATGGACGGACGGACGCACGCACGGACATTCAAACATTTGAGAGTTATGAGCTATTTGTTCTTTAAAAGATCAAAGGATTAGCTCCTAAAGATCAATGGAATTAGGAGCTTACCGACTATAACAAAGGAATCCTTTGTTACTAACCCTTACCCTAAGCTCCTAAACCCCCGATGTTGGCCCGGACGGACGCACGGACGCACGGACACCCGGACGTCATTGTGATCACTATGTCTCGCTTTCCGCAAGCGAATTCGACAAAAATTCAGTCGTATTGAAAATAGGTGGGTGGGGTAACATTGTAAAAAAAATGAATATACACAGCTGATGTGGTTACTGGTTACTGCATTTTTATTGTGGCGCGCGATTTCTACCTCATTTGCGTGTATCTTCCAATATTTGTCGCAAGAGCCTCCTTAACTGATTACGAGAGGCAGTGAATTGTATAAGTCACCCGCCGCCCTCAGAAAAGCGGTCAATTTTCGCTATATTTTGGGTTGTTGAAGAAATGACTGTAAAAGTTAGCCGAAATTTAGACGCGGACACGGACGACGAGGACTCGCACAACGCCAGAGTAGTGACACTAGCTCTCATTTTTTTTTGAAAATAGACGAGCTAATGACACCGCAAAATGTGTCCGTGGCCAAGATATAGTCAGTTTGAAATGTGGATCCTTCTTGCCCATACTATATCCGAGTAGAGATGCATGATGAGCTAAACAGACGTCAAATATGTTTTGGGTATATACATGTAGCTCTTTGTGTGTTCCAATCTTAGCTTCCAACATGCGCTGTCTCTTGAGCCCTGGTTTACGTCTGGTGTCAACCTGTGCACTGACTGCATCCATCTAGGATGATTACATCAACATAACCTCTGGCTCGAGAAGTGTTCGTGTTCGGCAATTCATCTGGGCTCTTCATGACAGTTCATGAATGTTCACATTCACAACTTTTATCTTCGCTAACTGTAAGTTATCTACCAGTTTTGTACTGATGCATGTAGCATAGTGCTCTCTGTATTACTATAGAGTATATCCCAAGCAAAGCTAACACTATAAAACATAGACAATTGCAATTCACTTGGTGACTGACATAGGTCCGAGACATGTGTTTGTCTGTTTATTGGTGCAAAGGTCATTAACCTGCTGCATTGGGGCGGGGGGAGGGGGGATATTTACATCGATAACAAATATATTCAGCTTTGAAATTAGAATCACCTGTCCTGGTGCCAGGTCCATACAACACAAAAGTAACTTGGCCCCTTCCCCTAAAATAGGAGTATGAATAATCGTAATACTCATAAGGGGTATAACCAGATTCAACTATTCAACTGTCACATACAAAATGCCAAAAACGTATGTGAGGGCTAAACCAGGTCTCCAGTCGGAATTCCGGTAAGGATGAACCCCGAGACAATTGAACATTGTTATTGAATATCTCCTTAGGGACCCGTTCTATACCTGATAATCCTTTGATTCAAAGATAATTGCTTCGTAAATGTGATGGAATATATGTATGACATAAATGTTAACACTGTCTCGTTACTATATCCTATACGGCACATGGAGTGGCGAACTCATTGTGTGTTCAAGCCATCACACTCTTCCGGCGTTTGACACAAACCGGAAAATGTGAAGGAGAACATAGCATATAATGTAGTTAATCACATGTTGAAAAGCAAGGACAACGGACTCCTGTCAATTGTATTACACCAAACAGTGAAATATGTCAGTTTTCTGGACAGGTTTGTACCTGTATTTTTAACAACATGAACCACCATTGTAAATAGCATCATACACAGACATCGCACAGTGTATCTTTTACCTGGCAAACCACACAACACATACCATATATACCCACTACTGTACTATGTTACTATATCTCCGGTATACGAAGTATGTCGATGGATATAGAGTTTTCGTAATTCTTTCCGTCCGTCCGTCCGTCCGTCCGTCCGTCCGTCCGTCCGTCGTCTGTCTGTCCGTCCGTCCAAAGTTTTTGGGTACCCATTATCTCTGTAAAGGTAAGTCAGATTGACCTCAAACTTCATATACTTCCTTATCACCATCCATACTTTCATTCCATACGACACGCATGCGGCCTACATATCCAATGTCAATGTCAAATTACTTAGACATTTGTGTTAAGTTTATATATATATATATATATATATATATATATATATATATGCGTTATCTCTGCAACGGTAAGTCGGATTGACCTCAAACTTTAAACTTCATATACTTCCTTATCACCATCAATATTTTCATTCCATACCACACCCATGCGGCCTACATGTTAAAGGTCAATGTCAAATTACTAGCTTGGACATTTGCGTTAAAGTTGTGTTTTTGTTTGTTTAAATATTTGCGTTATCTCTGCTACGGTAAGTTGGATTGACTTCAAACTTCATATACTTCCTTATCATCATTCATATATTCATTCCATACCACACCCATGCGGCCTTCATGTCCAAGGTCAAGGTCAAATTACTTAGAAATTTGCGTCAGTAAGATTTGCGTTAAAGTTTTCTGGTACACATTATCTCTACAATTGTAAGTCGGATTGACTTCAAACTTCATTTACTTCCTTATCATCATCCATAGTGTTCATTCCATACCACACCCATGCGGCCTTCATGTCCAAGATCAAGATCAAATTACTTAGAAATTCGTGTTAAAGTTGTTTTTTTTAACTATTTGCGTTAACGTTTTTATTTGTCGGTCCAGGCGGCGGCCTGGCGTATACGTGAGCCCCTGCTCACTTTCTCTAGTTAGCTATCAAATCCAGTAACATGTAAGCAGTTACCTGAGTGTATTTTCCATGGTGTCTACTCACCTACTATATAATATAATATATATTGATGTGTAATCTTTTCAATCCGATGCACAACCTATTGTTTCATATTTACTCGCATATATACACATCAAAATCAGATATGAATATGTCGTCAGAAACAAGGCTGTGTCGGTAATGTTAGTAAAGTTACGCTGGCATTGCAATGGTAAACGTTCGCAAAGGGTGGCTATTTTGAAATGCAACATGTAAGTCAAAAAGTATAAACATTTATGGACCTAACCAATGTCTTCCCGCCCATTTTCCCATCCGGCTGTTATGCAATTGTCACAGGGCGAAAAATGTGCACGGGCCCGGTGCCCTAACCCGGGACCTCTGGTTTACCGTACCATCGCTCTAACCGACTGAGCTAGGTGACGGGAGATCCCTGGACGGGTTGTGGGTTGGTGAACTTCTATTAGAGGAACGCCATTTTGGGGACGACCAAATTTATTGTCGGAAGAATAATCTGTAATATGCAGATAGGATCAATTACTAATGATCACAATATATATACTAGGCAAAATAAGAAACGCAACATTTACAAGTAGGCATACAGTAAAAACCCGTCCCTAATTTATTATACCCATTTTCTAATCGAGTTGACAACTTTTACCGTTACAAAATTCCATACCAGTTAGTCCAGTTTTGTCCACCCACCGCACCCAAAAACGTCAAATGCTAAATTCAATGGTTGCACGTACCACCGCAGTTATTATACGGATTGTTGTTGAATCTACTGTAGAACGTCAGTACATCAAAAGTCAGGTTACTTTTTTTTTTATCTCAGTTGATAATTTGTGTCAATGAGACGTTTACGTCAAACTCAGCGTCAGGAAGCGGTGACAATGTTGTTACGTGGAGTATCCCAAAGTAATATTGCTCGTTACTTCAGAGTTCATCGATCCACCATCGCTCGACTAAACCAACGTCTACGAACGACTGGTACCGCCGATGACCGCGCTCGAAGTGGACGCCCGGGGGTAACAACACGTCAACAGGACCGGTATGTCAGACTTTGCCACTTACGTAACGGATTCCTAAATCCTGTAGAAACTTATGCAAACACCATGGGGATCCATAATAACAGAATCAGTGCACAGACTGTAAGGAATAGACTCCGTGAGGATAAGTTACGTGCAAGCCGTCCATACGTCGGTATATATGCCACTCAAACTGCACCCAGACGTCAGGCAAGAATGACATGGTTGACTGCAGACAGGCCACGAGTATTCACTCAGCAACAATGGAGGCAGGTACTGTTTACAGATGAGTCGCGATACCTATTGTATTGGTCAAAAGGTCAAACGTATTCGAGTCAATCGTCGTCCTGGTGTATGTGACGTCGACTCGTGTGTCCTGGAGCGTGATAAATTTGGTGGTGGAGGTGGAGTCATGGTTTGGGGCGGTATCTCTCATGGACACAAAACGCCAATGATTATTATCGACGGGTCGCTGACAGCAAACCGCTGCCGCGATACTATTCTTCAGCCTACCGTTGTTTCATTTGTGCGCCGCCATAACGTCATTTTCCAGCAAGACGATGCACGTTGCCATGTTGCCGATGTGTGTCGCGATTTTCTTGACACTAATGACGTTCATGTTCTCCCTTGGCCCGCGTACAGACCAGACCTATCTCCTATTGAGCATCTTTAAATTTGGGACGACTTAGATAGGAGGGTAAGGGCGCGCAACCTAGTTGCGTCCATGAACGGAGACGTGCGCTTGCAGAATAGTGGAACCGTATAATTAAAATATATATGTACATGTATAATATGTTTTGTATGCTCTGAAGGGATAAAGTCCGTGTTGCGTTATTTGTTTTATCTAGTATCTTATTAGATGTTTCTATACTCTGCTACCTGGCTGGCAACTCAGACTTGATGAAATGTGTAAGATATACAATGATTGAAAATGAACAGACAATTGAAATAGAACAAGTTAATGAAGAAAGAGATTTAGGTGTTATGTTCCAAAGTGATCTGAAGTTCGGGACTCATATTACCAATGCGATCATTTATATATATGGATATCGAGATGCTCATGCCACTATACAAAACATTAATAAGGCCACATATAGAATACACCACAGCAGTTTGGTCGCCGCACTTACAAAAAAATATATTTTTGATTGAAAACCTTCAACGGAGAGCAACTAAACGTGTGTATAAAATCAGCCATATGACTTATGAAAACAGATGGAGAAAAATAGGATTGCCAACACTAAGATGTCGAAGATCCTGGAACGACGTTATTCAAGTATTCAAGATCATGAATGAAATCGACAAACTTGACAAAGATAAATACTTCACCTTATCGGTAGACGGGGTCACACATTTAAACTCGCCAAAGATAGAAACAGGACAAATCAAAGGGCAAATGCATTTTCACAGAGGTTCGTGAATGACTGGAATGCTCTACCACTATCGTGTGTCCAAAGTAAATCAGTGAACAATATTAAAGATAACCTGGATGAGACATGGAAACGACATCCCTTTAAATTTGACTATACCGTGCGTACTCCTCCGCGAGGATTAAGTTAAGATCGGTGGCTGAGAGGGACTTCTAAAAACACCTAGTGTTTACCAATGGTTCTGGTAGCAGGTAAATAAAGCTGGTAAATGCAACTGATAACAAAATCAGATGCCAGCCATTTTAAGTTACCTACAAAATAGAATGTATTTGAGCGTGCCCAAACATGTGCACATGACATACATTTACATGTGAATGCGTTCCTTGCCCGGACTGGGGAGTGGGTGTAGACGGACACGCGCGGGTTTTGAATCATCGACCGTTTAATTTCTCCCTCTCGTAAATAAAATATATCTCTCCAAGTTCCGAGGGGCGGGCGGGAGCAGCGTTTGCATACACATGTGGATAAAGCGTGACAGGGATCGTAAAATGGTTACAAATGTCCTGATTATGTTTTTCGTTTTCATAGCAATTTTTAATTCTCAGACTATTTTACCACCCCATCACACTTTCTCCACCTGTGACTTGTGGGTGTCTAATAACCACCTGGAGATGTTCTACTCCAATTCTCCTGTTATTCAACCCGCTCCCAGCCACCCCCTATGCGTGCAAGACATCAATATGTGTATACGTTCACTTACGGCGTTTGATACGAGTCTGCGTGCCCGGGCTACATTGTTTACCAGTTTACACGTAGTTAGTCGCAGTCCGACAATATATACCTTACAACGTCTACAACAAGTGTATTGGTCCTATTGCACATTCACTGGCAGTAGGATTAGAATTTAGTCATGTTGATGATCGTTGACAGCAGCCTATTTCAGCCATTGAATGGCGAACAGCGTACGTATGCCCTGATCAGAATGCGCATGGAGGCGAACAGCGTAGACCGTGATGTGCAGGCTAATCTGGGGCTACGCTAGTCACAAACATCGTTGAAGTCCCACGTGTGTTAACCATATACAGAATGTGCAGGATTATGTACGAACACAAAGAACTCTAAAAAATAGTACTGGGAATTATCCAACGATCATTTTCATACAAGGACAAAACTATGTTCATTCAACTTTACAAATCATTAGTGAGACCACATCTACAATATGGATAGCAAGCAAGGTATTTCGTTTAATTGTGAAATCGATCAGCCAAATGTCGTACAGCGAAAGAATAGAGGAACTTTAATACCTAAGAGTCAGAGCCGACATGATACAAGTTTTCAAAACAATCAAAAATATCGATCATGCGGATAAAGAAAAAATGACTCCAATTCTACAAGAAAGAACAAGGGGTCACCAGCAAAATATATTCAAAACAATATTTTTTACTGGTGACCCTTTGTTTAAACATAAGAAAAAGGTCATTCAGCCAAATAATGGCAAATGACCGAAACAACTTGCCTGAAAATGTAGTAACCGCGGAAACAATAAACCAGTTCAAGAATAGACTGAACAAAGCCTGGAAAGTGTATAACATTAAATTTGCTCCAGACTGTTACCAAGTAAATTGATTGTGTCAATTGTTGGCAGGGTTTGTCCGGTCACAACCGGTGATAAATAGTATGTATATAGTTTTAATGAAACAGAACCAACGTGCGCAGTCCAGGAAGACATATCAGCGTTAAAGAAAAATGAACAAGAGTTGTCAGAAGACAACGAAGCTCGCCTTCACTCAAACTTGGCACAGTTGTATAAAACACATGAATATTATATAACTTGACCTTGGGTTAAGGGGTTAACATTGAGGTCAGTGGTGGAAGGTGGGTCGTGGATTTGCTCATGATATAGCATATTAAGATGAATACATGTATGAAATATCAATGTGCTCCCTGAAAACAGAAGTAAAACAAAATTTAACCCAACGTTAAGTTTATGAACGCACTATGTTGGTGATTTTCTACAGCATGATAGCTATTCACATGAGGAATGCGTGTATGCATGTGCTAAGTTTGTGACCTTGACCTTGGGGAAAGGGGTGGGGTCATGGATTTGCTGTAGCACAATAGAGGATCATCAGATGAATGCATGTATGAAATATCAAGGTGTTCCCTGTAAAGAAACAGAAGTTATAAAAATACATTTACAACGTTAAGTTTATGATGTTGATGTTGGGGAAAGGGGTGGGGTGGGTCATGGATTTGCTGCAGCACAATAGAGGATCATCAGATGAATGCATGTATGAAGTATCAAAGCGTTTCCTGTAAAGAAACAGAAGTTACACAACATTTACCCCAACGTAAAGTTTATGAACATGCTAAATTTGTGACCTAGACCTTGGGGTAAGGGTTCTGTGGTGGGTTGTGGATGATACAGCATGATAGAGGGTCATCTGAGGAATGCAGGTATGCAATATCAAGGCGTTACGTTACATCAACGGAAAGAGCTGTTATAAGACATTTACCCCAACGTTAAGTTTATGAAAGTTTGTGACATTGATCCTGTGGTAACGGGTGTGCGGTGGGTCATGTACCTGCTATAGCACGATAGAGTATCATCAGATGAATGCATGTATGAAATATCAAGGCGTTCCATGAAAGGAAACAGATGTTATAAGACACTTACCCCAACGTTAAGTTTATGAATGTGCTAAGTTTGTGACCTTGACCTTGGGGAAAGGGGTGGGGGTGGGTCATGGACTTGCTATAGCATGATAGAGTATCATCAGATGAATGCATGTATTGAATATCAAGGCGTTCCCTGTAAAGAAACAGAAGTTATAAAAAGACAATTACTCCAACGTTAAGTTTATGATGTTGATCTTGGAGAAAGGGGTGGGGGAGGGGGGTGGGTAATGGATTTGCTGTAACACAATAGAGAATCATCAGATGAATACATGTATGAAATATAAAAGCGTTCCCTGTAAAGAAACAGAAGTTACACAACATTTACCCCAAAGTTAAGTTTATGAACATGCTAAGTGTGTGACCTTGACCTTGGGGTAAGGGTTGGGTGGTGGGTTGTGTATTTTCTACAGCATGGTAGAGGGTCATCGGAGGAATGCATGTATGAAATAGCAAGGCGTTTCATGAAAGGAAACAGATGTTTATAAGACATATACCCCAACGTTAAGTTTATGAATGTGCTAAGTTTGTGACCTTTACCTTGGAGTAAGGGGTGGGCGGTGGGTCATGGATTTGCTATAGCACGATAGGGTATCATCAGATGAATGCATGTATGAAATATCAAGGCGTTCCATGAAAGGAAACATATGTTATAAGATATTTACCCCAACATTAAGTTTATGAATGTGCTAAGTTTGTGACCTTGACCTTGGGGAAAGGGGTGTGTCATGGATTTGCTATAGCACGATAGAGTATCATCAGATAAATGCATGTATGAAAAATATGAAGGCGTTCCCTGTAAATAAACAGAAGTTACACAACATTTACCCCAACGTTAAGTTTATGCACATGCTACGTTTGTGACCTTGATCTTGGGGTAAGGGTTGGGTGGTGGGTCGTGGATTTGCTACAGCATAATAGCGGGTAATCTGAGGAATGCATGTATGAAATATCAAGGCGTTCCATGAAAGGAAACAAATGTTATAAGACATTTACCCCAACGTTAAGCTTATGAATGTGCTAAGTTTGTGACCTTGACCTTGGGGTAAGGGATGGGCGGTGGGTCATGGATTTGCTATAGCACGATAGAGTATCATCAGATGAATGCATGTATGAAATATCAAGGCGTTCTATGAAAGGAAACAGATTGTATAAGACATTTACCCCAACGTTAAGTTTATGAATGTGCTAAGTTTGTGACCTTGACCTTGGGATAAGGGTTTGGTGGTGGGTCAAGGATTTGCTACAGCATGATTGCATGTGATCTGAGGAATGCATGTATGAAATAACAAGGTGTTCAATGAAAGGAAACAGAAGTTATAAGACATTTACCCCAACGTTAAGTTTGTGGACGCCAACGCCGACGACGCCGGAGGTATGCCATAAGCTCTTCTGCACTTCGTGCAGGCGAGCTAAAAAATACGTCTCAGAAGTCAAAGGCTTACTTCCGATGTAGGATACAGTAATATACAGTAAGACAGTAAGATAAATTACCCCTGTAATGCCAGTTTCGTTACTGACGATGCGGGCGCAAGTTCGAGTTACGCTGCTGCAATTCGGCGACCGCTACGATGTACAATTCACCCGAAATCACGTTTTGAAAGCCAGATTTTGAAGAATTGCCACTTACTGCGGTTCTTTGGGTTGTCCCTGGAACACCTGGTACTTCAGAAACTTATTCATCGCTGGGTTCATCGTGGTTTTTCAACTTTTATACGCTGTTATCTAAAACACGACTGGTCGTCAGTAAACGCTAGGTAACTAACAAACGTTATGACGTCACAACGTTGCTATGAAGCAAATATAGTGATATCACTTCCTGTCCAGGGAGATATTCGGATTCGCTGGCTGATCCGTCTAGTGCCGTCATCGATTAGGTTTCCATCTACCACGCCGATGATGACGACGCCGACAGTTGGCCGACGGATGGTGTGACTGGTTCCGCCATAGCTGTCACGATTTACCTCGTCGTGGTGACCAAGCAATCGGTTTTGAAGTTGCATGTTGTATTTCATATCTTTCGTCGACGATGGCGTCATTGTGTGCAGTACATAGCCAACGATATGTCCATGACCTTGATTCGTTGACTCTGCGCCAATATGTACCACCCACTCAACCACATCGCCGCCAAAGGGGGATGAAGCGTGGCATCCGACTAACATATCAGGAGATATGCGAAATTTGGATGCATGTTTGATGGCTGTGATCTATAATTCAAAGAAAGTATGTCAAGGTCACCTGAATGACATATGTTAGGTATCAATGTAAGCATCCTACTGAAGTTTGGCAAATATCTGACTAACGTATGAGGAGATATGCGAAATTTGGACGTACGTCCGAAATTTTGACGAACATGGCCTATATTGCGAGAAAAGTATATCAAGGCACCGACAGACCCATGCAGGATAGTTAGCTATCAATATAAGGAGACTGCTGATAAAGTGTGGCGACCGTTCAGTAACTTATGGGGAGATATGCGCAATTTGGACATACGTCCACAGTTTGACGGACATTAACTACATTTCGAAAAGCTATGTGAAGGTCACTTGAATGACCCAGGGATGTCAGGGAAGGAAGCAACTGATGAAGTTTGGCGGACATCTGACTAACGTATCCACAGATGACATTATCGGGATAAGATTTCCTTCAAGATCGGTTCAAAAAAAAAAATTCCCATCCCATTTATCTTTATATTTACAAGGTTGATTACCTCAAATATCAGACATTTTTCAAAGTTATGACATGTAATCAGTAAAAAACAGTGCAACATCTTAATTAAATTATGACGGTCATAAAGGATACATATTAAACTACTAATCTGAGAAATATATTTAAATTCGACCCGTTCATTAACGAGAAATTTCATGGACATCACTGAGGTGACAGCCGTTCGAGAAAAATTCCAACGTTTCTAAACAAATATTACATTTTGTCGATGTCTGAACATCCAGACAGCCTACAATCAATGACCAAGAATATGTATTGACTCTTACCATCAATAAAACATGCTATCTAAGCTGCATGTAAATGCTTCACGCTCTGCATGGAGATCGCCATGTTGTTTACGAAGACGGACGGAGAGCTCCGGAGAACTCCGGTTTGTGTCAATGGTTTTTATTGGCTGGCCGAAACACCCGAAATGTTCCAGCCAATGAAAACATAATCGGGGTATTTCCCGAATGCATCGAAAGCAACATGGCCGTTAGAGCTACATTTTAGTGGATGGAAAGGAAAAACAATGTGAAACTCGGAATAAAGGTTGGAAATGTAACCTGAATTATAGTTTTTCATGCCACATATTGTGTCATATTTTCAATTAAGTTGATATAAACTGTATTTATTATTGGGGTATTCAGTAATGTATTCGTTAGAATTCGTCAGAATCGGTGATTTATATAAATAAAAACAATTGTCACCTCAGTGATGTCCAGGAAAAATGTCACTCTAATCAACATTGTAAATATAAAGATAAATGGGATGGGATTTTTATGCCACCGGGTTTCGAAGAAACGGGTGGCATATAGTGTTTAGACCGTCCGTCCGTCTGTCCGTCCGTCCGTCCGTCCGTCACACTTTTCGGTTAACCACTTTGTCACAGTTTCTCAAATATGCTGCAGGTGGCATTCGCGTTCGACAGACGCATATTTTGTTGTTTTTTTTTAACTGATCTTGATGGAAATCTTATCCCGACACCGCCACCTGTGAACGTATCAGGAGATATACGAAATTTGGACATACATCCAAGTTTTGACGGCCGTGACCTATATTTCGAGAAGAGTATGTCAATGTCACCTGAATGACCTAAGGTGGTGAGGTATCAATGTAAGACATGACACTCACCGGGGAGTGTCTCAGCGGACGATGGTCGATGACAAATCCATAGTACCAGGGCATACAATAATTTGTATTTTTAAATATCTGAACTATAGTGACAAATACTGTGCTACATATCCTGATGAAATGGCTTGGTACAAGCTGGCTCATCTGGATCTACAGTGTTTGCAAATGTTTGCTTTATGGTCTGTAGGGTTGAAAGGATTCAACTATTTGAAAAGAACATATGAACACTACATAACCTGATGAGACGGCTTGGCTCAAGCCGGCTCATCCAGATCTACAGTGTTTGCACACGTTTGCTTTAAAGCAAACATTTGCAAACACTGTAGATCTGGAGTTTACTGTCTGTTGGGTGGACTTAAAAATGCTCGGTTTGCTGGATGCCTGGTTTACAGAGGCCACTGTATCAGTTAGTTAATGAGAAATGTCACCATGGAAGAGGGCCAGACACAACAGAACTACATGTACATGGCAATTGAAACAGCGATGAAATTGTACAACCAGGGGTGATCAAATAATATGTCGACTTTTCATTTCATACAGAAACTAAAATCAAACCATCCGGAAAATCAAACATTGTTCAATGATGGTTAGTCATTTCACGAACCTTACGCCAGTAGTTCGGCGCAACCTCGTGACGTTACTGATGTCGGAGCGCCACTTCCGTCGTTGTTGTGAGTGACGTTGATAAATATGGAGGCTCCTTCATCTTTCTCCTTCTGTATCAGTCAGCAACCTGGGGATTCATCGGGCACACACCTTACTCACCTGCAAGTGTTCTGTCAATGTCGCCTGAATGGTTTCGTAATGGAAGTCGATCTACTTTCATAGACGCGTCATATGGTGAACACTCGTTTTCATTGTATTGTACATTGGCGCTACGTGTTTTACGTTGACAACTGGTTCATATCCGGTTTCCCTCCGCTGTTCGCAAGCACTTACAATAATTTACCCCACTTAAATACCAGTGCTCGGAACACCGATGATGTGTTATTAAAATGTTTCATCAACTGCAAGGTTTGCGTTGTGGTTTTCTCTGGACTCAAAACTGTATCGCTGTGCTGATTTCTGGTCATTCTGACGCCGACATTTGCTACATTACTAGTAGCAAACGAAGTTCAGCGGTATTCGCTGGTCATATACTATATGTTCTACCATGCTATCGCAGAACAAAACATTTGACTAGTTGGGTTGCGCCGGTAACTCATTACTATATAATGTGCACCATTTAAACTATTTTAAATGTTAATCATAGGCGGCGGAACGGGACAATTATTGCGGGGGGGGGGGGGGGGGGGTGCGGGCAATCGTGAGGGTCCAGTTTTGCTAGGGGGAGTCCGGAAAATTTGAAATCTAAGTGGCGTGAAACGCTATTTCCTGCATCCTCAGGGCCCAGTCTTGAGGGCCCAAATGGTCCGATGTTGCTAGAGGGGTTCGTGGGCATGCTCCATCGTAAATTTTGAAAATGTAAAAGGCGTGAAACGCCATTTCCTGCATTCTCAGGTCCCAGTCTTGAGGACCCGAAGGCCCTGGATGTTGCTAGGGAAGGGGGTTGTTAGATGCACATCGGTGTAAACTGTTAGGATTCTACACCTTGTAATGAACAAACTATAGCAAAATTCCATGTATTGTTTTTATCTTCCCTCGTATTTGTACTCTATACGCGCATTAACAACCTTGACTTACCGATTGATTTACAACTGAAATTGTTTGATCATACAGTTTTACCAATTTTGACGTACGGTTGTGAAGTCTGGGGATTTGAAAACGTGGACATTTTGGAAAGAATACATATTGATTTTTTAAGACGCATAACTAAAAGTCGTAAATCTACACGCCTATATACATGTTATATATGTCGAGCTCGGTAGACACCCGCTATCCATTACAATTAAAGCAAGGATGTTAGGATTCTGGAATAAAATAGTTAATGGTAACCAATCTAAGCTATCATACTTGATGTTGGAATTTATCTCAAACCATAAAAACACTCATTTTAAATGGTTGCAATTTATTAACCAAATACTAAATGAAACTGGCAATTCACTCGACTATGACATGCAGGCTATAGATACCCGCAAAATAAAACATACATTAATCGATCTATTTATTCAAGATTGCCATGCACGAGTATCGGCATCCAATAAAGGTAAACTTTATAACCTTTTCAAGGATAACACAAATATAGAACCATATTTTAATATCTTGCCAAGGTCTCTGTATTTGAACATATTACGATTTAGAACAGCTAATCATAAACTCCCAATCGAAACATGTAGATGGTATGCCATACCTCATACGGAACGTACCGTAAATGCAACCTATGCAATGGCAATGATTTAGGCGATGAGTTCCATTATCTGCTAATATGTCCCCATTTCCAAGACCAACGGAAGAAGTACCTAAACAAATATTACTATTTACGACCTAATGTGATAAAATTTAAGCAACTCCTTAACAGCCTCTCCGAGATTAAATTAAAACGCCTAAGTTTATTTATAGCTGAAATCGTATTATATTTCAATAATAACTAATTTCAAAGGATCTATGCTGTATCTATAGATAAAACTAAATTGATGTTCCCTTTCCGAGAATACAGACTGTGTTTATTTATCATGATCCACGCTACTAATAGATAATTTACAGCTACATGTACTTATGACTTGATATTACACTATAATGCTATTTCATGATCTAGATAGTTTACATACATGTACGGTGAGGCCTCTCTGGACCGGACACCCTGGGATGTCCTCAGAGTGTCCGGTTTAGAGATGCTCCACTGTAAATCAGGCATATAACAATTCTGGGACATACTTGTATCTTTTGCAATCGTGAACATGCATTACAATCTGGGATGCGTCACTAGGAAACCTCTAAAAATGAGATCACATATATATATTAGCTCAGTGTCCGGTTGAGAGAGGTACCACTGTGTATATATTATCTGTTGTGTGCTGTTAATTTCATTCATACACGGTTAGTATAAACATAAGCAGCACGTCATACATTTGTCGAATCCCATGGTTACACCTCAAGATACATGTATATACTGTTCGCGAAGACTGTCATATATCAAGTCTGTAAACCATGCAGTTATTTGAAGTATGTACTGTAGGATCTACTTTACTGGATTACAGCTTAACGTTTGTTAAAGTTACTGTTTCTTCGTTGTTTTATACTGGAAGCTATAATACATCACAATTCATATATCAATATCTACGCTTTTCATAGAGAATGTGTTACATTATCCATGTTGTATACAGATCATGATGTGCCCTGGCCAACGTATCGGTGACCAAAAGACGAATTCGAGAATTCAGACAGCAAACACAAGGACACAGGATGGTATCGTTGTGTTTGTTGCCTGCATTTGCCGAATTAGCCAATTGGTAACTATTCACTAATGATATGTAACTCCAGTGGTATTATATCTTTGTTTCCCTTAAACTAATATAGCTGTTTATACACACACCGATACAGTGTATTCTCATATGCTTTCGACATTCGACCCAATATGAGGATGGTAGCTGTCATCGTGCTATATACATATATTTCCTAAACCCTATACGCCATCTCCACATCTGGAGATGGAGTGCAGTTGGGGTTTGCTGGTTTCACGAACCTACAGAGTTTGATATGCCAAGCAGTGTTATATTGGAAATACATGTCTGCGTTATTTTTAAAGTTTCAGCATAAGACTGTTTTTGATTATTTATTTTACTTGTAAATTTCTACATCATGTTTCGTTGTATGCAATACGCGGCCTTGTATGCGAATTTGATTTTTGTCATTTATTTAATTTGTTCGAGCCTCTTTTCCAGTAACTGTTTTGGATTTCTCCCAATAAACTAAGTTACAGTACCAACCCCATTGCGTGATAATCACGTTCTTTCTACAAAGGTAATGCTCAATATTGGTGATAACACACGATTTACTCTAGCCAAAATTATTATATAAGTATTGGTATATTCTGTTTTGAACATATTTGCATGCATATGTATTGTCCGCCATGTTGTTGTTGTTGATAATACAAGTTATTCTGTACTTGTATGCACTCCTATACCACTGTGTGGTCTGAGAATATTGCAAATAAAGGCTTTGTTCTGTTCTGTTCTGTGGCTGTGACTGGAGAAATGGGGCTTGTGGGATTTGTGGCCAGTGTAGTTCCTGATCAAATAGCACACTCCTGTAGTCTGATAACGACATACATTGCTTGTTCGAAGCATGCATGGTGTTACATTGATGGAATGTCGAACAGGACAGACCTTGATCTACACTGGTCGCAAAACTCATAAGCCCCATTTCTCCAGCCACATCCACAATTAACACTAGGGACTGCCATACACTATATAACTAGATGTTGATGACACCAATAACAACAGTCATGCAGCACATGTGGTGCGTGATTCATTAACACCACAAACAATGATCCGCTCAGTACAGAACAATACAGTTAACAAGTTTGTATGTGAAAATAGATGTATTGTATTGGTCAGTTTACAAGATATAGCTTTACAAGCTTTATCACACTTTTACACAAATTGATATTCATCAATACTTAACCATTTCAACACCACAGACCACTATAGCGGTGTTTGCAAACAGTGTAGATCTAGATGAGCCGGCTCGTAACGAGCCGTCTCGTCAGGATCTGCACTATTCTCAAGTAATTTTCATATTTTTGAGGTTAAAAAACACACCATTTTCATAAATGGACTAGTCTAAAAATCATTTTGTGACTATTGGATTGGTTGCAAATTTAACTTATCAAAATCCATTCCAGTTACTTTGGGGTGAAAGGGTTAAATACCGTAAATGTGCTGCCGACTGCCACATTACGACAGCTGGATGACATTTATGACCAGTGTAGATCTTGATCATCATGTTGAATCATCAAAGATTTATCAAAACTAACATAGGGACCTAAAAGCACAGGTTGAAGTAATGGACGAAGATCTGTTAATAATGCATTAAAATACATGCATACCTAAAAGTATCAGTAAAATAATAATCAAACCAGATGGCCGCGGCCCATGTCGAGTCCGCCGAGGCATTTGATGGTACATGTAGTTTTAAAAACTTTAACGCAGATTTTGGACGCACGCACGGACGCACGGACACCCGGACGTCATTGTGATCAGTATGTCTCGCTTTCCGCAAGCGGGCTCGACAAAAACTGTTTATTTTACTCTGTGATACGAGAAAAAATCAATTAAAAATTATATATTTTTTTCTTTTACCCTCTGTGATAAGATTATCGAGGGTAAAAGAAACGCAGTCTTTAGGTTATTTTTTTTTAAATAAAAAAAAATTGCTTTTAGGTGTATTTAATGCATTCATAGAACTTGGTCCTTTACTTAACCATTACACGCTATCTTAATTTTTTGTTGTCTGCTGTTTATTTTGTATTGTCCATGTTTATCATCAAAAACATGCTTTGACAGCACTTTAGAATCATTTAAAACATGCTTTGACAGCACTTTAGAATCATTTCCATTGGAAACGATTCTGAAGTGCTGTCAAACCATGTTTTCATTGAGAAATTAGGCAAGATATAAAAGCAACAGCAGACGACAATTGTTGTGTGTAGCGGTCTAAGGGTTAAGCCTGTGCCTAAAATGTGTATAAGTGACAAAATAGCAAGCTGTACAGGCTGGACACACGGATGTTCGGCTCATCTCGGATTAAGCTCGTCTTACATGCCACAAGGTTCCTTATGCAAAGGGACCAAATAGAAGCACAGTTGATAGTCAGTGCCATTAATAGTTGACACATACAATGTAATTATCAATGGACCTATCTATATGTATTCACAACAGACACTGTTGTCACACTCACAGAAGACTGGGAGACACTAGGCTCTTGCGACCAATGTAGACATAGATCAGCATCAGTTTGTTATTAGCCGATCTATTTATAGATCGGCTAATATATTGGTCATCCATCGAATTCTGAAAAAGTTTGTAGCAACCCTTTTCTCCGCTATTCGGTAATCTACGAACGCGAATTTTTCTGCATCACTTCCAAATTGCATCAACCGATAAAGTTTGCATTTTTGGCAATTATTTCCGATTAAAACTTTAAATATAGCCAAATAACACAATTTTGAATATGTAATGAGCTGAACGCCGGAAGAGATTGAACCCGGAAGTTGTTGTTGTTGAAGTCCATAGTTGGCTCTAATGGCCATATACGCCAACATACGCCGATTATTGGGCTAATTTAAAGCTTTTATTTATTAAACAGAACAAGTTTCAGCCACGTATAATCGCGTAAAATGTGTTTATTCGGCTAATTTATAATCGACCTCTGCTCAAAATCTCCTCCGACTAGCAACCCCAGCATCTCGGGTTTATCCCATTGGATCGCGTATGCGCGTCATTTGACGCTAGTTAATATTCATAAAATTTTCCACCAAAACATCAAAACAAAGAATTGCCCTTCATAGCGAACTTTGATTTGTTTACGTATCATGCAAGGATGGCAGGGATGCATCCAGCACGCGCGATTGCGGCTATCCCCCTTAATTATTGTCAATGCCGCAAATTATTGATTGTCTTGTGCCCGACATCGCGCAAAAAATCACGGATGGGCCCCTTTTTAAATGACCAGTGCGCACATTAAAAAAACGTAATTGACTATTTAAACGCGCTGCGTATTTAAATCATTGGAAGGCGTGCAGTTCAATCGAGTTTGTGCGGCCGTTGAACGTAAGCTTCGAGTCAATTTAAACCATTTAAATCGATAAACAAGGGATAAACAAGTGACAACATTAACCTGTTATGCTCCATTAAGAAGTAATAAGCTTATGGCAAATCATATTACTTTGGGGCCGAGCTACTAAAGTGACTGGTGTGGCATAGAAATATTGAGTTCTGATTTTGGGAATTTTCCTCATCGTGGACCCGTTTAATGTGGGATAGTACAACCCGTTGGCCCGACCTTAAATGACCTTAGCTGTTGATAGGCCGTTAAACACCAATACTCACTTGCTCATTCATTCCCCCCCCCCCCTGAGACTGGTTGGTTGGTTGGTTGGTTGGTTGGTTGGTTGGTTGGTTGGTTGGTTGGTTGGTTGGTTGGTTGGTTGGTTGGGTTGTTGGGTTGGGTTGGGTTGGGTTGGGGTGGGTGGGTGGGTTGGTTGGTTGGTTGGTGTTTGGTCTCCCTCCCTCCCTCCCTCTCTTTCTTTCTTTCTTTCTTTCTTCTCCCTCCCTCTTTCTTTCTTTCTTTGTTTCTTTGTTTCTTTGTTTCTTTCTTTGTTTCTTTCTTTCTTTGTTTCTTTCTTTGTTTCTTTCTTTGTTTGTTGGTGTTTAACGGCCTATCATATTACTCATATAAGAGGTATAACCAGATTCAAATCACAAAAAAGAAACCAAAGACGTACATTAAGGCCAAACCAGGTCTCCGGTCGGGATTCTGGTAAGGATGAATCCCGATCGTTAAAGTACCCATCGCATGCTCCCACCTGCCACCCACCATATTTAGTCATACATCGTATTTGTAAATACAAATATGACTAAAATATGACTATGTAAACGTTTGTTTATTATAGTGTCGCCCCTATTGAAAGGGCCAGTCATATTTGACTTACGAGACACGCTATCAACCAAGCAGTACTTCCCAATTCCAATCCTTTATGCGAGGGGAGGTTTGAACCTTTGACCTCCCAGTTGTGAGGTGGGTGCCTTATCCACTAGGCCACAGCGACTGGTATGCTTTCTACATACATGTCTAAAACATGTCTATCCTGTCACGAAATATAGGTATACAAATTTAGTCACACATTTAACTATGTATGTTTCTGCTTTCGAATGTCTATTATGCCATCTTCTCACCAAACATAGGTACGGTAGTAATATTTTATTCATATTTATACATGTATTTACAAATACACATATGACTAAAATATTTATTACATGTTTTTTCTTTTCTACATATCTAAAACAGTATGTTATACCACCGTATCAACAAGCTCACTGCCTGTGGATCCAACATGATGATGTACAAGAAATATTCTGAACTACTAGTGCGTGTCTCATCCACAAAGGTATTTTCGCAGTTTAATTTTATCAGCGAAAATGGTAACAACATACACTTTGAAAGGGTGAGTGGGGTGGGGGGTGGAGTCCCATACCTTCACCGGACCAATCTTACGATGCTTCCGACACCCCTGCTATTACTGATTTTGTGGAGTACCCTGTGGGTGCTCAATACATTATACAAGCCATGAGTAAAGTGATTTTCAATGAAAAATATTTACAGAAACTGGGATTATGATGTCGAAAGTTCACAAAATTTTCATAGCAAATGCGGAATTCCGCATTTGCTATGAAAATTTTGTCAACTTTCAAAGTTATAAATATCATGCAAATTTGTATTTATTTTTCATGAGATATCACACATCATAAGGCTCATCACCCTGGTGCACATACTGTATACAATTTCATATTTTATACACACAATGGCAGTAGATGGAATAATCTATACATGTACCACATATGAAGACAATCAACATGAGTTTCCTGAACAAGTAAAACGTTTGAAGACAGATGGATGGCCCTTATAATCTCATTTTTCATCTTGGAATGTTAGGACAAGAGTGCCGATATATTGTCACAATATACGCCCATCAAGGCATAGCCAGTGAATATGTGGGGATAACTTGATGCAGGCTGCATGGAATATGAAGTTTCAAGTCAATCGGACTTCAGATTGCACAAATAATAAGTAGGCCGAAAACATTTTACAAGCCACAAATTTTACAAACTTTTTAGGCAAATTAAAAGTAATTTGACTTTGACCTTGAGTAGCAGGCTGCATGTGTGGCTATGAAATGAAAATATGATCATGATAATCAAGAATATGAAGTTTCAAGTCAATCAGGCATAGGGTTGCAGATAACCCGAAAACTTTTATGCAAATCGGAGAGCGCTATACCATAATACGACCCGTTTTTCAAACGGGCGCATAAGAAAGGTTTCAACAAAGTAACACTTACAAAGTTGAATCAAATGTTGTTGTCTGCTTTAGAAGTTGTGCCCACTCTAATTTGTAATTGATTTTTGTTGTTTATATCAATATATTGATATACATGTATTCCTGAACAATATACAACTTAACTCTTTGCATGCTAGCAGCGAAAATATCCTCCAAACAAATTAGGAGTACATGTATATGATTTATTTCTCTCTGTAAATATGTCTTGAAATTTCATTAGAATTGTGTCCTCTGGACACAATTCTAATGAAATTCCAAGACATATTCATGTCATTTATAAGTAGAAGTAAAAGAAAATATAATGAATTGTCATCTGCTATTTTTGAACTATTTATAGCCCACAAATTTCCCAGCATGCAAAGAGTTAATTGCCCAATTTTCACTATGATGAACATATGTTTAGGTACCGCTTGACAATCGTCCCTAATGGAGATTATTATCATGTGCTGCCAAAAACATTGTTTATTTTTGTGGACAAATAAGTTAATAAACAAGAAAATGTGGCTGGTCCCAACGGCGGCAGATGGCAAAAGTCCGGCAAACTTCTTAACCATTTTAACACCACAGGCCTGTATGCAAAACGTGTAGATCCAGATGTCAGAGCCGTCTCATCAGGATCTGCACTTTTTGCAAGTATTTTTCATATTTTTGCGAAGAAAAACACCCCCATTTCCTAAATGAACTAGTCTGAACATCATTTTGTGATCAGGGTTCAATCTAGGCCAAAAATTTGATGATTGGATTGGTTGCAAAAGCAACATATCAAAATCCATTCCAGTTACTTAGGGGTGAAAGGGTTAAACAGACCCATGGACAAACACGGCCGGACACACAGTCCAATCACTATTTGCTCCCATGCTCTACTGAGAATGGGGGCATAAAAAGATAAACAGCAGACGACAATATTATTTTCCGCTTTGTAAGGGCTAACATTACATGAGCAGCATTTATTTGAGATTTTCTCTGAACATAGCAGTGGCCGCATCTCTCAACTCATGCGTGAGTTCTTCTATAGTTACATCGCGCTCACGTAGCAATTTTTTCAGTTCGTGTATTTCCTTTATATGCTGAGTTTCTCTCGTCTTGAAATTCTCAATCACCTGCTCCTTAGACAAGAATAATTCCCCCTGAAGTAACGCCTTCACGGATGGCCGAACATCGGGATGCTTGTCCGTCATTTGGTGCATGGCACGCACTTGGTTTGGCCAATTCTCATGCATAGCATCGGGAATGACACCTTTCCGAAGATCTTCTAAGTTTCTATACCGCTCCATCTCTGTCCCATAATGGAGAAACAATTCAAACAGGATTACACCTAGACTATAGATATCACATTTGGTATTATATAGAGAACCCTGCAGCTGTTCAGGAGCAGCGTAAGTGGACGTTCCTACACCTGACGTGTGGTCCGATAGGTAGCTTCCTGTCCGCGTCAGGCGAGGGGAAGTTGGAGTATCCGTAAAGAAGGATTCGTCCTGAGATGGACTAGCCAACACATCGTCAGTTGCCAGACCAAAATCACCAACTTTAACACGTAGTCCATCCTCCAGTAAGAATATGTTTCTCGGCTTGAGGTCTCTGTGAATGACTCCCTGGGAATGAATGTAGTCGACGGCGTTGAGAATTTGTCCGAAGATCTCCATGTTTTTGTCAGTGTAACAGAGGAAGTCTGCATCGTCACCGCAGCGCTGGTTTCTGCTCTGCATCCATTCCTTCAGGGTGTGGCTGCAGAGCTCCATCTGTATATACAGGGTCACACACGGCTGAAAGCAGAAATAAATATAACACAAGGGCGGACTCAGGTAGGGGAAAACCCAGCCCCCCCCCCCTAAAATTTGGCTAGTAAAGGTGTTTTCACTCTAAAATGTGCCAGAATGCAGCTAAATCTGATGTATATATCAAAAATATTCTGAGGGCATACCGCCGGACCCACCTAGCAGTCTCCCAAACTCTGCTCAGTTGATGAACGAGCAGTGCTAGACCAAAAATAGAGTAAACTATTTCAATTAAGAAGCCACCACCCCACCCCACCACCACCAACCAGAACATCCTGGATCCGCCCCTGAAACAGAACCTTCAAAAACCAGACACGTAGACAACATCTGTAAATTTAACTTTAAATTCTTGTCTGCTGTTGCTTTATATTTTACCTTCTTTCTCAATAAAAACATGATATGACAGCACTTTAGAATCATTTCCATTGGTGTCAAAGCATGTTTTTGGTGAGAAAAATCGAAGAAAGTAAAACAGCAGACGACAATTTTTTTTCAGCAGTGTAAGGGTTAATGGGTTCCACTACAAATTGGATTATGTCTGTTCATGATTGCAAAGAACATGCATGTGTCATGGACTCATTTACCAGAATTACACTGGAACCCCTCTAAATGGGACACCCTGGAGACCTCACAGGCAGTCCAGTCTCCATTGTAATTTTGAGCAAAGAGCTTATTTATTTTCCAAAGCCATAAAAATTTTGTATTTGTAGTAATAGGAAAAACTGGATAAGTTACAATCACTAAAGAAGGAAAAATATTTCTTTCTTGCAACAGGTCACGTATATATATATAAACTCTGATTAACCCTTTAATACTACAGCCCTCTATAGCAGTGTTTGCAAACAGAGTAGATCCAGATGAGCCGGCTCGTATCGAGCCGTCTCATCAGGATCAGCACTTTTTGCAAGCAAAATTATTTTTTTTAGAAGAAAAAAACCCACCCCCTTTTTATCAATAAACTAGTCTGAAATCATTTTGCGACCTTAAATTAACACAGTCCATTCCAGTTATTTAGGGTTGAAAGGGTTCAACAATAAATGTGGGTGCGACTGGACAAATGGTCATACAGCATTTTTTCTAATTTGTTATCTTCTAGTGCACTCTTGCTGCGTCTTGCAGCCTGATAATGATCTCTACTGCAAGTACATGACAGTTATTTCACTCAATGAATGGTAAACAGTGCAGACCCTGATCAGACAGGTCGCTAAGGCCATAGCCCAATCTGTCTAGTCACAGTATTATCTGTGGCTGTGACTGGAGAAGTGGGGCTTATGGGTTTTTGCGATTAGTGTAGATTCAGCACAGTCTGATCAGGATTTGCACTGTGCCATTCCATCAATGAAGTCATACTTTTAACAAGGAATATAGATTGAAAATTAAAATATCAGGCTACAGGAATGTGCTATTTGATCAGGAGCTACAAATGGGGCTTGTGGGTTTTGCGACTAGTGAAGATCCAGATCAGCCTGTGCATCCGCACAGGCTGATCAGGATCTGCACTGTTTGCAATTCCGTGAATGAAACACCTGCCATTCTTCTAACAAGGAATACAGACCATTATCAGGTTACAGGAGTGTGCAATTTGATCGGGAGCTACACTGGTCACAAATCCCATAAGTCCCATTTCTCCGGTCATAGCCACAGATAATACTGTGACTAGACAGATTGGGCTATGGCCTTCACCACATTCTATTACCACTCAGGCCCATACGCAGAGGGGGTACGACGGGTGCGTACGCAGCCCCCTAAAACCCTTTCACTCTTAACCCGCAGGCCTGTATAATGGTATTGGCAAACAGTGCAGATCCAGATGAGCCGTCTCATCAGGATCTGCACTTTTTGCAATTAATTTTCATAATTTTGAGAACAAAAACACCCCATGTTCATAAATGGACTGGTCTGAAAATCATTTTGTGATGCAAAATAAGAAATCAAAATCCATTCCAGTTACTTAGGGGTGAAAGGGTTAATCTGCGGAGGTCTGTCCGTGGATGTGCAAAAACAATGTTTAGCCCTTCGCGCCGTCGATAACGCACCCCCCTAAAATAATTCCTGCGTACGGGCCTGCCACTTACTTTAATGGGGAAGTTTGTTGTACAGGGCACCCTGCCTTCCACTGGGTCGTCCTCTGGAATCACAATCTCCCCAGATGCCTGTGGGTCAAGGCTAATACTGCGGGGCAATCTAACCCGACGTCGTGGCCGTGGGCGCGCACAGGCCGACCGCGATGGCTGCCCTCTGCCTGTCACGTTATCATCGTCGTCAGACGAATCGTGCAGGGAAAACTGTACATCCTTATGATTATTTGTGTTCAAGTCATCTATGGAATTGTCATCAACATTAGAATTTTGAGATTCCACCATATCCGATATCACGAAAGGAGACTTGAATTCGGATTCAAAGAATCTATTCATATTTCCTTTTGTTTCTAGTCCATTCAGAGCAGATGAAAATTTCCACATATTCGACACATTTTCTGTTTTAATCTCCGGTGACATGTCTTCGCTTGTAGATTCGCTGGATATTTCCTTGATTTTTGGTCCACAATGTGACTGCCACACAAAGTTATTGTCAAATGTAACAACGTTACTGATTAGTTTCTCTTCTTGAGAGTTCGAGTAAATACTGGTAATACCTGTGTCTTCGAATTCGGAGCTGTCATGGTCCCTTTGGCTGTCTTGTAAAATGAGGCTCATTCGATTGGCTGGAAATGTAAGCACAGATAGATCAGCGTTGTACATAAGATGTGGAACCCAGGGGTCAGTTTCACTAAACTTTGTACGACTAAAATGTTGATTTCACAATTAACCCTTATCCTGCTGGACATGAAATTTGTCGTCAGCTGTTGCTATATAATTTACCTTCTTTCTCAATAAAAATACAAACATGGTTCGACAGCACTTTAGAATCATTTCCAATGATTCTAAAATGCTGTCAAATCCTGTTTTTGATGAGAAAAATGTAAAGTTGAAAATAAACAGCAGACAACAAAATATAATTCAGTATTAAGGGTTAACGTATGAATCCCTAACGATGTATTCATTAAACAATTAGGACAGACAAAATTACAGTACATGTAGTACAGAACTTAACTTTTTCACCATTTTCTTTATGTCTTCTCGAAAATATATGTTGTTGCCACTCATCTGAACCGTCTCAACGAGACGGTTCAAATGAGTGGCAACAACATATATTTGTATGTAGAAATACACAAAATAGTCATATTTTTTTCAATAATAATCAAATTACTAATACTACTGCCACCAGAGCTTGAAATAATTAATGGACATATAGCATGTGACCTTGGCCTAAATTTTCTACTTAAATGATTTAGCCATTGCAGAGCCGTAGCGGCCACCACGGCAGCACGGCGCTGCCGTGGCATTATTTTGGCCTGTTTTTTGTTTTTTTCGTCAGCTTCAATTCCGGCCTAATTTCACGTTACACTCCATGCGTGTAATTTTTCCCGCTAAAAAGGCTGCCGTGGCATTATTTTACACACCCTACGGGCCTGCATTGTAACCATTTTGTGTGTTAAATTATTTCCTAAGCCACTATAATACCATTATTTGGCAACATTTAACTTTAGCTATATAATATTGTCTAGTGTATTGTATATTCTTGTGAATACATGTATAATCAGATATTGTTTACAATTCAACCTATTGTAGAGATAACTTCATCTCAGTACTTTCAGTATTTTGATATAATGTATGTTTAAAATACAGTAACCACCTTTGTTCTAATTTTAGACTACAGCGCGTTGCAAAAGTGCTTATACAACTGACAGCGCGTTGCAAAATGCTTTCTGAAATTAACCAATCGGAGCCAACCATGTTGGGAAACTTAGCTTTTTTTCTGTAATTGGGACCAAATTGTCGCTGCACCGGAGTTCCGTGACAGGTGAAACTAATCCTGAAATGTCATTGTCTAATTTCAGCAAAAGTCGAGTGCTTCATTGCAATTATCACTAATTATTAAATTAAAATACCCATTTGTTACGAAGAATAGTACCGGTAATTATAGCAGCTTCAGTGATTATCTGTTGTAAAAAATCTGCCAACTTTGGGAGAAATTGGATGTGTAAGAATACACCACTTGGTGGCGTCATTCTGTCTTGATTTGGACGGAGACAGTCCAATAACCAGAGCAAATGTTTTGAAAATCAAAGTACTGAAATTACTGACATCAGTAGCCGATTTCATCAAAATTGCAAAGTATACTTTTCTAGCAAAGTATACTTTGAGCGAGTAATCATTTATTTTTCCTGAAATGCATTATTTGATATAAAACTAAAGACTGCATATAGTTGATGATTAAAACTATGCAGAATTATTATACTGAATTTATTACATTATCACAGCCAACATGGCTGTGATAATGTAATAAATTCAGTATAATAACAATTAATAAATTTATCCTAAAATTTAAAATTCCTCCCTCTAAGTATACTTTGCAATGTTGGTGAAATAGGCTACAGAAATGTTATTTCCATAAAATATGAAAATAAGCCTCAGCGGAGAAGGGAAAACACACATAGAAAGTTTGAAATACATGTACCAAGAGGATTCTTTTAGTTTTTATTATAAATTGATACAACAATTTGCCTAGTTTGGGATACATCACAGTTACTCCTCCTTCCAAATAATTGAAACGCTCAGGAGAACTACGCCACTGATAATGGTAAGAGGCAATTCAAAAAGATGCAACACAATAAGATTTTGTATATGCACAGGGCTCCAGTTAAGGTGCGTAATTTGGAGGTAAATTTCTTATTTCTCCATCAAAAATGGCAAGTTGGGAGTGCTTTAGAATCGTCTCAATGAGACGATTCTAAAGGACACCCAACTTGCCATTTTTGATGAAGAAATAAAAAAAATTCACCCCAAGTTGGTCAAATTACGCACCTTAACTGGAGCTCTTTATATAGTAGGTGTGTGTGTGTAAATGTAGGTCAAAGTTGCAATGTGGTATGAAGCACACTCAACGACTGGAGCTGAATGGTTTCCAAGAAAACACAGTCATAGTTCAGAAAGAACTTATTTCTAAAAAGGACATTTCTCTGAAAATGGCACGTGAAAAGAAAACTTGTCTGTGACACTGGCCAATTCTATTGAGAAATGATATTGCAAGTACCGACTGAAGGATCGGATCTGTAACATGAAAAAAAAATTCCCCAAAAAGTTCATTCGACAGGTCTTCCAATGACTGATACTGATACATGTATTATGCATTTATTAAATAGTATTATATATTAAGTTATATTGGAAAATATTATTATTGTAACTAAAATTAAATTAATCTAGATGTTGAAAATAATGATACATGGACGTTTTTGCATATAAAACAATATTTAAATTAATTTAGTAAGACTTGCCAAATGCAAAATTCTGCATGTTTGATATATTTCACATTAATTATGAATTTAAATTACATGTACATGTAGTAAGTCCTTTTCAGAAGTCATTTTCAGATGATATGATAGCGGCCATGTATGATGGTATATTGTAATAGTGTATATTTATAATGATAGTGTCACATCTCTTGAAATGGCCAGCATACATGTATTTCTGAATAATTCCAGCACAAAAATATTTACACAATTCCCTAACATTTGATTGGCCCGTAGCAAGTCTCTGTCCAAAATTTATATCCCAGTAAACTCCCACGCTGAACTACTTTCCGTAACCGTGAGGCGCAGTTAAAATAATTCTTCAGAAAACGGAAAATAAACACATTTTCTTCATGAATTTATTTCAAATGCTGGAATTATAAGGAATGAATGGCCTTTTTGTGGAATTTATAGGGGATATAAACTTGGAAAAGTCGCGGGAATACTGGAAGAGGCCTTCCGGCCTTCGTCCAGTATTCCCGCGACTTTTCCAAGTTTATACCCCGATAAATTCCACAAAAAGGCCATTCATTCCTATAATGTATTCAGATGATGGATTGATGGTGTATTTCCACCACATAAGCAATTTGCAAAGTATACAGTCCTGTTATGAATGAATATAGATGTAGTGAATTAGCTCAATTTTCTCGGCGTATTCTGATGAGGCCCATCAATTTGCACTAGCATCTACATTTACTAATTTGATATCATTTACTCCGTTCATTCCGATGTCTATAACGTCATCATGGTTGTTGAATTTATTGCTCTACATTATCAGTTTCAAGTTAAAGCGCACAAGTCTGAAGTTGTCTATGGCTAATAATTCCAGCACAAAAATATTTACACAATTCCCTAACATTTGATTGGTCCGTTGCAAGTCTCCGTCCAAAATTTATATCCCAGTAAACTCCATGCTGAACTACTTTCCGTAACCGTCAGGCGCAGTTAAAATAATTCTTAAGAAAACGGAAAAATAAACACATTTTCTTGATGAATTTATTTCAAATGCTGGAATTATAAGGAATGAATGGCCTTTTTGTGGAATTTATCGGGGATATAAACTTGGAAAAGTCGCGGGAATACTGGACGAGGCCTTAAAAAATTACAATTTTCGAAAAAAAATCCAAAAAATTTTTTTTTTTGATTTTTTTTCGAAAATTGTAATTTTTTATCGCTTCGTCCAGTATTCCCGCGACTTTTCCAAGTTTATACCCCCGATAAATTCCACAAAAAGGCCATTCATTCCTAATGTGCCTGTACATGTACATGCATAGCGTACATTATTTGTCAAGCACACTTTCAGAAATCTCGACATAGTGATCACAATGACGTACGCGTGGCATGTATTGATGAATTACACACTTATTTTGGCTGAATACTCGTTTCCATATGATGTGCATAACATGGGTGTCCTGAAAAATACCCATCATGCTGAAGACTTGCAGAATAAATTAGTATCAGTCTTTGATAAACATCGTAGCGCTTTTAATTTCATTTCCGGGAATAAGTACTATCTACATCACTGTGATGACTACCAGATATTTGTAAAACTGTCTCAGAATTTCTCCCGACCACAAACATATTTGAAGCTATTCGATCCAGTGACTATTACTTTTTTAAAGACAGCTGTGCTGTCAGTTTCTTGTTACTACGCTTTTGAAGATTATATATAAGTATCGGCAACCTCACAATTCAGGCTGACATCAACCAATCGGAGTCCACCATGTTGGAAGACTTAGCTTTTTTCTGAAATTATGACCAAACTGCCATTGGTCCGGAAATCCGTGAACGGTGAACATAATCCTTAAATGTCATTGTCTAATTTCAGCGAATGTCGCGTTTTTCAATGCAATTATCACTAATTATTAAATTTAAATACCCATTTGTTATGACGAATAGCTTCAGTGATAATGTTTTGCAAAAAATCTGCCAATTTTGGGAGAATTTAGATGTGTAAGAATATACCACGTGGTGAAGTCGTTTTGTCTTAATTTGGACAGAGATCGTCCAATTACCACAGGCAATGTTGAATATCCCCCACCCACTTGAATTCATGTTACTCTATCTATACAGATTGAATACAATGGAATTATTTGAGTAGCCCTGTGCCTATTACCAGATGCTCTGGTAAAAAGGATTGTATCCATAGAGTTCTACGAGTTAAAACACACATTCCCTTAACACTTACACTGCTGAATTAAAGTTTGTTGTCTGCTTTTTGCATTCTATTTTCCACTTTTCTCATCAAATACATGTGCCGACAGCACTTTAGAATCATTTTCAATGGAAATGATTCTAAAATGACATCAAACCATGTTTTTATTGAGAAATAAAACAATATAAAACAGCAGAAGACAATTTGTATTTCCAACATTCTAAGAGTTAACCCTTAGACCGCTATCTTATATTTTTTGTCGTCTGCTGTTTATTTTCTATTTTCCATTTTTATCATCAAAAACATGCTTTGACAGCACGTTAGAATAATTTACAACATGCTTTGACAGCACTTCAGAATCATTTCCATTGGAAATGATTCTGAAATGCTGTCAAACCATGTTTTTATTGAGAAATAAGGCAAGATATAAAAGCAACAGCAGACGACAATTGTTGCGAGTAGCAGTCCAAGGGTTAATGGTGAACTGGAAGACCCTGCAGAGACAGCAATTACCCACGCTGGAATCATCACGTGTTTCAGCGACAATAAGCCTGGTTTTGCTAATTCATAGTGCATATAAAAGCTGCTGCAATCAACAGCACTATTACCAGTGACAAACGGACACATTGTAATGTATGTCACTTGGGAAATCACATCAGATATGTCAATGTGATGAAGGATGGAAACAAAACTGAAATGCTTCAATATTTGATGATATAAGGTAGGTAATACTTTTATTATACCTTACAATGCTGAATCAAATTGTGTCGTCTGCTATTTATTTTTTAATTCACATTTTTTGTCGTCAAAAACATGTGTGGTCAACACTTAAAAATCATTTCTAATGGATCTACACAAATAGATACAAATCTGCAATTGAATCAGTTTTAACTGATCTGTTATCACTTTGTCCGCATATCCTTGAGATCCCGTGCCTAAGCGACTATACCGGTAATGGTTATAAACATTATTATACCCACTTTTTTTGGAAAAAATGGGTATATTGTTTTCGTCACGAGTGTCCGTCCGTCCGTACGTCCGTCACGTTTCTTGTAACTCGAAAAACTTTTTCACCTTCATGCCTACGCGCCTGATATTTGGTATGTACCTTCGTTATCATGTGCAGATGCGCAAAGTGAATTCGGATTTTTGATCCAACCCTCCATCATCGATTATCTCCCCCTTTCGGACTCAGAATTTCCCATTTTTTCCTTGTAACTCGAAAAACTTTTTCACCTTCATACCTACGCGCCTGATATTTGCTATGTAGCTTCGTTATCATGTGCACATGCGCAAAGTGAATTCGGATTTTTGATCCGTCCCTCCATCATGGATTATCTCCCCCTTTCGGACTCAGAATTTCCCACTTTTTCCTTGTAACTCCAAAAACTTTTTCACCTTCATACCTACGCGCCCGATATTTGGTATGTAGCTTCGTTATCATGTGCAGATGCGCAAAGTGAATTCGGATTTTTGATCCGACCCTCCATCATGGATTATCTCCCCCTTACCGGCCTCAGAATTTCCCTATTTTTCATTGTAAGTCGAAAAACTTTCTCACCTTAATACCTACATTTCCGATATTTGATATGTAGCTTCGTTATGATGCGCAAAGTGAATTCGGATTTTTGATCCGACCTTCCATCATGGATTATCTCCCCCTTTCGGACTTAGAATTTCACTATTTTTCCTCGTAGGTCGAAAAACTTTTTCACCTTAATACCTAAAAGGTCTGATATTTGGTTCGTAGCTTCGTTTTGATGTGCTGACGCGCAAAGTGAATTCAGATTTTTTATCCGACCCTCCATCATGGATTACCTCCCCCTTTCGGACTTAGCATTTGGGGAAAGTGGGTATATTGCGATGGCGCACCATCGACTTTTTCTAGTTAACCCTTACAATGCTGAATTAAACTTTGTCGGCTGCTAATTGTTTTATATTTTCCATATTTCTCAAGAAAAACATGGTTTGGCCACAGTTGCGAATCATTTCCATAAACAAACTTTTTTTTATAAAAGAATAAGACAAAATATGAGACAACAGCAGACGACAGTTTTCGGTTCCCACCTTTTAAGGGTTAAAATGTTAACAGTGCAGATCCTGATGAGACAAGCTCACGCGCCAGAAGCTACATGGTGCATGTATATTGTTTGCAAAGATTTGTAATGTTGACATGGTCAATTGATTGAAATTGTGAACTGTTTGAAAAAAAAGAACAAGAATTCTGCCACGGAAGCGGTGTTGTGCCTGCCGAGGCATTTGACCATAACATGATCATGGACATGTTAAAAATACGGAAATGGTCAAGGTTGAAGAAACTGTTTGACATTAAAAACAATTTTTAAATGTACAACCATGTGAAGGTCAAAATGATCAAGGTCATGTTAATGGCGGCATGAGTGTGTTCCAAATGCTTATATGTATCAAGTGTCCAAATATTGAAGCAATATCCATCAAGTAATAGTAATGTTATACGATGATGAAGAAACTTGTACAAACTTTTTGACGTAAACAATGGCTAAGTGTTTCCGCAAATATGTGATGGTACAAGAGGTTATAAGATCATGTTAATGGAGGCATGAGTGTGTTCCAAATGCTCACATGTATCAAGTGTCAAAATATTGAAGCAATCTGTCAAGTAATATTAATGTTATATCGTGATGAAGAAACTTGAACAAACTTTTTGACACAAATAAATGGCTAAGCGTTTCCGAAAAAAATGTGAGGTAAAAAGGTCAAGGTCATGAAAATGGCGGCATGAGTGTGTTCCAAATGCTCACATATATCAAGTGTCCAAATATTAAAGCAATCCGTCAAGTAATTTAAAGTTATACCATGATGACGAAGCTTGTACAAACTTTTTGACGCAAAAAATAGCCAAGTGTTTCCGCAAAAATATGAAGGTGAAAAAGGTCAAGGTCATGTTAATGGTGGCATGCGTGTGCTCCAAATGCTCAAATATAGCATGTGTCCAACTATTTTAGCAATCCGTCAAGTGATATGAAAGTTATAGCATGATGACGAAGTTTGTAATAAGTTTTTGATTAAAAAAAAATGGCTACGTGTCTCAGCAAAAATTGCAAGGTAAAAAAGGTGAAGGTCATGTGAATTGGTGGCATAAGTGTGTTCCTAATGCTTACATGTATCAAGTGTCCAACTATTGAAGTAATCTGTAAAGTAATATTAAACTTATAGCATGATGACAAAGCTTGTAAAAAGTTTTTGACGCAAAAAAATGGCTATGTGTTTCAGCAAAAACATGAAGGTAAAAAAGGTCAAGGTCATGTGAATTGGCGGCATGAGTGTGTTCCTAATGCTTGCATGTATCAAGCGTCCAAATATTGAAGCAATCCATAAAGTAATATTAAAGTTATAGCATGATAATGAAGCTTGTACAAAGTTTTTGACATTTCGGACGACGACTGAAAAAGCGGCGACTATAGTCGTACCTTCTGCTAAAGCAAGCGAGAGAAAAACAATATTGTTTACATATTAAAGGAACGTGCCCACTCAGTAGGCACAAACTGTTCTTTATAGGAATTAAATAAGTGTATAATTGTGTCACTATTCCACCAGTTCTAATACAGATATAATCATGTAGTAATATTTCTTTTATTGATAGTGACTCGAGGTGGTATCAGGCTATTTTCATATGCAAATGAAGCATGATAGTTTTAAATTATTTATAATATAGTGTAATTAATAATACCCGAATTATAAAACACAGGTAACGCAGGGCGACTTACCCTGTGTTACAGACAGAATATTCGGGTTAGTTTTGCTCATGCGTGTTGATGCAGATCGTGAAGCAAAAACGCGCGATCTTCCACCTGTGAGCAAGATTGAATATGATAGAATCGCGTGTTTTCGTCTCGCAATCTCGCGATCATACTTAGCATTTTCGCGATCAACCAACCTAAGCTCGATATCGAAGTAGGGTTGGCAACATTACCCGCCACATAGTGGCACTCTGGTAACCCGCCAAATAGGGGCCATTTTTACCCGCCAAATAGGGCCCTGGTACTACTGCAAAATAAGGCCTCTGGTTACATGCCAAATAGAGGCCCTGGTTATTATATTCACTTTTTGAAGAAACAGGAGTATATTGCTTTTGTAATGTGTGTCCGTCCGTGCGTCCATACGTCCGTCGGTACGTTCATTCTTTTCTAGTAAGTCGGACAACTTTTAAAGTATAATAGCTTTGTATGTAACATCATTATGGTGTGTACATGTGCAAAGTCGATTCATTCCCCGGTTCATGGGTTACCTCCCCCTTTTTTACTTAGATGTTGGCAATTTTGTCTTAAACGTTGTGAAACTTTTTGAAACCGTAATAGCCGCAGGCGTGATACTTGGTATGACGCTTCTGTATGGTTTGTAGAGATATGTGTTATACAAGAAAACACAGGTAACCTGCGAAATAGGTGCACTTTACCTGCCATATAAGGGCATCCAGGTAACCTGCCAAATAGGACTTAACCTGTCATATAAGGGCACACAGATGGGCCATTCACCTGAAATATAGGGGTATCGAAGTAACCCACGAAATAGGAGCCCCAGGTAACCCGCCAAATAGAGGTCATTCACCTGCCATATAGGGGCACACAGTTAACCCGCCAAATAGGGGCACCCAGATACTGAACCCGCCAAATAGGGGCCATATAGGGGCACCCATGCAACCTGCCAAATAGGGGCACCCAGGTAACCCGCCAAATAGGGGCACCCATGTAACCCGCCAAATAGGGGCACCCAGGTAACACGCCAAATGGGGGCCCCCAGGTAACCCGCCAAATAGAGATCCTTCACATGCCATATAGGGGCACCCATGTAACCCGCCAAATACGGGCACACAGGTAACCCGCCAAATACAGGCCCTTCACCTGCCATATAAGGGCACCCATGTAACCTGCCAAATAGGGGCACCCAGGTAACCCGCCAAATAGGGGCCACATGTAACCCGCCAAATAAGGGCCATTTTTACCTGCCGAATAGGGGCCCTGGTAAACTGCCAACTAAGGGCTCTGGTTACATGCCAAATACGGGCACACAGGTAACCCACCAAATAGGGGCCCTTCACCTGCCATATAGGGGCACCCATGTAACCCGCCAAATAGAGGTCCTTCACCTGCCATATAGGTAACCCGCCAAATGGGGGCACCCAGATAATCCACCAAATAGGGGACTTAACATGCCATATAGGGACACCCAGGTAACCCGCCAAAATAGGGCCTCATTTAACCTGCCAAATATGGGCAGTTCACCTGTCATATAAGGGCATCCAGGTAACCCGCCAAATAGGAGCCCTTTATATACTATTTAAGGACACCCAGGTAACTTGCGAAATTGGATCACCATGTAGGGGACCAAGTAACCTACCAACTATGGGCTCATGTAACATGCCCAAATAGGGGCAACTTTACCTTCAATATCGACTATACACAAATAGCGTGAGAGAACGTTATCATGTTCTATGTTGTTTCCTGGTTTACACATAAACATCGTATATCAGGTACCACCGTAGGATCATGAAGAACGGTTCATATTTCGGTGTTTTATGGATTATTTCGGTATCTCTGGTGGTTTGGGTGAAATGTACATACAACCTACGTCACCTCCAGCGAATTACATGTATTAGTATTTTGATAGTATAAAAGGGGTCCAAAAGTTCGGAACGGTGAATGTGAATATAAATGACGATTTCTGTCGCATGTAGTTCTGAGTACATAAGTTAACTCTAATTGCATTTCATTACACTGCATTACATAATAAACAGGAAAACGTGCAGCTAGTCGCGTGTAATGTTTGAGCATTAGTAGTTGCACAAATGTAAATTGCCCAAAACCAACGAAATCTATCGAAATCTACCCAATTCCACCAGAATACCCATATGACACCAACATATTGACCATTTGTTCAAACACATGTGGGTCCTACGCCTAAAATAAGACCGCTGCCTCAATGCCTATTTGGCCACTGCAATTGTACTTAAATCACGTGACCAACAGGTTCAGTGTTGTTTTCTTTTGCAATACCCTTTTCGTGCTTTTGAACCAATTGCCGTTTTCTTACATCGGAGACTGGCGATGTAACATTGAGACATGTGGGAGACTAGAAGTAGATGGCGTCTCTTATTTTTATGAATCTTCCATGTCCTCATGAGATTCTTTCCATTTGAGGCAACTTCAAGTCTTCAATACTGACTGTGGTCTAGTCTAAAACGGTATAGCGATGCAGTCTGTACCTACGTGTAATTTGATCCGCCTGGGTGCGTCTTGTTCTGGGACGGCCATTAAATTAATTAGTCAACTTTTTAAAGTCTTGCGTTCTTTCCCTTCAACAGGTATCATATTGCATATGTAATACCGCTCGAAAAGACATCATAGTTGTGTGATAGATTGATTAAATGTCCAGCACCGTGACCCACTAACTTAACCAAACTGTCCCGGTATTTGGCATACATTGTGTAGTACTGTATATGTATACATGTCGCTCTCCTAGAGATATAAATAGGCGTGATTAGCGTTTGATCAATAAAGGCGGCCGGATTAGCTCAGTAGGTAGAGGGTTGGACTGCGGATCAGGGGCCCGTTTCACTAAACGTCGTACGACTAAAATATTCGTAAATGCAAATTTAAGATCGTCTGTTAATTTCAATTGATGGATTTACATTTATTGAGCATAGGCTGCATATGCAGCATATGCTCAATAAATGTAAATCCAATAATTGTTTACAAGAAAACATTGTTAATGTGAAATTTACAGACTATCATAATTTTGCACTTACGAACATTTAAGTCTGAAGAAGTTTAGTGAAACGGGCCCCAGGAGACCCCGGTTTCGATTCCCATATCGACCTGCTCATGTGTCCTTGGGCAAGACAACTTCCTATCCGATGGAGACTTAAATAGTCGGTCCCAACATGCAAGGTCATCAAAGCCAGTGCCTTCGTTAAATCAAAGCATTTACATTTACATGTATTTACATTTTTGATTGATAATAATCGATATTTTCATCAGCGATATGTTTGCTTGTATTGATTTGCTGCGATTTCATGTTGGAATATATATTAATATGCATGCATGTTTTGTGAGCCGTGATTCGAGAAACTGGGTCAGTGGAAATTTCTTGGAAATTCCCATAATGCAATACCGCAAATGGCAGCGTCCATAGAAACGCACATGGTGGGAACCAACTGATGCTGGGTTCCATCCCATAAATCGCTCACCGAGACGCTTATTAATTATATAGAATGAGTCTGTCTGAATGATGTTGAGCAGCCGTAAATTTTCAGTAAGGTAGACGCGAACATGGAGTTGTACTTGTTAACCCTTAGACCGCTATCTTAATTTTTTTGTCTGTTTTCTGCTGTTTATTTTCTAATTTCCATTTTTATCATCAAAAACATGCTGACAGCACTTTAGAATAATTAACAACATGCTTTGACAACATCTGAAGTGCTGTCAAAACATGTTTTTATTGAGAAATAAGGCATGATACAAAAGCAACAGCAGACGACATTTGTTGTGAGTAGCGGTCTAAGGGCTAATTCAATGAATAGAGTTTTAACACTTTCTTCCCCAAGTATCTGACATAGTCGGTTATAATTCCGCTATGGATTGATTATTATGTTGGTCAGAAATGGGATATTTCTGGAAATACAAGAAAATATGATAAATTTTTGTCCGCTAGTTTTGAACTATTTATAGCCCACAAGTTTCCCAGCATGCAAAGAGTTAAACTGCTGCTGAATAACACAATGACAAGTATAAGCGTTGTGCTATGTCAATATAACAACATAGTATTCGACTTTGGGATGTACACTGTTACCATATGACCCCTAATAATGACCTATGGTTGTTGCCTTAGAATACTATACCAAATATGCCACTTTAAATATCATTGTTGTGAATTAATGTTGATCTAGTCATATCCAGGTCCGTACGCAGGATTTTCTATTGGGGGGTGCGTCAGGGGGGTGCGTCAGGGGCGAGCCCCATGTAGTGACGCGAGTACGCTAGGGGGGGTACCCCCCTAGCGTACTCGCGTCACTACATGGGGGGGGTACCCCCCTAGCGTACTCGCGTCACTACATGGGGCTCGCCCCTGACGCACCCCCCCTGAAATTTTTTAAACCTAGATGGCCTGAAAAGCACTCTCCTGCATTTTATGTCATTTATATTCGGATTTCAACGGTGGTAAATTGTGACATTTTCATGCAAATTACCTGTATATTAATGCATTTCAAGATTTGTTGAGATTACTGTTTGAAAAATAGCGGACCTCGGCGAATTTAGGGGGGTGCATACGCACCCGTCGCACCCCCCTGCGTACGGGCCTGATATCAGTGTAACTTCAATGGAAACTGTCGTAAATCATGATGGTTTACGCACATAAGAATTGAGCGATGTGACACTAAATCACTGTGTTCTGAATCAAGCTGCATGATCACGTGGTTACAACAACAACAACAATGTCAGAAAGTGCTAAAAGCGTGCCCACTCCAAAGTAAATATTATTTGATATTTTCCTTAATATGCAATGGATTTTGATTAAATATGGCGCAGCAAACGCGTCTTCATGACCTGCATTTGGTGGTCTCGGGTCTTCGGCACATACTTATGTCGTTTTTGTGAAGAATCAATTTCCGTGTCAGTATTGACAGTAAACACAGAACTCGATTCTTCGCAAAAACAACAGATGTTTGAGCCAAAGTACCGACACCACCAAATGCAGCTTTACAAGACGCGTTTGATGAGCCATATTTCATTAAAATCCATTACATAGTAAGGACAACCTTGAATCGGAGGCGCTGCTGGAAGTTTCAGTAATTGGTGTTGTTGTTGTAACCATGTGATCATGCACCTTGTGAAAGATCATGCTTTCTATTTGGAACATAAGTGTGTACTAGTCCGTATTACATTAGGATATGTTTGGGTGTGGCTTGTTTGTCTGGTGACATTGACAAAGTATTCAAACAAGTTGGTAATTAGTGTAGTCACTTACCGTATTTACCCTATTAAATTTGACGGAAGTTCCTTAGATGACTGAGTATTGATGAGTTGCTCTCTAAACTGTCACTTTTACTAGTACCGGTACTAGTGTCTATGTTCTAAGAAACATGTTTTAGGACAGCCAATAAATTACTTTTAAAGTCTTGCGTTCATTCCCTTCCAACAGATCTACCACCGGATCAGGGTAACAATACTATTTTTTACCTCATTGAAAAATTACCCCAAAACGTGTCAGTTTCAATGTTAAACATTGACCTGCTTCATATTCGTTGAAAACTGATCATTTTGATCAGACATGAGGTCGATTTTAACGATTAGTTAAATATAAGCACAACATCACATGCTTGTAATAAGATAAGATTTTAAGTCACATGTTACAACAATTAAACATAAGCCATGGATAGCTTTTCAATCAACAGACAACAATTTTTGTCAACAGCGTAGGAAGGGTTAATGCGATGCCTACATTCTATTTCAGGGAAGCGCTATAGCCTTCAAAACATGGTGATGCACTGTGTAGCAGAGAATCCGAATCGCACGGCGCAGTTTGCAATTGACCAAGGACCAATACTGTCCATTGTTCACACCACCAGCTACGTGATCTGTTGTTGGATCGTGATCATCAACGGCCTCCTTATTACTTGCTTCTATATCAACAGGTAGAAGAGATTTGTGAGAGAGAGCATGTTCTTCAAACTCGTACTCGGAATCACGCTGTTTGATTGGTCGAGGCTAGGCAAAACCTCGGCCAATCAAACTACCAGGGGGCCGTTTCACTAAACTTTGTACGACTAAAATGTTTGTGAGTGCAAAATTATGATAGCCTGTAAATTTCACATTAACAATGTTTTCTTGTAAACAATTATTCGATTTACACATGCTCAATAAATGTAAATCCACAAATTGAAATTTCCAGACGATCCTAAATTTGCACGAACAAACATTTTAGTCGTACGAAGTCTAGTGAAACGGGCCCCTGATTCCCAGCATGAGAATGGAGAATATACTCCATCGACAATAAATCTTTCTGAGCATATTCTAAAAATGTGTACGCAAAAGCAGGCACAGCGGTTGATCAAGACTGAACACAGCTCAGCCTCAGCCAATTAAACTTCTGATTTTATGCAATATACCTGTAGCCTATTTCACCAACATTGCAAAGTATAATTATCTAGCAAAGTATACTTTGAGGGAGAAATTTTCAATTTCAGGATAAATTTATTAATTTTTATTATACTGAATGTATTACATTATCACAGCCATTTTGGCTGTGATAATGTAATAAATTCAGTATAATAATTCTGCATACTTTTTTAATCATCAAATATATGCAGTCGTTAGTTCTATATGAAATAATGCATTTCAGGAAAAATAAATGATTACCGTACTCCCTCAAAGTATACTTTGCTAGATAAGTGTACTTTGCTAGATAAGTGTACTTTGCTAGATAAGTGTACTTTGCAATGCTGGTGAAATCGGCTACTGGTACTTACTCAGGGAGCATGGTTATTCAATTTTTAATTGAAATTAGACGGTATTTGGCTGAGGCTGAGCATAGTTTATCCTAAAACGATCAAACTTTCTGAATTTAAGTAATGGAATGAACATATTCAAGACATGGTTATAAAATTGGTACTCAAAATCACAGGCATCCAGCATGTTTCGGCTTTCCTCGGTATATATATTACTATATATGAACAATAAGGCTTCTTGCTCTGGTCGGACACAAATTCCGCGATTTCATTTACACTAATGTAAATGTTTTGACGGAAAGTGCCATGTTCATATGAGAAGTATTGTTATCTTACTGAAATATCAAAGAAAGAAAATAATAATTATTCGATTCAGACACAACCTCGTTTCTGAACAAATGCAAAACTGTGTTTAACGCCCTAACGTGACTATTGTGGTGGCAAGTTCACATGTTCATTTGAGAATTATCGTTATCCTGCAGAAATACATAGAATACATAGAAAATTACAATTTTAAACATGTTATTTTGTTACAATATGAGCTTGGGCCACACAGGTGGAAGACTTGGACCTGTGACACAAAAAAACATGCCCATTAAAACAAGAGACGAGGCAAAGCCACGAACGCCGGGTTTTGTTCAAGGCATAGACAATTGGGTAACAGATAATTGGCTATTAATGTTATTATGACCACGATTGAAAGTGACAGCTGTCAGTGACCCAAGATGGTTATGAAGTTGTGCAAGTATGGTGGTCCTAGGTGGTACAGTACACGAAACACGAAAACTTAACATTGAAAATGGTCAAGTCGATTATGTGGAATAAATAGGTCAAGGTAAAACAAGGTCCCATGTTGGATAGTGGTATGTGGTGGGCACCCATTGGTTATGAACTTATGCAAGTATGGTGGTCCTAGGTAGTACAGTAACAGAGAAATGGACTTAAACGCGAAAACTTCACATTGAAAATGGCCAAGTTGATTACGTGGAATAAATAGGTCAAGGTCCAAAAAGGTCACATGTTGGATAGTAGTATATGGTGGGCACCCCACCCGTTGGTTATGAAGTTGTGCAGTATGGTGGTTCTAGGTAGAACAGTAACAGAGATATAGACAAAACACGAGTGAGTGAGTGAATAGGGTTTAAGCCGCTTTTCGCAGAGGTACAAGCCTCTAGTCACGCAGACGACAAAACACGAAAACTTAACATTGGAATTGGACGCCGCTCACCCGTATGCCTATTCACCCGCCCGCCGTTCGCCAATCCAATAGCCGGGATTTTTAAAAAAAACTCTGCTAAAAAATACTCCACCCACTTGGTACTATATGTATAAAGACGTAGTACCAAGTGGGTGGGGTAATTGGATTTTTTAATGGGCGTGGTTTTTCGTGTCACAGGTCCGAGTCTTCCAACTGTGTTGAGTCCTACCAGAAGCTACAAACCTTATTATAAATACCAAAGCAAATAGCGTTATGTTAATCTCAAGGGAAGTAATCATTGATATTTATACAGTATTAGCACGCCATTCATATATCGCAGTACCGAAGAAAGCCAAAATATGCCAAATGCCTGTGGTCAAAATCAGGCAGTGTGAGACTGAGCACAAATCCACTTCAACCAATCTAACTTCTTGAAATCAAGTAATCAATTTAATTTGATTTATTGGTGTTTAACGGCCTACAGGCCCGTACGCAGGAATTAATTTAGGGGGGTGCGTTATCGACGGCGCGAAGGGCTAAACATTGTTTTTTTGCACATTCACGGACAGACCTCGACAGATTAACCATTTCACCCCTAAATAACTGGAATGGATTTTGATATGTTAATTTTGCAACCCATTCCAATCATCACAAAATGATTTTCAGACCAGTCCATTTATGAACATGAGGTGTTTTTGTTCTCAAAATTATGAACATTACTTGCAAAAAGTGCAGATCCTGATGAGACGGCTCGTCACGAGTCGGCTCATCTGGATCTACACTTTTTGCCAATAGCACTATACAGGCCTGTGGTGTTGAATGGGTTAAGGGGGGTGCATACGCACCCGTCGCACCCCCTCTGCGTACAGGCCTGGCCTATCAACAGCTACGGTCATTTAAGGCCGGGCCATCTCCATCTCGTATTTACCCTGCTGCATTGGGGGAAAATCCCAAAATCTGCCTATTTCACCAACATTGCAAAGTATACTTTTCTAACAAAGTATATGTACTTTGAGGGAGTAATCATTTGTTGTTCCAAAAATGCATTATTTCATATAGAACTAACGACTGCATATATTTGATGATTAAAAGTATGCAGAATTAATAAATTAATCCATAAATTGAAAATTTCTCCATTAAAGTATACTTTGCTAGATAAGTATACTTTGCAATGTTGGTGAAATCGGCTACAGAATGAATATTTACATCGAAAAAAACCCACTATATTCAGCAATCGAAAAAACACATCCTCATGGCATATAATTTGTACTCCAAATCAAGCAGTGTGATTTGCTGACTCAACCAATCACACTTCTTGATTTCAAGTATGAGAACGTACTCAGAAAGTTTTACATCCAGGTGGAAGAGATGGCCGGTGTTTACGACAATCATCAATTCTCTCGTCATCATCGACTTCATCGTCGGAGTGACCTACGTTGGCATCAACATTGTTTGGGACCAATGTGAGATCAGCCTGTGGCTATGCTCAACACTGTGGGGAATGTACGTATGTTCACAGGGCAGTGCCCTGTTCCACATGGTTGCAATCTGCCTTAGTCGCAACTACATGCTGCGTAAAATGCGTGTGACATATAACCAGGAACTGCCTATACGTGTCATTTACATGGCTAGCGGTATTATCTGGGTAGCCGTCACAATTATATTTATGATACCGTTCATAACCTGGGCCAAGGATGTGGTGACAGTTGAAAAATGTATACTCAGTTATATGTTCAGTGAAGAAAATCTAATGAAGGTGCAAATATATTTATTTGTATCGTACTTGTTTCCAATAGTAACAATTGTAGTGTTGTATTTCGCTCTCTTGCTGAAGGTCAGGCAGTTGGGGAAAAACATTGCACCACTGTTTACGAATGGAGTGGACAAACTTGGAAAACAGTTATCTGAAAGACGAAATTTGACAACAATACCAGCACAGCCTAACAGTGACCAAACCCCGGAACAGCTTAAAGACTCCAATGGGACAATTCAATCACAGCAGAAAATACAAACTACGTGTATCACATCACGTTCCCAAGAGACAAGCCCACAACCGTCATGTAGTTACCACACACAAAACAGGAATGAAAAAACTGTTAAAAACAGCCGTCATGACAGGAACCAAATGCTCAGATACCCAACAAAAACTGGTAAAATACATATAGCTATTGGAAAATTAGGAATGACCTGTACAGACAAACATAGTCCAGTATCTGAGCATCGTGAAACAAAACCGAATACAAGTCATGGAAATGTAAAGGCCAACCAAAGCTTGAAAGTGTGTGGGAGAACGCCCTTACAAAGAGCCATGCCAACAATACCCAGACAACAGCCAGTGGAGTCAGCAACACAGACATGGAACAGCCAAAGGAACCGACCACTGCAACAACTGATCATGAAGAGGAATAGAATGGTTGTTCTCACTATTGGTGGGATTACATTGCTCATCATTGTATGCACGGTACCTTTGGGAATAATCTATGGGACAGAGGCTGTGAAACCGGAGACAGACTTCAGTTACACAACATGGTTAGTGTGCTATACATGTCTGTTGCTGAACTCGGCGATCAATCCAATCTTTTACATTATCCAGCTGCCAGTTCTTAAGAAAGCTTTCCCAGAAATGATGGTTTCTGCATGGGATAAGGTTAGAGGAATGCTGAAACTCTAGCTGTAAAACTGGTGAAAAAAGAATGATGGCATTTCAAAATATCAATATCCAGTTTGGCAAACAAGAAATTCAGTATTAGCACATACAGTGCAACCTCTCTAAACCGGGTGTCTGGTAGAGATGTTGCACTGTAAATCAGGCATATGACTGCTCCAATACACGCTTTTGTGATTTGCGATCACGAACAGACAGCACCATCGGAGATAAATGACAATGAAAATGATCCAAAATACCAACACATTGGTCTATAGGGTGTCCGGTTTAGAGAGGTTCCACTGTACAAATGTTGCTATCAGAAACCTCATACAAGTTCACAGCAGGTGATAATGAGAAAAACCGAGATAAAAATGGTACCCTAACAACAGGGTTATAATTGGACATCACATGCACGGTAAATACATGTACCATCTCACCTTTCCTGTAAACAATTATATATGGACATTGACACCCAATAATTAATACTTATCAGTGGGGACTACTGACAACTGAGAACAGCTCCAGATAAGGTGTGTATTGGCGTATTTTACACACTTATTTTAGCAGAATACGCATTAATTGTCAAAAGTGGGAGTACAAAATACTCACAGCAATGCGAAAAAATGCATTGATTTTCCAATTGAGTAGTGAAAATACTGTAATAAAGTTAAAATTCACTTAAATAGTTGTGCTGCAAGAAGCAAACACTTTTGCAGCTCAAATAAGTGAATTTTTTAATGTGTTTTATTTGTTTTTATAATTCGTTCCCTATTTAATAAGGAAGAAAATCATTAATACATTTGTTAAATACGCATTGAATTTGAAATCTGGGGTTATAATACTCTTTAGATACAAAACTTATCTGGAGCTCTGACTGAGTAAAGGGACCTTACAATATTCGCAACCAGCATAGTCCCAGTTCAGCACATCCGCATGGTCTGATCATGGTCTACGCTATTATCAATTCAGTCAATGAAAGTGAATGGGTTTAACGTCACAAAAACAGCTACAGTCACTTAACCCTTTGAACCCGAAAGCCCCTTATAGCAGGATTTGCAAACAGTGCAGATCCAGATGAGCCGGCTCGCAACAAGCCGACTGTCTCTTCAGGACCTGCACTTTTTGCAAGTAATTTGCATATTTTTAGAACAAAAACACCCACTTTTCAAACATGGACTAATCTGAAAATCATTTTGTGACGATTGGATTGGTTGAAAAATTAGCATATCACAGTCCATTCCGGTTACAGAGCTCCAGATAAGCTGCGTACTTGCTTAAAAACCCAATTAAAATTGCCAAAAACGCAATTGAAATCAAGAGGGCCATGATGGCCATAATTCGCTCACCTGACTCCATGAACACCAGAGGAGAATGTGACATTGAGTTCATATGTATTTTAAAAAAATTGTCCTATTTTAGATGGCGGTCTTTATGACTCTCATTTTACCAAATCTGAAAATGCTTCACCCAAGGATCTTAACTTACTATGAAGTTTGGCCAGCATCGGCCATGTGGTTCCTGAGAAAAAGACATTCAAAATCTCGAATAAATGGACCTTTTGGAGGCCATCATGGATGACATAATCATCCGATTCCGAAAATATTGCACCAGAGCAATCGCCTCATCGATACCTTCAATTTGATATACAACATGAGCATATTTGGTCAAAAATAAAATTTGACCCCACGGGCCATGCCCATTTTTGACCCCGGGGTCACCATTTTAACAACTGTGAAAGAGCATTGTACATCGATCATTGCTACCAAGTTTCGTCGAAATCCGGCTGGCGGTTCATGAGAAGAAGATTTTTGAAGTATTTGTGCTATTTTTAGACGGTGGCCATCCTGGACTAGCAACGACCTCCGTTTTAACAAATCTGAAAAGGCTTCACCCATGGACCATAAATGTGAAGTTTGGCCACCATGGGCCAAGCGGTTTGTGTGAAGAAGAATTTTGAAATCTCTAATAAAAGAACGACCTTTTGACCTTTCGGTGGCCATCTTGGATGACATGACCATCCAATTTCGACAAAAATATATACCAGAGCGATCGCCTCTTTGATATCTTCAATTTGATATAGACATGACCATATTCTGTCAAAAATAAAATTTGACCCCAATTTGACCCCACGGGCCACGCCCATTTTTGACCCCGGGGTCACCATTTTAACAACTTTGAAAAGAGCATTGTACATCGATCATTGCTACCAAGTTTCGTCGAAATCCGGCTGGCGGTTCATGAGAAGAAGATTTTTTAAGAATTTGTGCTATTTTTAGACGGCGGCCATCTTGGATTAGCGACGACTTCCGTTTTAACAAATCTGAAAAGGCTTCACCCATGGACCATAACTTTTAAGTGTGAAGAAGAACTTTGAAATCTCTAATAAAAGAACGACCTTTTGACCTTTCGGCGGCCATCTTGGATGACATAACCATCCGATTTCGACAAATTTGAAAGAGCATTGCACATCGATCATTCCTACCAAGTTTTGTCGAAATCCGGTAGGCGGTTCTTGAGAAGATTTTTGAAGAATTTGTGCTATTTTTAGACGGTGGCCATCTTGGATTACGTGATGACGTCATTTTAACAATTTTGTAATCCCCCTACCTAAGGACCATGACCATGAAGTTTGGTGACTATAGGCCCAATGGTTACCGAGGAGAAGACGTTTCAAAATGTTCACGGACGACGGACGGACGGACAACGGACACATTGCGGTAACAATAGCTCACATGAGCTTCGTTCAGGTGAGCTAAAAAGCAATAAAAAAATGTGTGGTACCTTTATCATGCTGCAGAAAACAATAAACAGACCACAAATATAGCATATTTTTCTTATTTTCCATGAAAACACATCTTGGTATTTCATTAGAATTATCTCCAAGGAGACAATTCTAATGAAATGCCATGACATGTTTTCATTTTGAAGCAAACTATTCAATAATTGCTGTCTGTTGATGTGTAAACAGTAGTGTGATTTTATTTTACCCAATTACAATTTTGAAATACCCAATTACTTCAGAAACTAGAAATGGACGCTTGTCGACAAGCGCATGTGTATCCCCCTCCCCAGATACACAAGTAGTTTGAAAAAAGGGTGTTCGAGTTATGCTCCGGAGACAAAATCAGTGACGGAAAAACAAAGGGAGATAACTAAAGAATTAGTGATGCAAGAGTTGTCATTCTTGCGGGACACACCTTTAGGGTCGTGGTCTATGCATGTGTGAAGTTTCATGAAAATATTCCAAAGGGTGTTCGAGTTATGCTCCAGACACGAAATCAGTGCACGAAACAACAAAGGGAGATAACTAAGAAATTAACGACGCACGAGTTGTCATTCTTACGTGCGACACACCTTTGGGTCGTCTTCTATGCATGTGTGAAGTTTAATAAACTAAAAAATGTGTTCATAGAACACGGATGTCCCACATATCGCTTTGATAATAAATGAGGCCAAATTGCAAGTCAAAATTTTCTTTTACCTGAGCGTTGAAGTTTTTGAAGCACCAAGTATGTGACCTTGACCCTGGGCTTGGCGGGGGCAGGACAAACGTGGATTTGGCACAGGGCGGTAGAGGACCATTAGAGCAATGCATATATGAAATATGAAGCTGATCCGTGAAAGAAAACAGAAATTATAAGATATTTACCTGAGCGTTAAAGTTTTTGAAGCACTAAGTATATGATGTTAACCCTGGGCTTGGCGGGGGGGCGGGACGAACGTGGATTTGGCACAGGGCGGTAGAGGACCATTAGAGCAACGCATATATGAAATATGAAGTTGATCCGTGAATGGAAAGAAAAATTATAAGATATTTACCTGAGCATTAAAGTTTTTGAAGCACCAAGTATGTGACCTTGACCCTGGGATTGGCGGGGGCAGGACGAACGTGGATTTGGCACAGGGCGGTAGAGGACCATTAGAGCAATGCGTATATGAAATATGAAAATGATCCATGAAAGAAAACAGAAATTATAAGATATTTACCCGAGCGTTAAAGTTTTTGAAGCACTAAGTATGTGACCTTGACCCTGGGCTTGGCGGGGGCAGGACGAACGTGGATTTGGCACAGGGCGGTAGAGGACCATTAGAGCAACGCGTATATGAAATATGAAGTTGATCCTTGTGAATGGAAATAAAAATTATAAGAGGGGGGGGGGGGGGGGGGGGGGGGTATTTACCTGAGCGTTAAAGTTTTTGAAGCACTAAAGTATGACCTTGACCCGTGGGCTTGGCGGGGGCAGGACGAACGTGGATTTGGCACAGGGCGGTAGACGACCTATTAGAGCAACCGCGGTATTATGAAATATGAAGTTGATCCGGTGGAATGGAAAGAAAAAGTTATCAAGATATTTACCTGAGCATTAAAGTTTTTGAAGCACCAAGTATGTGACCTTGACCCTGGGATTGGCGGGGGCAGGACGAACGTGGATTTGGCACAGGGCGGTAGAGGACCATTAGAGCAATGCGTATATGAAATATGAAAATGATCCATGAAAGAAAACAGAAATTATAAGATATATTTACCCGAGCGTTAAAGTTTTTGAAGCACTAAGTATGTGACCTTGACCCTGGGCTTGGCGGGGGCAGGACGAACGTGGATTTGGCACAGGGCGGTAGAGGACCATTAGAGCAACGCGTATATGAAATATGAAGTTGATCCGTGAATGGAAATAAAAATTATAAGATATTTTCCTGAGCGTTAAAGTTTTTGAAGCACTAAGTATGTGACCTTGACCCTGGGCTTGGCGGGGGCAGGACGAACGTGGATTTGGCACAGGGCGGTAGACGACCATTAGAGCAACGCGTATATGAAATATGAAGTTGATCCGTGAATGGAAATAAAAATTATAAGATATTTACCTGAGCGTTAAAGTTTTTGAAGCACCAAGTATGTGACCTTGACCCTGGGATTGGTGGGGCAGGACGAACGTGGATTTGGCACAGGGCGGTAGAGGACCATTAGAGCAATGCGTATATGAAATATGAAGATGATCCATGATCCATGAAAGAAAACAGAAAGTATAAGATATTTACCCAAGCGTTAATGTTTTTGAAGCACTAAGTATGTGACCTTGACCCTGGGCTTCTTGACGGGGGCAGAACGAACGTGGATTTGGCACAGGGCGGTAGAGGACCATTAGAGAGCAATGCGTATATGCGTGTTCGAGTTATGCTCTGGATATAAAATCAGAGCAAACGAACAAAGGGAGATAAGTAAACAAGAATTCCGCGGAATCAGATGCCTCGCCTTGTCCCGCCTTGACCTCAAGCCTGGGCCCGAAAGCAATTTTCACTGGCCCGAACATATTATACAATTATTGACTAGTGAACCATAGAATATCAGATTATATTCTATGGCTCACTAGTCAATAATTGTTTTATTATATGATAATAGTCTGTATATAGCACTTACGACCTTATGCTACTAGACAAAAATTGAAAAAGAATTTAAAAAAAAAAATTAAAAAAAAAAAATGGAAAAAAAGTTTAAAAATTAAAAATAATAATGCTTGCTACTGGAGCCCAGAATTTTTTTTAATAGTCCTATATTTATCTACATATATCTGCACAGGTCCACAAAATGCCACAATATTTTCAACACAGTTTACGGAAATGTAATATAATCATTTACCTGTATAAATTACCTGTAAGTGATCAGTGGTCAGTTGCACATGCTAGCACATGCACAGGTGAATAGTCTGTATATAGCACTTACGACCTTATGCTACTGGACAAAAATTGAAAAATAATTTGAAAAAAAAAAGAAAAAAAAAATGAAAAAAAAAAAATGAAAAAAAAAATGAAAAAAAAAAAAATGGAAAAAAAAAGTTTAAAAATAATAATGCTTGCTACTGGAGCCCAGATTTTTTTTCCAGTCAAATTGAAAAATAATTTGAAAAAAAAAATGAAAAAAAATAATGAAAAAAAAAAAAAAAAATGACAAAAAAATGAAAAAAAATAATAATGCTTGCTATTGGAGACCAGATTTTTTTTAATAGTCCTATATTTATCTACATATATCTGCAGAGGTCCACATAATGCCACAATATTTTCAACACAGTACCCAATGTAGTGATTTACCTGTATAAATTACCTGGTCAGCAGTGGTCAAGCACTGGACATCTGCACATGCTAGCCCATGCTTAGCACATGGTTCTCCCAGTTTCTATTGTTCTCTCTACAGGTAAGGTGTACAGAGCACAGGAGAAAAGGTATACAGAGCAGACGAGAAAAACAGGTCTTCATGCATTATTGTCCAGTTTGTAGAGTGCGCAAAACAAAAAAGGGAGATAACAGAAAAATTAGCTACGCAAGAGTTGTCATTCTTGTGCGCGACACACCTCCGGGTCGTGGTCTACGCATGTGTGAAGTTTCATGAAAATATTCCAAAGGGTGGTCGAGTTATGCTCCGGACAGGAAATCAGTGAGCGAAAACAAAAAAGGGAGATAACTCAAAAATTAGCTATGCAAGAGTTGTCATTCTTGTGCACGACACACCTTCGGTTCGTGGTCTAATTGAATGTGTTAAGTTTCATAAAAATATTCCAAAGGGTGGTCGAGTTATGGTCAATCAGTGCGCGAAACAAAAAAGGGAGATAACTAAAAAATTAGCTATGCAAGAGTTGTCATTCTTGTGCGCGACACACCTTCGGGTCGTGGTCTATGCATGTGTGAAGTTTCATGAAAATATTCGAAAGGGTGGTGGAGTTATGCTCCGGACACGAAATCAGTGCGAGAAACAAAAAAGGGAGATAACTCAAAAATTAGCTATGCAAGAGTTGTCATTCTTGTGCGCGACACACCTTCGGGTCGTGGTCTATGCATGTGTGAAGTTTCATGAAAATATTCCAAAGGGTGTTCGAGTTATGCTCCGGACAAGAAGTGTCTGCGGCGGACGCGGACGCTGACGAGGACGCGGACGCGGACGAGGCGCGCTGTCAAATCCATAGTATCCCCCGACGGAGTCCGGGGGATACAATGATGGAGTGACAACACTCAATTACTAATTCCTTATCTGGAGCACTGCGGTTACTTAAGGTTCAAATGGTTAAGGACGGGACCTCCGTTTCAAGTCTCATCCGAGTGGAATGGAAATACATGTATACAAGTATTTTTGATCTCTAAGGTGAGGCTTGAACCCAGAACCTCTGTAGCCGATTTCACCAACATTGCAAAGTATACTTTTCTTGTAAAGTACACTTTGAGGGAGTAATTTTCAATTTAAGGATAAATTGATTAATTGTTATTATACTGAATTTATTACATTATCACAGCCATTTTTGCTGTGATAATGTAATAAATTCAGTATAATAATTCTGCATATTTGTAATCATCAAATATATGCAGTCGTTAGTTCTATATGAAATAATGCATTTCGGGAAAAATAAATGATTACTTCCTCAAAGTATACTTTGCTAGAAAAGTATACTTTGCAATGTTGGTGAAATAGGCTACAGGTATGGAAGTCCAGTGTTATAACCTCTTGGCCACAAACTGTCAATGCAGTATGGTAGCATTACTATCATCGGCCAAAAAATAGTTCTTAACCCTTACACTGCTGAATTAAATGTTGTTGTCTGCTGGAAATGTATTATTTTCAATATTTCTCGACTAAAACCGGGTTTTGACAGCACATGAGAATCGTCTCCAGTGGAGATGATTCTCATGTGCTGTCAAAACCAGTTTTTTGCTAAGAATTAAAGCAAAAATGAAAAACAGCACACGGCAATTTCCGTCAACAGCGTAGGAAGGGTTAACCCTTACACTGCTGAATTAAATTTTGTGGTCTGCTGGTTGTGTTTAATTTCCATTTTTCATATCAAAGACATGGTTTGACAACACTTTAGAATCCTGTCCATTGGAATGATTCTAAAGTGGTGTCAAACCATATTTTTAGTGAGAAAGAAGACAAAGTATACAAAACTAACAGCAGATGACATGGTTTGACACCATTTTAGAATCATTTCCATTGGTCATGATTCAAAAGTGTTTTTAGTCAGAACGAAGACAAAATATAAGATACGAGCAGACGAGAATTTATGTTTCCAGCATTCTAAGGGTTACTCCGACTGTGAGACTATGGTGTATTGATCAAATATCGTGTTAACAGCAACACTGTTGTCTCATGTTGCTTTAATCATATTTGAGTACCTGTAATTTAGCAAAAACAAAGCGAAAACAAGTAAAGAGCAACAAAGAACAACTCGAGGGTTTTTCAGACAAAAACATATATGTAGTTACCTTGTTTTTTCTGCGCAAGTTATTTATTTTTTGATGTGCAATGATCATACTTTATAATATGTTGATAACAAGTGCGCCGTAAGTCACAAATACACCTGTCGAAGACGGGCCAGACAGCGAAGATGCAGAAATGTGAAGCTGTCACCAAGGCAAGAAACCTTAATGTGAATTTGAAAATTATTTCTTCCTCTTGTTGTGATAAACATGCATACTAATTTAGGTAGAGACGTTAAAAGTAGAAATTATATTGAATTGCATACACGAATGTAGAAATAAAGTTAATAGGAGTGCCGAAGGTCACACACAATATACACTAAAAATGAATAAGGTTCTTGCCATGATAAACATGTATATTGAATTTGGTTATTGCTCGAGTTATTGCGTGGACAAGGATACAGAGTGCGAAAATTAAAAATGGCCGCCAAGGGAAGATAAGTCATCGGAATGTTTTCTAAACCAATAGGCTTCTTCGTCTTGCCGTGATAAGCATGTATACCGAATTTAGTTATGAGCGGTGAAGTAGAACTTGAGTTATTGCGTGGACAAGGATACAAAGTACAAAAAATAAAAATGGCTGCTAAAAATAAGTCATATGAAATTTTTGAAAATCAATAGGCTTCTTCGTCTTGCCGTGATAAACATGTACCGGTATACTGAATTTGGTTACAATACGTCAAGTATAACTCTAGTTATTGCGTGGACAAGCTGTTCACACCCGCCCGTACAAAATAATCTGCCAAAAACTGTAGAAGTAGTTCGCCGGAAACAGAAAAAAAAATGTTTTAAAAATGTTTACGTTACGAACTCCTGCACGTGATGGTTTAGATGTATACCGAGTATGAAGAGAATCTGTCAAAAACTGAAGAAGTAGTTCGCCGGACACGGGGAAAAAAATTATTTTTGAAACAGGGGCATATCTGCGGATGGCTAGTGGGAGAGCAAAAATGTGTACGTTACGCACTCCTGCACTTGATGGTTGGGATGTATACTGAGTATGGAGAGAATCGGACAACAACTATAGAAATAGATCACCGGACAAGGAAAAAAAATATATATTTTCAGAGTCGAAAAAGGGGCATAACTGTGGATGGATTGGTGGGACAGTTACACACTCCTGCACTTGATGGTTGGGATGTATACCGAGTATGAAGATAATAATCAGCCAAAAACTGCAGAAGTAGTTCGCCGGACAAGGAAAAAAATATTTGTTCAGAGTCGAAAAAGGGGCATAACTGCGGATGTATTGGTGGGACAGCAAAAATGTGTACGTTACACACTCCTGCACTTGATGGTAGGTCTGTTTACCAAGTATGAAGATAATAATCGGCAAAACACTGTAGAAGTAGTTCGCTGGACAACAGAAATTGTCTACTGACAGACGGATAGATGGATAGATGGACAGACGGACGCACATACAGGGTAAACACTATATGCCATCGACAACTATCGTTGCGGTGGCATAAATATGGGTTAACAGAGAACTTACAGTTTGTGTCAGGCACATTGTATGGGCCGTACTCCAGCCAGGCACCGTTGTAGCCGACGATGTTGTAATGCTGCAGGTTGGCCAGCGCCTTCACCTCCCGTAGCACCTGATCACCAAACACAGTAGACCAGAATTATAAACACTGTAATAACCGTCAATATTCGGACACCATTTACTGCGGGGAAACACATATAAATATATAGTTCCTACAACAGTGAATGCCCCAATATTTAGGGTCAGTATGGTTGTACTAGCTTATCACAATACAGTTGAACTTCGATAGCTAGAACCCGGGAACACTAGTCACCCATGCTTACCACGAACTAGCCTCGCGGTCCCGGCAGAATTCTTATATATGTAATTACATTAAAACTACCCGGGAAAAGTCGAACTTGCAAAAGTCAAACAACCCCCATTGCCTCGAACCACTTTCATGCCCCACAGTGTAAAATTCCACTATAAACACCATAAAAAACTCGAAAAACATACCAACTTTAACCGGACACACGGACGTACGGACGGACGTATGCCAAAATGCTGACGATATCGCGCTTTCCGCAAGCGGGCGCGACAATGATGATAAACACCCATGTGAACTATGAAGGTAATGGGTGAAGCAGTTGCAGAGATATAGTACACGAAAAAACTTTAACAAAAAAATTCAAAGTAATTTGACCTTGACATTGGGCATAGGGGTTGGGGGGTAGAATGAAAATATGGATGATGATAAACACCCATGTGAAGTTTCAAGGTAATGGGCGAAGCAATTGCAGAGATATAGTATAACAAAAAACTTTTAACCAAAAAACTTTAACCAGACGTACGTTAAAAAGTTAACGTTGAAAATGGCTAAGTCAATTAAGTAGATATAATAGGTGAAGGTAAAAAAAATGGTCACATGTTGGATAGTTGTATGTGGTAGGCACCCCTTGGTTATGAAGCTGTGAAATTTTGGTGGTCCTAGGTGGTACAGTACCAAAGAAATGGACTTAAACACGAAAACTTAACATTGTAAACGCGAAAACTTAACATTGAAAATTGCTAAGTCGACTGCGCGGAAAAAATGGGTCAAGTTCAAAAAAAGGTAACATGTTGGATAGTGATATGTGGTGGGCACCCCTTGATTATGAAGCTGTGAAAGTTTGGTGGTCCTAGGTGGTACAGTAACAAAGAAATGGACTCAAACACAAAAACTTAACATTGATTGTGGACGCCGCCCGCACCGGCCCCCCCGCCCGCCACCCGCCCGGCAACCACCCAGCCCCGCCACCGCCCTGCCCGGCTTTCGCCAATCCAATAGCCTGGATTTTTTTTTCAAAAAACCTGGCTAAAAAGGGGGAGATAATCCATGACCCGGGGTCAAATAAAAAATCCAAATAAACTTTGCGCATCTACTCACCAAAAGGATGCTACATAATGTACCAAGTCTCAGGTATGTAGCTATTAGGGTTTAAAAGTTTTATGAGTTACAAGCCAAAATTGGTTAAATTCTAAGTAAACAAGAGCTGTAGGAGAACAGCATAGCTCGACTAGGAGGGTTGTCGATGTACACATAGCTTGACAAAGAAGGTGGCTGCGGCCTGCATAAAAACCTTAACCAAGGTTGACTAAAAACATTAACCAAGGGATTATTGATGTACGTCACTAGGAGATAAAGTTTTCCAAGTATGGTTGCTGTAGGCCCAGGAGTATTCCATATACAAGCTTGACTAAAAACCGTAACCAAGGGGAGATAACTAAGTAATCCAAGGATAAAAGTAGGTCAAGGTCAAATATAGGTCAGGGATTATTGATGTACATCATTAGGAGATGAAGTTGTCCAAGTATGGTTGATGTAGGCCCAAAAGTATTCCATATACAAGCTTGACTATAAACATTAACCAAGTAATTGAAGGTTAAATGTAGGTGAAGGTAAAATAAAGGTCAGGGGTTATTGATGTACATCCCTATGAGAAAAAGTTATCCAAGTATGGTGTCTGTATGCACAATAGTATTCCATCTACAAGCTTGACTAAAAACCTTAACCAAGGTTGAGTAACTAGATGGCCGCGGCCTGCATGAAAATATAGATGATGATAAACACCCATGTGAAGTTTCAAGGTAATGGGCAAAGCAGTTGCAGAGATATAGTATAACGAAAAAATTTAACCAAAAAACTTAACCAAAAACTTTAACCAAAAAACTTAACCAAAAAACTTAACCAAAAACTTTAACCAAAGAACTTAACCAAAAACTTCAAAGTAATTTGACCTTGACATTGGGCACAGGGGCCGCACGGGAGGGGGGTAGAATGAAAATATAGATGATGATAAACACCCATATGAAGTTTCAAGGTAATGGGCAAAGCAGTTGCAGAGATATAGTATAACGAAAAACTTTAACCAAAAAACTTAACCAAAAACTTTAACCAAAAAAACTTAACCAAAAACTTCAAAGTAATTTGACCTTGACATTGGGCACAGGGGCCGCACGGGAGGGGGGTAGAATGAAAATATAGACGATGATAAACACCCATGTGAAATTTCAAGGTAATGGGCAAAGCAGTTGCAGAGATATAGTATAACGAAAAACTTTAACGAAAAACTTTAACCAAAAAACTTAACCAAAAACTTTAACCAAAGAACTTAACCAAAAACTTTAACCAAACAACTTATAAACCAAAAACTTTAACCGCCAAAGTGCGACTATATCGCGCTTTCCACAAGCGGGCGCGACAAAAACCGTAACCAAGGGGAATTAAGTAAGTAATTTAAGGTTAAATGTAGGTCAAGGTCAAATATAGGTCAGGGGTTGTTGATGTACATGACTAGGAGATGAAGTTGTCCAAGTATGGTTGGTGTAGGGCCATGAGTATTCCATCTACAAGCTTGACTAAAAACCTTAACCAAAGAGAATTAAGTAAGTAATTCAAGAGGAAATGTAGGTCAAAGTCAAATATAGATCAGGGGTTATTGATGTACATCACTATGACAAAAGGTTGTGCAAGTATGGTGTCTGTATGCACAATAGTATTCCATGTACAAGCTTGAGTAAAAAGCTTAACCAAGGTCGAGTAAAAACCTTAACCAAGGGGAATTAAGTAAGTAATTCAAGGTTAAATGTAGGTCAAGGTCAAATATAGGTCAGGGGTTGTTGATGTACATCACTAGGAGATGAAGTTGTCCAAGTATGGTTGGTGTAGGGCCAGGAGTATTCCATCTACACGCTTAACTAAAAACGTTAACCAAGGGGAATTAAGTAAGTAATTCAAGAGGAAATGTAGGTCAAGGTCAAATATAGATCAGGGGTTGTTGATGTACATCACTAGGAGATGAAGTTGTCCAAGTATGGTGGGTGTAGGGCCAGTAGTATTCCATATAGAAGGTTGACTAAAAACCTTAACCAAAATGAATTAAGTAAGTAATTGAAGAGGAAATGTAGGTGAAGGTCAAATATAGATCAGGGGTTATTGATGTACATACCTATGAGAAAAGGTTGTCGAAGTATGGTGTCTGGATGCACAATAGTATTCAATGTACAAGCTTGAAAAAAAACCTTAACCAAGGTTGACTAAAAACCTTAACCAAGGGGAATTAAGTAATTCAAGAGGAAATGTAGGTCAAGGTCAAATATTGATGAGGGGTTATTGGTGTGCATCACTAGGAGATGAAGTTGTCCAAGTATGGTGGGTGTAGGGCAGTAGTATGCATATACAAGCTTGACTAAAAACCTTAACCAAGGTTGAGTAAAAACCTTAACCAAGGGGAATTAACCAAGTAATTCAAGAGGAAATGTAGGTCAAGGTCAAATATAGATCAGGGGTTATTGATGTACATCACTAGGAGATGAAGTTGTCCAAGTATGGTGGGTGTAGGGCCAGTAGTATTCCATATACAAGCTTGACTAAAAACCTTAACCAAGGCGTGACGGTGACGCCGACGCCGACCGACGCCGACGCCGACGCCGGGGTGACAACATAAGCTCTACTTATTCTTCGAATAGTCGAGCTAAAAAGGGGGAGATAATCCATGACCCGGGGGTCGAATAAAAAATCAAAATAAACTTTGCGCATCTACTCATTACAAGGAAGCTACATACCAAGTTTCAAGTCTGTAGCTAGTAATGGTTTAAAAGTTTTATGAGTTACAAGTAATGGTTTAAAAGTTTTATGAGTTACAAGGTTGGTGTCAGATGGACGGACGGACGGTAGGATGGTGCGGACGGACGTACGGACAGATGGAAGGCGGATTTTTTTTAATACATGTATATTTTTTTGTTGGAGATGTTAGATTCTGATTTTGTTCAAGTCGCCAGATGCATATATGTTCTATAAAGTTACTATAACCTCTTTAAAAGTGAAAAACCACCAGATTTTCGTTATACATGATTGAATATAACATATTTCCGCATGGTACGTACGTACGAACATGGACTAATGCTATATCCTCTCTTGCCTATTAGCGAGGGAATAATAATGCTGATGATGAGTAGTTCTAAGGGAAATTACTTATGATTTTCCAAGTTCGGTAACCTATTTAAAAGACAGGCCACTGCAAGAGATGCATGGGATTGTATGCAATTCTCATGCATTGTATAAGGCAGCTTGATTGGCCAATTTAAGTGGCTAGCTAAAGTGATAGTGAATGGGTTTAATGTGCCAGTAACAGCTGAAGTCTCATCTGGAAAACCAATCGGATGGAAATACTATGAGAGTATTTTTGATGCCTAAGGCGAGGTTTGAACCCACAACCTCCGGATTGGAAGTCAGGGGCCAGTTTCACTAAAATTCGTACGACTAAAATGTTTGTAAGTGCAAATTTAGGATCGTATGGAAATCTCAATTGATGGATTTACATTTATTGAGCATAGGCTGCATTTGCAGCCTATGCTCAATAAATGTAAATCTAATAATTAGTTGCAAGAAAACATTGTTAATGTGTAATTTACAGACTATCATAATTTTGCACTTACGAACATTTTAGTCGTACGAAGTTTATTGAAACGGGCCCCGAGAGTATTTTTTGATGCCTTGGGCGAGGTTCGAACCAACAACCTCTGGGTTCAAAGTCAGATCTTCTCCCTGGGCCACATCCTATCCCTAGTGGCTAGCTACAGATAAGCTGTGTATTTGCTTAAATACCCAATTAAAATTGCCAAAAACCCAATTGAAATCTGAAGTAACGAGGTATTTTTGTGATACTTTTATCATGCTGCAGAAAACAACAAACAGACCACAAATATAGCATATTTTTCTTATTTTCCATGAAAACACATCTTGGTATTCTAGGAGACAATTCTAATGAAATGCCACGACATGTTTTCATTTTGAAGCAAACTATTCAATAATTGCTTTCTGTTGATGTGTAAACAGTGGTGTGATTTTATTTTACCCAATTAAATTTTTGAAATACCCAATTGCTTCAGAAATGATGGAGTAAAAATACTCAATTACTAATTCCTTATCTGGGGGACCGTTTCACTAAACTTACTACGACTAAAATGTTCGCAAGTGCAAATTTAGGATGGTCCTGAAATTTCAATTGATGGATTTACATTTATTGAGCATAGGCTGCAGGCAGCCTATGCTCAATAAATGTAAATCCAATAATTGTTTACAAGAAAACATTGTTAATGTGAAATTTACAGACTACACTGCAGCTCCATTACAACGCGGTCACGCATAGCGCGATCTCCATTATAACGCGGGTCGCTCGTGGATCCCAATTTTTTTTTTAAAATATCGAGAAAAATAAAAACAAAGAAAAAAAATTTAAAAAAAATCGTCGGACGTCGTAGTCATCGTGTAGTTAGTTGATTCATGATTTCTGCAAGTTTATTCAAACAAACGAAGTTCAAAGTCCATGAAAGGATTATTATTAGTATGTTAGCAAATGTAATACATGTACCTTTAATCAGGTAATCATGTTAATAGGCATATTTATTAATCAATTCAATTACACATAATTGTCGCTAAATAAATGGTTGCGTGTTCGATCGCCTTTCTTTTTCTTTACTCCCAGGTGTAATATTTAGCGTTCTATAAATAGACTGGTGTTTCAGCATTATCTGGGTATGGGATCACGTGGTCAATTGTTTACACTGCAGCCCACGGCAATCTCGCTTAAATCGTAAATTTCATTCATCAATATGACTTGCAGCGTAAACAATAGATCACGTGATTATGCACGTATCAACCGCATGAATAGGCAGGACACATGACCATAGGCATTATTTATTATCAATTAATCCGTTTAAGCGTCTGTTGATCGCAAGTAGTATACATTGTAATAAGCGTCTGTCTATCGCGAGCACTATACAACGTAATGAGCATGATTTTATAAATAACTCATATGTTTAATACATTAATACATACAAGTTTGTATGTCATAGGCATTATTAATAATTACTTTAACTTCTGTTCAAATGACATGATTTTATATGGGTCCGTTGCTAATGGAATTCCCGCAATAGTTGGTAACCGAAATGCGAATGATACCAGTAACCCGTGCAGTACCAGTACCCGTGCATGTCCCGAAATTTTATAACGCGGTACGATTCGATCGCGGTTTGAAATCTTGGACCCCGACCACCGCGTTATAATGGAGCTGCAGTGTATCATAATTTTGCACTTACGAACATTTTAGTCGTACAACGTTTAGTGAAACGGGCCCCTGGAGACTTGTAGCTAAATAAACTTCTATATTTCAAGTTTATATTGACCGTGGATGAGAAACTGACTTACCTTGAACCAGATCTCGGGCTTGGCCTGTTTAAACTTCACCTTCTTTACAGCATAGATCTTGCCATCCAGCTTATTCTTGCTCTGTAACAACATAACCTTCATATATACACAGTGATCCCACAGGTTGAAGTAACGGACCGAGGTCTATAAATACATTAAATATGCCTAAAAGCGTCAATAAATGGAAGAAAAAAAGCTAAACATTTTTTTTGCTCCCTCCAATGGAGTCTATATGGAGGGAGCAAAACCAAAAAATCAGCTCTTTTTTTTCCATTTATTGACGCTTTTAGGCATATTTAATGTATTTATAGACCTTGGTCCGTTACTTCAACCTGTGAGTGATCCCTCACTTTCAATAGCACTCATATTCGACATGGACAAAAGTTATTTACCGATTGAGGTCTATGGATATAATACTTTTTATTGAAAATATCTGATTATTTTGTTTATTTATCCACAAAAGTATATGCTGAAAGTATACAACTCATCTGAACCGTCTCATCGAAATTATTCCAATAAGTTGAATAACACCACAGGGCTCCCAGTAGCGAGTTTATGCCAGGGGAAACTCGACTCCTCTATCCGCATTTCTTGTCATTTGGTCAAATTTAGGAGTCATAAGTCATTTGACGTCTCATTTCATCAACAAATTTTCTACAATTTCAAATTATTTGCTTACAAATAAACTATTTCACAAACAAGAAACGAGGCAAAGCCACGAAGGCCAGGTTTTTTCCAAGCATGGACACTTGGATAACATAATTATACCCACTTTTTGTAGACTAGATGGCCGTGGCCTGCATGTCGCGCCTTGGGGCAAGGCATGGACACTAAAAAAATAGATATAGTAGATGGAAAAACTTTAATGAAAAAAATTTAACCGGACACACGGACGTACGGACGGACAGACGGACGTATGCCAAAATGCCGACGATATCGCGCTTTCCGCAAGCGGGTGCGACAATGATGATAAACACCCATGTGAAGTATCAAGGTAATGGGTGAAGCAGTTGCAGAGATATAGCACACAAAAAAACTTTAACAAATAAATTCAAAGTAATTTGACCTTGACATTGCGCACAGGGGACCGCACGGGGTTGGGGGTTAGAATGAAAATATGGACGATGATAAACACCCATGTGAAGTTTCAAGGTAATGGGTGAAGCAGTTGCAGAGATATAGTACACGAAAAAACTTTAACAAATAAATTCAAAGTAATTTGACCTTGGCATTGCGCACAGGGGCCGCACGGTTGGGGGTTAGAATGAAAATATGGACGATGATAAACACCCATGTGAAGTTTCAAGGTAATGGGCGAAGCAGTTGCAGAGATATAGTATAACGAAAAAGTTTTAACCAAAAAATTTAACCAGACGTACGTTAAAAAGTTAACGTTGAAAATGGCTATGTTAATTACGTAGAAATAATAGGTGAAGGTAAAAAAATGGTCACATGTTGGATAGTTGTATGTGGTGGGCACCCCTTGGTTATGAAGCTGTGAAAGTTTGGTGATCCTAGGTGCTACAGTACCAAAGAAATGGACTTAAAAAAAGAAAACTTAACATTGTAAACGCGAAAACTTAACATTGAAAATGGCTAAGTCGACTGCGCGGAAAAAATGGGTCGAGTTAAAAAAAAAGTAACATGTTGGATAGTGATATGTGGTGGGCACCCCTTGATTATGAAGCGGTGAAAGTTTGGTGGTCCTAGGTGGTACAGTACCAAAGAAATGGACTTAAACACGAAAACTTAACATTGAAAACACGAAAACTTAACATTGAAAACTTAACATTGATTGTGGACGCCGCCCGCCGCCCACCCAAGCCCGCCTGCCGCCCGCCCGCTGCCCGCCCGCCCGGCTTTCGCCAATCCAATAGCCTGGATTTTTTTTCCAAAAACCTGGCTAATAAAACTGTCGAACCTAAGAGCAAATGCAATTATTAACCCTTACTACGCTAAATTAAATGTTGTCGTCTGGAGAAGAGATTCTCATGTGCTGTCAAAACAGTTTTTTTGTTGAGAATTAAGGCAAAAATATGAAAAATAGCAGACAACAATTTTCGTCTCCCACGTAGTGAGGGTTAAAGTCAAATGCCAATTGAGTTTAGGAGTCAATTCTTAAAAAGAATATGAGTAATTGACTCCTTTTTAGGAGTCATCGGGAGCTCTGACCATCGCTAGTGAGCAAGTGACCAAAACTACACAAAATAAAAACTTTTACACCAGTTAGTAAGTAATCTGACCCCGGCATAGCTACATGTATGCTATAGAAACACAATAAATCAGTAACACTGATAGATGTACACAAACATGACTGATCGAATGGTATTTTACAGAATGACTATATTAAGGATGATGATAAAGAAGCATAAAATCATATATGGTTACACGACTGCCGTTGTTTGACATCTCTCACAGCCGTGTTCAAACATACAGCGCATGCTGTTTGACCATGGCTGTAGATAATGCTCATTTCGGAGCCAAGCCAACACCTACGTAATGCATGTGTCTCATGATGTTACTAGAACGCGCCATTACGTCCCCAGATCAGTTTTAAACGGTCACACTGGAATTTTGAAATTGATGCGGCTGTATCACGCGACGTGTACTGCGACCCCGGAATATGTATGTGTAAATCAGCTGTTTGAATGGAGCAGGTTATCAAAGTACCGAAAGTTTGTTTGTTTGTTTATTGGTGTTTAACGGCCTATCAACAGCTAAAGTCATGTAAGGCCGGGCAAACGGGTTCGATCCCATTTTAACCTGCTGCATTGGGGGGAAAATCCCAAAATCAGAACGGCATACAGTGCGACCCCGTTAGTACACGGAAGTCCGGCGACATACAACCTTCCGTGTTGCTTATCCGAACCGTGCTATATCCGTTCTCGCCCAAGACGCATCATAATGTCAACAAAAAATACATGTACACTGTGACTGTGAATGAACGACGTCGCCAATGCCTATAATATGCCATAAGTTTTCACTGTTATCTTCGCATGTAATAAATATATTGAATCCAAGAATTGTTAACGTCATGTTTCATTTATTCATCAATTTCATGTAGAATGTAGATCTACGCAGGTCCGTGCAATCCATTATTGTAAATGCGTGTAGAAAAAAGTGTAGTAATGATGACGCAATGACCCAATGACCGATATCCTGTTCCATCAGCTGCAACATCACGGACAAGCTCGTGCGTTGCAATCTGTGTTCATATGGTGAGCACACAGGTGGAAGACTCGGGACCTATGACACCAAAATAAATGCCTATTAAAAAAATCCCATTATCCCACCCACCTGGTATCGTACTGTACATGACGTTAATAATAGAACGAGATCAAGTGGGTGGGGTAATGGATATTTTTGTAATTTTCTTTTCTTTGTGTCACACGTCCGACTATTCCACCTGTGGGTTTGAGTACAGACCTGTATAGACGTTGTTTTGCCCGACGTGTTATAATATTGCGCCAGTTCATGAGGTAATCAGGCTTATCACGTGAGATTTTCGACGAAGATGAATCTGATAATAGTGTACATTTTCTGTAAACGATATCAAATTTTGACGAATATTACATTAGTAATTATTACGCATTTGCTCTAAAAATGTTATCAACTTTCCGATATATTTGCAGAAAAAAGTCAAATCATTCTCGGTGAAAATCTCAGTTATATAATAAAGTTGATTATCTCGTGCACTGGCTCAATTATGACATAGCGAAACAAGGCCAGTTACACATTTGTGTACATGCGCCGGGGGCGTGGGCAGTGCTGTAACACTTTAGTTAATCTGGGTCGAGTTAATTCTGCGCGACTGATACGCGATCTCCGATTGGTCAGCCTTTACACCTAATTAATATTCCACCAATGGTGAGCGCGAATGCATGCCGGAAAAATGAAATCGAGCACATAACAATTAGCACTGCTTTGTTACTGGTCTTACTGATCTTATTCCCAGTTTGCTCGGATTAATTTACGAAATGTGCAAACGTGATCAGCTGCACATTCACATCGGTGAGATAAAAGGAGGCTATGCGTCCATAAAAAAAAAAATCGTCCATTTTGGGTCTAATTTCGGAAAGAATCGCAGATTTAACACCATTTCTGACAATAGTCGTGTAACGAATTTAACACGATTTTGATATACAAATAGGAAAAAAATTTGGGAGCCAAGGCATAACCGTGTACTAACCGAAATCGTGTTATAATGAAGCGTGTACTAACGGGGTCGCACTGTATTTACATCGAGAAATAAATATATTCAGCCCTGAAATTAAAATAACCTGACCTGGTGCCAGGTCCATACCACACCAAGTCACTTGGCCCCTTCCCTTAAAATAGGATCACGAATAATCGTAATACACACATAAGGGGTATAACCAGATTCAACTACCACATACAAAATGCCCAAGACGTATGTGAGGGCCAAACCAGGTCTCCAGTCGGAATTCCAGTAAGGATGAACCCCGATCGTTAAATTACCCATCGCATACTCCCACTTGCCACCCACAGGTACCGAAAGTACCGCATAAATGCTCAAATTGCATATTTCCAACGGAAACGTAACAATAACGTTCAACCATGTCCAACTCAGGAACTGTATGAACCTGCGTCATATGGCCTTGTGGTTCAAACAGTTCCCTCGTGTCACGGCGAACGTTTACCCACGGCTGGACATGGTCAAACCTGATATTATACCCTCCCCAGGAACTGATTTCAGTGGAAAACAAATACATTTTGGCAGTTAATATGTGGGCATATGGTGCTGCCAACAATGGTGAGTGGGGAAATATTCGGAGAACAATATTCGTGGGTTGACGGGGAATAGTTGGGAGGAGGATATATTGATCAACACCTGGGCCCGTTTCACTAAACTTCTTACGACTAAAAAGTTTGTAAGTGCAAAAATATAATAGTCTGTAAATGTCACATTAACAATGTTTTCTTGTAAACAATTATTGGATTTACATTTACTGAGCATAGGCTGCAAATTGCAGCCTATGCTCAATAAATGTAAATCCATCAATTGAAATTTCCAAGACGAAACTAAATTTGCACTTACGAATATTTTAGTTGTACAAAGTTTAGTGAAACGGGCCCCAGCACATTTTTGGCTGTGACTGGGCCCCATTTCTCCAGTCACAGCCACATTTATGAAAATGCCCAACATACCTTATACACAGATCCAAATCCTCCCTTGCCGATCTTGACCATTTCCACAAACTCTGTAGCATACCTCGATGTCTGGTTGACCATATCCTCAGCATGAGTGGACGGTCGCATGCCCGATACACTGAAAGTTTGTCAACTTCATTTACGGAAAATATTGCAAATATTTTTCAAGAATGTTCTTAGGTACAGAAATCACATGGCGTGTCTGAAATGATTTCGTACCTAAGAAGATGAGCGATTTTTCATGAAACATTTATGTTTTACGTAACTTTCATCAGTCACAAAATCAGAATTATCAGAATGTTTGATAATCAGAACTAGCTTACATGTGGACAAGGAGACATATCGATGGTCTAGTAACATAAGGTCGTAACTGCTATGCTTTAGCATAGCAGTTACGACCTTATGTTACTAGACCATCGATATGCTTGCCACAGTTTTAGGCAGCAATCCTGGAGAAGGCATAGAGAATAACGAGCCAGAATATTTTGATATAACGTTTCTCAGGTGAGTAGTATAAGAAAGGCTGGTTCCAGCACAGTTCACCCCCTAGGGCCAGCCAGGAAACGCATTCTGGAGGAATTCCGAGGATAAAGGATGCAACAAGTTAATATCAGTCAGCAAATATTCGGTCAATGCATAGTGAGTTGCGTGATCACTGCTGGATAAGAGGGATTCTGGTGCGCCTTTCACAGGTGGGATATATCACATACACAACAGGGGCCCCCAGAACTGGACCGCTGGCGCATAACAGGTACATTACAGCAGTGATGTAACTACTCGCGGTCAATGAAATCAAGTAAATGTTTTTGAGTTCGAACACATGATAAGTAGAATACCAATAAGTGTCTTTTGATATCAAGATTATCAGACTCGGCTCGCCTATGTGTTTCAAAGTCTTGCCTGATAAAACTACAGTAAGCGAGGCGAAGCGAATACCCCCCCCCCCCCCCCCCCCACCCCCGTGTGGGCCCAGGTACCCCTAAATATGTAAACAATTTCAAAGTGTGTGGGCTTGTGACATTGACTCGGGGCTTAGCGGGGGCGGCACGAACATGAATTTGTCACAGGGTGGTAGAGATCCATTGGAGATATGCGTGTGTGAAATATGAAGGAGATGCGAGCAAGGAAATAGAAGGTATAACCGATTTCTCTGATGTTAAGTTTTGTAAAGAGACTAAGTATGTGACCTTGACCTGAAGATAAGCGAGGGCTTGACGTCACAGCATGATAGTACAACCTTAGAGGAATGCACAAGTGAAATATTAAGAATTTTCAAAGAAGGAAATAGAAGTTATAACATATTTCTCTGATGTTAAGTTTTGAAAAGGGACTAAGTATTTGACCTTGACCTTGGGATCAGCGGGGGTTGGACGGTTGTGGATTTGGCACAGCATGGTAGTAGAGCCTTACAGGAATGCATGTGTGAACTATTCAGCATTTTAGATGAAGGAAATAGAAGTTATAACATATTTCTCTGATGTTAAGTTTAGTGACGGACGGACGGACGGAGACGGACGGACGGACGTCTTTACTTTCAGGTAACTATGTGGCTTATCGCATGTTAAATATTAGCCACATAAAACCATTTTTAGCCACATAAAACGATGTTTTAGGTGGCTAATTGTAACCAACCCTATCCTTTAACAAGTCCATAACCCTGTGGGGCTAGCCACATAAGTACCCGAATGTCTGCCCGGACGGACGGACGGACGGATGGACGGACTCCAGTATACCCTCCACAACACGTTGCGGTGGGGTATAATGACACTATCCTGAAATTCTCATTGCACTATTCACAAGGTCCACTTTCTCAGGCAGCGCTCCATACCTGCTTGGTAAGGCTGGCAGGCAATCGGGATTCGATCCGGGAAATGGTGGTAGACAAAACAGGGAGCTCTGAAAGCACACAATCATGTGACCAACAACTACAAAACATGGCATTTATTCAGTGCAGTGTACAGAAGCTCTTGATCTATCATTGTGGTTGCATAATAAGCATGTTTTATCATGATGTGACATACATTTAAATAGTAGCAATACATTCTGATTGTGTCAACAGTTAGAAATCACTTTTGTCACATCACATGAGGTATGATATTAACGACAAACAAACAATTTCTGGGATAAATGAACGACGATTATAAGTGGCTAGAGGTCAATTGACGAGTCCAACAATATTTACACCAGATAAAGTATCACATCATAGCCTCGCTTCCGTGTATATTATAAACATGATATAAAGCATGTGTATATACATGTCACTATCATGCATATTGGTTCTGATAAACAAGGGGCTGTTTCACTAAACTTTGTACGACTAAAATGTTTGTAAGTGCAAAATTATGAGTCTGTAAATTTTATATTAACAACGTTTTCTTGTAAACAATTATTGGATTTACATTTATTGAGCATAGGCTGCATATAAATTTAAATCCATAAATTAAAATTTGCAGACGATCTTAAATTTGCACTTACGAACATTTTAGTCGTAAAAAGTTTAGTGAAACGGGCCCTAGGTGTGGCTCAGTGGTATCGGTGCGGGAGAATATCATCGAGTTGGTAGAACTTTGTTCATTCTATCTGGTCGAGAGTTCGAATCTCGCACATGTTTTCGAAATCAATATAGAAAAGCAATACGTTTATAGGTATATTTACCTGTCTCACCTATTTTGTCGTTTGTTTACAAACGGTTTGTTGATAAACAAGTATCAACTTATTGTCTGCGGACCATAATTTTCAAGATTATTTACGACATTAATTCCTTAATTATCTAAAACCACAGGTATGACATATATCCCCATCCACATGGATATATTTAATAGTTGCAAAGGTAACAAATATACTAAGTTGGAACTGACCCTTGTGTACAAATTCCATGTGTCAAAATATATTACAAGAGTCAAAATTGTCCAAAGGGTCACTACCATAATCAACCTAAATATTCAGACACAATTTATTCTGGGAAACACACATTAATATATGGTTTCTCACAACAAGGAATGTCCAAATATTTATGGTTAGTATGGTCATAATAGTTTATCACAGCAACACTATATTTGGATTAGGGTTATTACGGTATATAAAATCCTGCTGATTGTCTGTGGTACCTTGTTGTATTTGTGGATGGCGGCTATAAGCATACGATGAACGCTCAGTCGGTACTGGGATCGCAAGCTGCTCATTTCGTCCATGATCAACAAAGGGGAGACGACATTCAACTTGGTCAGCTGTTCACAGATCGCTGCAAAGGGAGGTAAGTGTGCAGCATAAATGGACTGAGATGGGCCATTTGTGATGTATGCTTATCTCCCTTAGCTATACCATGATCACAACAAGGGAGACAACATTCAACTTGGTCAGCTGTTCAAAGATCGCTGCAAAGGGAGGTAAGTTTGCAGCATAAAGAGATGGTCTATTTGTGATGCACGCTTATCTGCCTTCGCTATACCATGATCACAACAAGGAAGATAGCATTCAACTTGACGAGCTGTTCATAGATTACTGCAAAGGGAGGTAACCATGTAATACCATATGGAATATCATATTACAGATGACTAGTTGAACGCGTGTTTTTTTATGTCTGTCAAACGCAAAGTAATATACACAGGCGAGGATCCAGGATTTCGGGTTAGGGGGGGGGGCGTAACTATTTTGCAATACTTGACTATATTATCGAACAAGCTATGTTCGTTCGATAATATAGTCAAGTATTGCAAAATAGTCGACCGAGCAGAGGGATAGCGCTAGGGGGGTCCGGGGAATTTTTTTGAAATCTACATCGCATTTCATGCGTTCTGGCGCATTTTGGAGCAAAAATATTGACACTGTCACAGTATGTTTACACATGATTTTTGATTGAAAACGTTTTAAATTTTGAAACAATAAGACAACGACCGAAAAATGCATGGAATACATGGCACTTGGCATGAAACGTGCCTTGTAACTTGTAAAAAATCTTGAATCCGCCCATGATACAGAACGAGCTGCTAAAAGGTAGCGCATGACAGTTGTGGCCAGTGTAACACAAGATTGGTCTGAACATGAAGAGTCTAATCAATGGTAACTCAGTCTGCGTGATAAGGATGCACAATATTATTCAATGGAGGAAACAAATTCAATAGTGAACAGTGTATTGATCAGGCTATGTGGATTTGTAGGCTGACCTGGGGCTAAACTGGACACAAATTTCACATTACGTTCACATAACATCAGCATCACTTAGCCCCACTCACAAAAAGTAATATGATTAGTACTAATCTTACTACTTTTATAATAGGTATAACCAAATTTAACTCTCAAGTAGCAAGAAAGCCAAAACTGTAACTGAGGGCCAAACCAGGGATTAAGATTATGCACTGGTGTGGGACAATGAATATTTGCCGAGTTTCTGACGACTTATTCTGATCACGAGGGTGGAATATCCTTTTCTCGCATACATTTCAATGTTATTTCCGAAGCCACGCCCATGTGGGATTTTTCTGTCTCACACGGCTATCTCACACGGCTGACCTGTCACACACTGCCGGAACTACTTTTTGTGTATTGGCTTCCAAACGTCGTCTGCATTGCTTACAAACACACGCTCTCTACACAGTACTGTCAGTAGACAACAATGTCAACAACGTCGCTCTGGATTTGTTATGTAGGCTATTATTTATTTCAGCTTTTATCCAGTTTTATCAAATTTGCGTAAATTTGTGGGACGAGTTGTGTAAGAGGCGTCTGTAAATCAGTTGGCCAAACATTATTATTAAAAAAAACACATGTAATTGACAGCAAACTATTTACCTCGTATGTTGTTGATTCTTCCCCAAACATATGTATAGTGACAGTTGATAGTGATTGGAATATTTGTTTAATAATCCAGTGATCAAGAATTTCTTGAAAACGGCAACGTGTTGAAATGACAAATGTCCGTCGGAGTGAAACTTTCGGCGGACTGATATTTGCGTAATTGAAGACAGCGTGTCGGAATTAAAATAAATACTCAAAATAAAAACATAAAATGATTCTGTAAACATTATTGTACAAATTTGAATCGAGTATATATGGTCTATTTTCAATATGTATATGAGTTTGTCTCGTACTACGTCCTATTTATTTTGTGTATGTAGTAATTGGGTTTACACATGATGTCATGGGCGTCTTCAGACCGTATTTTTATTGGGCCGTTATGTGTTAAATGTTTCGATCCAATGTAGGAGACTGTAATTTGTTGGTGTAATGTAAATTTTATTTACACCCATTTGTTGATACACGTTATGCGATTGTGTGGTTGTATTGGTGATAGCATATAAAGAAAAAAAGTTAGTATTATACTATGGTGGTTCGTTGATGGCGTACTATGGCTAAACATGATTCTGGACTTAGTAGGTATGCGAGAAAAAGTATTCCAGATATACTCTGGTGTGTGACTAAGGATATTCCACCCTCGTGGTCAGAATATGTTGTCAGAAACTCGGCAAAGCCTTGTTTCTGACAACATATTCTGACCACTCGGGTGGAATATCCTTGTCACACACCGGAGTATATATGGAATACTCTTAGTCCCACACCAGTGCATAATCTTAATCCTTGGTTTGGCCTTCAGGTACATTTTTGGCTTTCTAGCTGAAGAAGATTATTGATGAAAAATATTTACAAAATTTATGATATTTTTAGTAAATTGCATCACAAGTTGATGAAATGTTCAAAAAATGCGCATTTATGGTTTACGAGACCAGTGTAGATATGCACAGTCTGATCAGGATCTGCACTGTTCGCCATTCCATCAATGAAACACCCGTCATGCTTTTAAAAAGGTGATTAGATCGTTTTCGGTCTACATCATTGTGCTATTTGATCAGGGTCACAAATCCCATAAGCCCCATTTCTCCAGTCACAGCCACATATGAGACACGCCATGTGATTTTTCTACCTTCGGACATGAAATACGTTTACAAAATTTACATTATATTCCGCTTGTACTCTGAAAATGTTGTCAACATTTGACTTTATTTATGAAAAATAGTGTAACTTGTAAGCGTATGCATATTTAATGAAATTACACAGATGTCCGAAGGTACGAAATCACATGGCGTGTCTCATATGTATTCAAGGAGAACACTGGAGACTTACACTTGAAGATGTCCTGTGACTGCCTGCTATCGCGGCTATACATGATGCACAGTTGCTCCAGGATGGATATCAGCAGCAAATGGTTGGGCACGGACCGCGGCAGAGCAACTTGCTTCCTCCCGACCTCACCGAGTGGGTTAGGGTCCGAGCCCGCCGACACGCCAATCGACAGTGGAGCGTTGTTGTGGCTCGAGTCCAGCGACGTGTCTGTGGACGTCGAGTGGTCAAAACTGGACATCAGCGGTTTACCAATACACTCAGACAGGTCAGAGTCTGCGGAAAAAAACAAATTAGACAGAATCTTCTAAAACCATGAATTATGATGATGGTATGTGTCTGTCAAGTCTCTGTGTGTCACATGTAAATATCGTATAAGTAACTCTTCAAGCTATATCGAAGTAACGGCATGATTGAATGTCCCCAAATGATGGATGGACAGTGCAGATCCTGAGATGCTATATGCCATCCACCCAGGAAGCATAAAACTTGATTGATGGATTGGGGTTTTATGTCCATTCAACAGCAAGATCATATACAGATTATGGGAATGTACCTGTATGGGTGATGGGAGCACCATAAGTTCAGCACTGAAATTATAATAAAACCTTTCAGTACTGAATCTATGACCGAACTGCTCCTGTTACTCGCTAGCACAGTATAGTCTACTTTTATTTATTTATTGATCTGACAATTTTATTTTTCCGTTTAAAAATGATCTGACATTTTTATTTTTCCGTTAAACGGAAAAATAAAAATGTCAGATCAGTAAAAACAGGAGTTGTCAGAAGACAACGAAGCTCGCCTGTTGGCAGCCTTCACTCAAACTTGGCACAGTTGTATAAACAAGAGGGCCATGATGGCCCTAATTCGCTCACCTGACTCCATGAACACCAGAGGAGAATGTGACATTGAGTTCATGTGTTTTAAAAAAAATTGTGCTATTTTTAGATGGCGGTCATCTTGGATTAAGCGACGACTCTCATTTTACCAAATCTGAAAATGCTTCACCCAAGGATCTTGACTTCCTATGAAGTTTGGCCAGCATCGGCCATGTGGTTCCTGAGAAACAGACGTTCAAAATCTCGAACAAATGGACCTTTTGGTGGCCATCATGGATGTTATAATCATCCGATTCCGTTAAATTTTGCACCAGAGCAATCGCCTCATCGATACCTTCAATTTGTTATATGACATGACCATATTCGGTCAAAAATAAAATTTGATCCCAATTTGACCCCACGGGCCACGCCCATTTTTGACCCCGGGGTCACCATTTTAACAACTTTGAAAGAGCATTGTACATCGATCATTCCTACCAAATTTTGTCGACATCCGGTTGGCGGTTCTTGAGAAGAAGATTTTTAAAGAATTTGTGCTATTTTTAGATGGCGGCCATCTTGGATTACGTAATGACGTCATTTTAACAATTTTGTAATCCCCCTACCTAAGGACCATGACCATGAAGTTTGGTAACTATAGGCCCAATGGTTACCGAGGAGAAGACGTTTGAAAATGTTCACGGACGACGACGGACACATTGCGGTAACAATAGCTCACATGAGCTTCGCTCAGGTGAGCTAAAAACATGAATATTATATAACTTGACCTTCGGTTAAGGGGTGTGCGGTGGACCTTGACATTGGGGTCAGTGGTGGAAGGTGGGTCATGGATTTGCTATAGCATGATATAGCATATTAAGATGAATGCATGTATTAAATATCTATGCGCTCCTTGAAAACAGAAGAAAAAAAAAATTTAACACAACGTTAAGTTTATGAACACACTAAGTTGGTGATTTTCTACAGCATGATAGCTATTCACATGAGGAATGCATATATGAATATGCTAAGTTTGTGACCTTGACCTTGGGGAAAGGGGTGGGGGGGGTCATGGATATGCTGTAGCACAATAGAGGATCATCAGATGAATGCATGTATGAAATATCAAGGCGTTCCCTGTAAACAGAAGTTATAAACTAGAAAATGTGTTCATAGAACACGGATGCCCCACATATCGCTTTGATAATAAATGAGGCCAAATTTCAAATTTTTTTTTACCCGAGCGTTAAAAGTTTTGTGACAGACGGATGGACGGACAAACAAGGGTAACACTAAATGCCACTATCGTGGTGGGGCATAAAAAACATTTACTCCAAAGTTAAGTTTATGATGTTGATCTTGGGGAAAGGGGTGGGGGGGGGGTGGGTCATGCATTTGCTGTAGCACAATAGAGGATCATCAGATGAATGCATGTATGAAATATCAAAGCGTTCCCTGTAAAGAAACAGTAGTTACACAACATTTACACCAACGTTAAGTTTATGGACATGCTAAGTTGGTGACCTTGACCTTGGGGTAAGGGATGGGTGGTGGGTTGTGGATTTGCTACAGCATGATAGAGGGTCATCTGAGGAATGCATGTATGAAATATCAAGGCGTTCCATGAAAGGAAACAGATGTATGTATGAAATATCAAGGTGTTCACTGTAAATAAACAGAAGTTACACAACATTTACCCCAACGTTAACTTTTTGAACATGCTAAGTTTGTGACCTTGACCTTGGGGTAAGGGTTGGGTGGTGGGTCATGGATTTGCTACAGCATGATAGAGGGTCATCTAAGGAATGCATGTAGGAAATATCAAGGCGTTCTATGAAAGGAAACAGATGTTATAAGACATTTACCCCAACGTTAAGTTTATGAATGTGCTAAGTTTGTGACCTTGACCTTGGGGTAAGGGATGGGTGGTGGGTCATGGATTTGTTATAGCACGATAGAGTATCATCAGATGAATGCATGTATGAAATATCAAGGCGTTCCATGAAAGGAAACAGATGTTATAAGACATTTACCGCAACGTTAAGTTTATGAATGTGCTAAGTTTGTGACCTTGACTTTGGGGTAAGGGTTGGGTGGTGGGTCATGGATTTGTTACAGCATGATAGAGGGTCATCTGAGGAATGTATGTATGAAATAACAAGGTGTTTCATGAAAGGAAACGGAAGTTATAAGACATTTACCCCAACGTTAAGTTTGTAGACGCCGACACCGACGCCAACGACGCCTGGGGTATGCCATAAGTTCTTCTGCACTTCGTGCAGGCGAGCTAAAAAACCAGATGGCCGCAGCCCGCATGTCGAGCCCGCCAAGGCATTTGATGGTCTCAGAGTGTATTTATTTGAGGTTTGAATTAAGGGTTATATAGGGGAGATAAAATGTATGTAAATGCTTTAAAGGAGATATACGGTAACCAGGTTCTGTTTTCGCGGTACACTTATGTATTCATAATTTATACAATGTATATCAAATAAAACAAATTTCACAGTAATCCGACCAGTATGTGCCGTTCTTTTACGGATTTCATATTCCGGACAGCCAGTTTTTCCAGCCGTCACTGCACGACTAGCTTCCCCTTATTTTGCTTACCACAGTTATTTCCCTTTGTGGTCACGTGGGTAGATGACGTATTAGTAGTACTTCCGAAATGTATGCATAATACGATTATTACACCCAATAGTTCAACAGACTACTTGGAGCTCCAGTTTATATAGGATCCTAGCTGTACTGTATAAAGATAAGAATGACCTAAACTACATACTGAAATTCGACAGTGGGTGACAAAATGGACATACTGTGAAATTTTTAACAGCTGTAGGATACCAGTCTGTATAGACATTGTACATGTATTTATATTTACATCGTCAGGTTAACATCTATGTTCCCCGATAGTACTTATATGTAATGCTAAATCAGACAGGCAACATAGTAGACACTTATCAGAGCTGTCAGGTGCATAGATGGATCTGGTGCGATGCTGGTCAAACTGTCATAACATCATTCTTGTAGGCCAACCTCCACTTACATTTAAACCATGCTGTCAATGGGGTTAATTATGGAATGCCAAACGCCGAGGTCATATGTTATTTGAACATTGCGTACACATCTGCTGTACTTATCAGAGCGATTAATTGCCCTGCCAATGGTCCCTACCACGGTGGGCACTGCGACTGAGAAGGTGCAATAAGCCAAACACAACACAGGGCTTATAGGGCGTTTGCGACCAGTGCAGATTCAGTTCAGCCTGTGCATCCACACAGTCTGAACAGGATCTGCATTTTTTCGGCATTTCTTCAATGAAACACACTAACCAGCAATCTAGATCGTATTTACACTACAGGAGTGTTATATTTGATTAGGACCTACACTGGTCACAAATCACACAAATCCCAGTCACAGCCACATATACATGTAGGACCACGCTATGTTTAATCAACGTAATACAAATTTGGAAAAACAACAATTTTTTTCTGGAAAACATCTTTAGTTTTTAACATCAAGTCCAAACATTTTCTACATGTATATTATAAATAGTAAAGAATTTTACTGCCCATGTGAAAATTGAATATATAATTTTAATTCTTTTTATATTTCAAAGAACAAAATCTGTGATTTAGTTATATTTTCGTATTCAAAAACAGTATTTACGGAAAAACAAGCGAGGGGTTCAAATTACACAATTTTAGTCCTGCAATATAACAATCATCCATGTGTAAAAACAAACACATCAAGATTGGATTTTCGGAACTGTAGAAAGCATCCTGATGTGCAGAGTGTATCTATTCTTCCATGTCTGTCAAACTGGACTCAACCAATCAAGGTGTGGCCTCGCGGATTCAATATACACCTACCGCATTATTGCTGACATCTGGCGGGCAACCATTTGAACATAGCTTCACACGTCTGTCACTGACTAGGACAGATAAACAAAATGGATTCAACCAATCAGCATATAATAGGTGTGGCTTCGCTGAATTCAGAAAACATCTGTCTCAAAATCCACTGCGTGTCACTGATTATTTCAGCTCAAAATAAAGAATTCATTTCAACTCGAAATTGTCAAAATACAAGTATGCTGAAGTGACTATCTGCAAAGCTTTGCAGAATCAATTTACGAAATGTCAGAGATTATCTCAGCATTTTGTAAAAAAATTGAAATTTAACATTTAATTCCACATTTTTTTCTGATTCTGGCTCGGCTGTCTGTTTGACCGTGAATTACAACTGACTCCCGCACAGATAGTCATCGCTGACGTTTGCAACCAACGTATAAATAATCCAAGTATAACTAGGCAAAGAAAAAAATAACAATTAACATATATATTAAACGACAAAAAGGAAGAAATAATGTAACAAATAAATGATGTCCGTAAATCCAAACGATATTATATAAGAAACCTTTATCCACCAATCAGGTAAGCTGTACTACTGCTACGTCATAGCGGTTATTTTTGCAGCGTCACCTCGCACCAATAGGTCGTAGTAACAGAAGAGATAAGCGATGACCAATTGCCAGGCTCTGTATAGGTGTCAGATACAGTGCGATATGAGAAATCTCAATATCACGAAAAATACAATCGAAGCAGAAATCAGTTATTAGGGTCGCCTTTGTTGTTTTTAGAGCATTTTGAAGAAAATAAGTGATAGTTTGTAATGTGACCTTTAATGGAACAGTCTGAAAATAAAAATGACATACGTTATCCTATTCCAGTTACAAAGCACACACATGTATCTTGGTGTGCACTTATGGCTATATCAGTGGAATCTTTCTAAACCAGGCACCCTGGTGTATATAGAATGGTCAAAACTGTAATTCAGACACTCACACAGTCAGTGACATGAACAGTATTATATTGACCGACGTGCAAGCTGACCAGGGGCTAGACAGATCACAAACATACCGGTACATGGTCATTTGTCTCAACTGATGAACCAAACATAACTACCCGCTTTTTTTGCGATTTTTTTTGCAATCAGCAGTGATCAAAGGCTAAATTATTCTTCCTAGGGAATAAAATTTGATCACAAGAAAATTGCTCTCAACAACAAGAAATGTGGCCTGTTGGCACACAAATGCCCCCGGTGGTAGATTGGAGAAACTGTGGCAAAGTTAATTAAGCAAAAGTGTACAGTATTCATAAGCACAGTTATGAAGGTCAAAATGTCAAGATCATATTAAGGGCAGCATGGATGTGTGGCATTTGTCCACAAGTATGATGTATTGGAATATTAAATAATCCATCAAGGGATGTAGATGTTACATGACAGAACTGAGAAACTCCGGCTGCAAACTTCTTAACGTGTGAAAAGGTTCAAAGTTGTGAAGGTCAAAAGGTTAAGGTCATGTTAAGGGCAGCATGGATGTGTGGTATTTGTCCACAAGTATGATATATTGAAATATTAAAGTATCATAATCCATCAAGGGATATAGAAGTTGTTACAGAATTGAGAAACTCTGGCATACTTCTTATTGTGTGAAAAAGTTCAAAGTTGTGAAGGTCAAAAAGTCAAGGTCAAAAGATCAACGGCATGGTGGGTGTGTGGCATGCATTTGTCCACAAGTATGCTGTGTTAAAATATTTAAGTAATCCTTCAAGGGATATAGAAGTTATGACAGAATTGAGAAACTCCCGTCCAAACACTATATCCCTACGTCTCTACCGAGACCGGGGGCATAAAATATATACAGTGGAACCTCTCTAAACCGGACTACTAGAAACACATGGGATCATAATTTTGATGGGTTTCTTGGCAATTTATGTCAGGTGATAATGTCTGTTTGTAATCGCATAGCACTCGATTATGGCTCGGAATAATCAAATGCCTGATTTACAGTGAAACCTTGCTAAACCGGACACCCTGGGAACCTCCCAGGGTGTCCGGTTTAGCGAGGTTTCACTGTACATGTACATGTATATAATTTTGACCAATGAATTCATCGGAAGTAGAAACATATGTACATGTAGTCAAGCAGATATGTGGCTGTGACTGGAGAAATGGGGCTTATGGGTTTTGCGACCAGTGTAGATCCAGGTCAGCATGTGCATCCACACAGTCTGATTATGATCTGCACTGTTTGTCATTCCAAAGAAATACCCATCATGCTTCTAACAAACAATATTGATCGTTATCAGCTTAAATGAGTATGCTATTTAATCAAATGCTACACTGGTCACAAGTCCCATAAACCTCATTTCTCCAGTCTCGTATATAAACAGTGTGACTAAGAATGTACCATCAAATGTGTGAATGGGTCCTGGCTTTTGTAGTTTCAGTTTGAAGCTTGGTTTTGACACATTCTTGCAAGACTGTGCATTTGGAGGCAGTTGCGAATCATCCATTATGGCTCTGAAATACAAACATGTTGGCAATCACAGATGAAATTCTCCCAAATTAGTTATTTACAAAATTAATTACGAGACCAGAATAACTAACTGGAGAAAAGTCGATGGCAAAATACCCACTTTTACTCTGTCTGCCAATATACAGTGAATTTCTAGATCATAAAAAAGTTGATATAATTAATACCCGAGAAGTTGAATTAAAACTTGAATATCACTTTGTGCATCTCGACACCATAAACATATGACATACCCAGAGCTCCAGATAAAATGGCCAAAAACCCAATTGAAAAATCAGAAGTAGAGAGTATCAAAAAGCAATGAGAACAATTGTGGTACCTTTATCATGCTGCAGAAAACAATAAACAGACCACAAATATAGCTTATTTTTCTTATTTTTCCATGAAAACACATCTTGGTATTTCATTAGAATTGTCTCCAAGGAGACAATTCTAATGAAATGCCAAGATATGTTTTCATTTCGAAACAAACTATTCAATAATTGCTGTCAGTTGATGTGTAAACAGTAATGTGATTTTATTTTACCCAATTAAAATTTGAAATACCCAATTTGAAATACCCAATTGCTTCAGTAATGATGAAGTAACAATACTCAATTACTAACTCCTTATCTGGAGCACTGCATACCAAGTTTCAAGTCTCTACCTATTACTGTTTTAAAGTTTATGAAAATTGCAAAGTTCTAAGTCGAAAAGGGGGAGATAATCCATTAAAAATATCAAACTTAACGTAAGAAGTAAGACGTGTATCAGGTCGCTTACCGTTGTGGTTATCAGTCAATAACAAGCATAGCCGCTAACTGGTTCATGTCGGAATTAGGATTTAATTCCAAAGTGAAAGTAAATGGTAATGCAGTCTTAGAAACTAACGTCTTATCACAAGTTAAATACAAACAGCGATGATTGCCAGTACATTTACAACAAGGAAATTGTAAATATTAGACATTCATAAAGCAGAATTTACGGAATATTCGAGAACGTTCCGAAAGTGACGAAATATTTTGTTTCATCACCGTGGAGGCCGCCATTGTTGTTGTTGTGGTGTATGTCTGTTGTTGTAGGAAACAGACAACCAATTGATTTCCCATAGACCCACATTCACACAAACATGACAATCGCAAACTACCTGCGACAAAATCAATTGTGTTACTTCCGTTCCTGGAGTCAGTGACCTAAGCCGGTTCTAGATCCATGCCAAACACGGGGTCATGCGGGTTGATTTTCATGAGTTATTTCCCCTTTTTTGACGGAACCGTCTACTTTCACTTTCGAAATCTCCATCTCACCCCCACATCAAGTCGTATACAGAAAAATTTAACCTGCATGTGTAGAGCATGTAAATAATATAATAAAATGTTTGGCACAGACATACCTTTCCTGCAGCATCTATTTTATTTATCTCTCTGTCATAATAATAACAATCAATGCCGTTGTCCTGAGAATTTACTCCTTGTTGCTAAGCTGTACCAGGACTGGTTTACCGTCTATATTATTCATAAGTTGACTGTGTCCTGTATGCCCCAGCCTCTCTACACTTTAGTCGATGTGACGTTTCACTAGTCACGTGACCCGATCTGTTTTTGTGGTTACTAGTAGACATAGCACTATGGCTTTCACTACCGTTCTCTATAGCAAAGAAAATAATAAATGAAACAAGTCAGATAATGAAAAATAGAAGTTAAACATGATATAGAGACATGGCATATGTTAGTCTAGGCACAGGCGATTGAAGTTCCCTCTCCACATTCAGAGCCCCCCCCCCCCCCCCACCCCACCCATACTATTATAAATATAAAGGCTGGCAAGCTTTTTGAATACTATTGAAAAAAGTCAGCTACGAACATCGATATTTCGGTCAATTCTACCCGCATTGTGATTATTATGGTGACATATTAACCACACATTGTTCTACTTTGTTCGTACATGCATGGGTCGTATAGCCGTCTTCATCAAATACTTTGTAGGGATAACTGTCAACTGCCACCGCACATCAACTATATCTAAATAATTGGGAATGTGTGGACAAACTAGATGATCACGGCTTCACCACAGACTACATAATGATGGACGGTGGCAGTGCTAATCGATCATTCACAAACATGCTGTTTGAGAACAATGCTAGAGAAAACAGATTTACTACGCTTGACATATACAATATGGCGCATAATTATATTTCAATCATACAGGACGTGAAGCACTGTATAAACAAAATTAGAAATGGGTTATTTGCCAGCAGATATTCAAATATGAACACATCAGGAAAATAGTTAGTCTCTGGTGGTTATACGCTATTGTATGGGATCATTTTCAAGAAGCTGCCAATTTCAATTCACACTTTGGTATGCGGATCCATAGAAAACTTACACGAGACCACATAGAATTAACGCCCGCTTCCAAAAATGCGAAATGAATTGGCAACCTCAGTAATGAACAGAGACATGTTATTCCTGATGCGTTCATATCAGAAGTCGCTGAGTGAATCTCGGACTACGCTGGTGACAAATGCCGTCAGGTCCTTCCTTCATAATTGTTGGTACACATACAATGGTTCCCTTATATACTACTTAGTGTTATACCACCCGTACTTTGATGCAGGCTGATCTGGGACTACAATGGTGACAAATGTCGTAATATACTTTTCTCACCTGTTGTAGCACATACAATGGTTCCTGTCTTTTGCTGGAATGTTGAAGTTGAAGAAAGCACATGCGACTGCATAATTATATAACACCTTATAGCAATGTTGCAACATTTATATGTTGTAGCTGTATTATGTATACATAAATGTATAATCATAATTGAAGCCGGCAGATACATTGACGCTATTACAAAACTGTGGGCTGTCCCAAGTCATTTATGTACATATATACATATCGTATTGTTTCTTCGTAAAGAAAATAAAAAACAGAAATAACATTTGAGAGAACACATGTACCGAAAACATGTACATTCGACCAGGTAACATATGTATGGCGGTTACATTTTGGTACATGTAGTGCATGTGTACGTATTCCGAAATGTAGATACACGAACACGTAAATTGCGCTTTTCCAAACATGTGTAGATTATTATATGTAAATGTTGCTAGACCACAATACAAATGGCAACAGTGATATATCAATACATATTGTACAGTAACTTATACATGTATACGTATATAACCTCTGTAATAAATAGACGAAATGTTAACGGAAATTGAAGATTGGAATTTCCTACTCAACTGTACAATACTAGACACAGTAAGAGGAAATGTGCTCCTTGATATCAATGAAACACTGAGCAGTATGTGTAACCTACAACTTTAGAACGTTGAACAATCAGCTCAAATCCAGATATTACCTGACTTAACGTTTTTAGACGAACTTGTACATGTACCCACCTCAACGGAACTAAATACAGACTCCATGTCTACCCTAGGCTAGTACATCAATCACGACGTCTGTGCTACACTCTTCATAGTGAGCGACGGAAATACCAGTAACAACGATAACAAAAGATAGAAAGATTTCAGCTCAAGTGTTATAATTATGTAAATACTGGTTGCGGTTGCATTGTGAAAGAGTATTTTTATTCTGCAAAATGGTTAGTCAACATTAAGGGATCAAAGAAAGAAAGAAAGAATAAATGGTTTACCCTGCCACTGCGCCTTGAAGTTTAATATAACGAAGGTTTAAACTGAAAAGAGGATTACTCGATTAACTATATAACGTTGAGAGCCATGTAGAAATTAGTTGGTTGGTAAGGTTTTTGTAGGACATATTTTTATTCTAGATACTAGTATTTCGCGAGTACAACCGCTGACAGTTGCAACACTGTGCTCGCTAACCCGAATGTTTTGTTTGTAACGCAGGTCAACTGACTTAAGTCGCCCTGCGTTACAGACATGCAATTCGGGTTAAGTGCTCGCCTCAACATGTCTCAGCACTTGACTCGCTCATACTCACCGGCGAGTGAACCCGCTGACAGTTGCAAGACATTGCTCGCCTAATGAGAGAGTACCGTAACTTACACGTGTCTCAGCACTTGTCTTCTTCAATGAAAACAATGTTGTTCATTGTCGTCAATGCCCCTGCCAGTCTGGGCCTAAATATATGTATCTCCCACGGACAAATTTGAGCCTCTGAGTTCCAGCAAGTGTTACAATTGTCAGGAGCTCGACTCGAGGAAGAAATCGCACCTCGGAATGCATGTAGTCTCGTACGTCATGTAAGCCATACGGATAATGTTGGTACTAAATAAGTAAATATGTATTCTCGTTCATTCATTTAACACCATTTAATATATATAGACATATAATTACTATCGATTCGCGTTGTTGTGTCTACCCGCTACTAACGGAACAATTCCTATTGTCACCTGTAGAAATCATTCAAAATGTCATTCCCCACCTGACCACTGGTGATGATTGCCTACGTGCGTGGGCGCCTGTTATATTATATATTTTTTCCAGCTGTATTTATGATGTATCTATTAAATGTGAAAGCGTATTTTTCACGGTTAACTAGTATACACATGTCTTTCCCGCCCGTGGTTGAACGGATGTGGTTCGTGACGGCGGCGACAATCATACACGTGGAATGAGTGCACAATTATATAGTCAACATATCCTCGACTTGGGATATTAAATGTCCACACATCTTCTCGTTCGCTCTATAGGAAAACGCTGCTGCCACCCTCTGGGCAGTAGTCAAAAATTTGATTCCAAGAGGTGGGAGTTAGATTAGAATTTCTATAATTACCAACTCTACCCCTCAACCCACCAGGAGGACGGTGAAAACAGGGGTCGATTGTTGATTATTTGATGTTGACCATTGTCTTCCCGCTCCAGTGGATGTTTGGAGAGTAATGGGTTGGAGGAAGCGTGCAACACCCAGGCCGGTTAAATGTACACATTCAAAAGTTGACAGAGAAAATGACAAAGAAAATCTCGCCAATCGGAATTAATAATTATATGACTATTTCCGATCAGTTAGGGTGGCGCTTGTTGTCAATCGACCTATTGCCTCCCCGTCACACATATACACCTTATTACATTTTCGCTGGATATATCTGCATTGCCAATCTAACTAGATAATAAGGCAGATTTGTATTCACTGACCGTCCCAAGACAGCTTACTCTCTGGTATGCTTTCATGTAACTTATTTCAGCACGTTATTACTTTGTGCTATGACCGTTGTACATGTACAGTATGTGATATTTATAATTATGATACATGGGTATGTGTTTGCTAACACTTTGATCTCCTTGGGATACATATTATTTTTTCGGTTATCGTTTTTAGGGCTGGTCATGGATGTCATTAAATTGTTTTGTATTTTTTTCACTTCAAGAATTTTAGGAGAATTTAAGGTTTTGACTCTATGCATAATCACATACCTTATTCACAGAAAAGTCAGCGGCTGGATGTCATTAACGACATACAACAACAACAAATCGCGCCTACACACAGTGGAACAAAACTCGTTTCTGAACAGTCTAAATAACGTGTCATAGGGAGCGAAGGTATGGATATACGTTTGTGAATACACCTTAGTACGGAAGCATGGAGGGGACATGTGTGTTTTTTTATTTATCTGTGGCCACGACTTATTATGTCGTGGCCACGAGATAAATAAAAAAAAACACACCTAAAGATCTCGTGGCCACGACATAATTCAGTGTGTTTTTTTTTATTTATCTCGTGGCCACGACTTATTATGTCGTGGCCACGAGATAAATAAAAAAAAACACACCTAAAGATCTCGTGGCCACGACATAATTCAGGTGTGTGTTTTTTTTTATCTCGTGGCCACGACTTATTATGTCGTGGCCACGAGATAAAAAAAAACACACCTGAATTATGTCGTGGCCACGAGATCTTTAGGTGTGTTTTTTTTTATTTATCTCGTGGCCACGAAATAAATAAAAAAAACACACCTGAATTATGTCGTGGCCACGAGATCTTTAGGTGTGTTTTTTTTTATTTATCTTGTGGCCATGAGATAAATAAAAAAACACACATGTCCCCTCCATGCTTCCGTACCTTAGAATGACACATGATCCAGAAAATTGGCCATTAGAAAATGAATAGCACCGTTTCGGAAGATGGACGTTTCGGACCATGAACGTTTCGGACCTAGCCGAGAACTTCACACAGACCCAATCAAATTGTGTTGGGGTGGCTGCAAATTATATGATTTTTTTTTGCATTTTATACTTGTCAATGAAACTAATGATAACAGAATCTGGTGATGGTGTCTTTGAGGGACCTGTGAGATGGACACATTTTTCCAAATTTCAAAGTCCGAAACGAAAAAAAAACGACAGGAGGGAAATAAAACACATCATCAGTGACACAAGAGATAATCAATCGCGTGATCAAATCATTCTATCTATCTCATACTGCCTACACCCCCGCCCCCTCAGCGGAGGTTATGCATCAGTCAATGTAAGTCCCCGCACCCCCCCTCCGGGGGAATAGCGGGGCTTATATTTTCGCTGCTGTGAAAGCCCCGGTAAAAGCCCCGCACTGCGGGGCATCATGAAATGTTAAGCCCCGGGGTATGCCCAGGTAAAGCCCGGTTAAAACCCCGGTAAAGCCCCCGGGGTGTGTCCCGGCCCATTTGTAAAAGCCCCGGTAAAGTCCCCGCACTGCGGGGCATCATGAAAGGTAAAAGCCCCGGTGTATGCCCCGGTAAAGCCCCGCCCCTCCCCCGGAGGGGGGGTGCGGGGATTCACATTGACTGATGCATTATGGGCAGGCCTGCGCGTCTGAGCAATTAGTAAAAAGGGAGAGTGCAAAAGTAAGAAAATAGTGGAGTGGAATATACAGGTGATAGTTTTATATAGGTGGAGAGATCGATTAGATCAAAGTGAGATTAAAAAGGGATAAAAACAGTGGTTCCAAATTAAGTGCTGTAGTGGAGTATGTTACCGACTCCATTTTTAAAGGAGTCAATGGATGGTAACCTTACAATGTTATGCAGGAGTCTATTCCACTCCACAACAGCCAGCGGAAAGAATGAAAATTTGTAATAGTCTGCAGTGGCCTGTATCTGTCTATATGCGAGGGGGTGAGACTGTCTAGTCGGTCTTATCGGTTGCTGGAGTTGCAGGCCCGTAGCCAGACCTGTTTGAAGGGGGGGTCGTTTTGAGGGCCTGAGGTATCTAGGGGGGTCTAAAAAAGTGGACCTCGAGGCTAAAAAAGTGGACCTCGAGGCTGGGCGGGGGGGGGGGTCGTCCGACCACTCCGACCCCACCCTGGCTACGGGCCTGAGTTGTGGTGACACTGGAACGGCAACAAGCTCATGGACAATCTTATAAAAAAGACATAATCGAGCATCTGCTCGCCTGTTTTCGAGAGTGCGCCATCCCAGTGCACACAGCATGAGTGAGACACACGCATATGTGGAGTAGTTATTTGCAACCCATCTTGCTGCTCTATGCTGCACCATTTCCAGTTTATGGATGTTTTTCTTAGTGTAGGGACTCCATACAGTGGATGCATATTCCAATATTGGACGGACAAGGGACTTGTAAGCAGTCGTGCGTATACCCTGGTGTTTAGGTTTAATGTTCCTTTTAATGAAACCTAATGCCTTATTTGCAGATGTGGTAACCTTATCAATGTGATGATTAATTGATAGGTCTTCACTACTATCAACACCAAGGTACCTGGAGTGCTTGACTGCTTCAAGCATCTGTCCATGCAATGTATATGTGGTTGGGATAGGAGCACAGGCTTTGGTGATGTGTATTACGTTACACTTACCTGGATTGAACTCCATATCCCACTGGAGTTCCCACTGATGGAGTCGATCAAGGTCATTTTGCAGTGTTAGTGATTCTGCTTCGCGAGAAATGGCAAGATATGCAGCAGTGTCATCGGCAAACAAGCGCACTTTGGAGGCAATGTCTTGAGGCAGGTCATTTATATATAATAAAAAGAGAATAGGACTGAGAACTGATCCTTGTGGTACGCCAGAAGTTGCTGGGACTGAATCCTGGATCCACGCGAGGTTATAGTGATGGAATTATTCACCATTACCCCACATATTAATTGGCATTATTATACATTTTTTATCAGGCGTAAATTTTCACACTGAAATCAGGGGCGATAACCGTGTTTCTTTAAACTACAAACGGACAGTACTATTTGTTCTCTGTATTTATTTTTTTGATGTGCAATGATCACACGTTATAATCTGTCGAAAATATTATTTTTTAGGTGACGCATTTAATTAGTATAAATAATTAAAAAATATCATGCCTCATTTGCATATGAAAATAGCCTGATACCACCAGTGACCACACGTCACTATCAGTAAAATAAGTATTACTAAATGATTACATCTGTTTAGCGGGAACTCGTCATTTTTAGAACTCGTGGAATAGTGACACAATTATCCACTTATTTAATTCCCATAAAGAACATTGTGTACCTACTGAGTGGGCATGTACTTTTGTAAATTTTCAGAATAATTAGTTTCAATAGTTTGTATTAGTTTTATAATACTAATATATTTTTTTTCAGATGGAAAATATCTCAAATATGTCACAATTAACTGCTAAAGTGCGAATCAGATCTGATTCTGCAGAGGAATCCTATGAATGGAATCATAACTCTGCCTACGGACGGTATGGGAGTAGTTTGCAAGTTACCTTCGCAACTAATAAAACAACACTCCCTTTACACAAATGACTAGTCTGAAAATTATTTTGTGATTATTGGATTGGACGGGAAATTAACATATCACACTCCATTCCAGTTACTTAGGGACGAAAGGGTTAAGAGATATTAGTAACTCCATTGATCGTGTTTGTGCTGATGACTGACTGCATCCGCACATTCTGATCATGATCTGCACTGTTTGCCATTCTATCAACAAAACACCTGCTGTGCTTCTAACAAGCAATAAAGATCGTTATCAGGCTACTGGAGTGTGCTATTTGATCAGGAGCTACACTGGTCACAAATCCCACAAGCCCCATTTCTCCAGTCACAGCCACATGTAATGGAGCTGTCTATGAAGGGTATATTGTGTGTTTAACCCTTCCTACGCTGTTGACGTAAATTTCCGTTTGCTGTTTTTCATTTTTGCTTTAATTCTTAAGAAAAAACTGGTTTTAACAGCACATGAGAATCGTCTCCACTGGACTGGAGACGATTCTCATGTGCTGTCAAAACCAGGTTTTTGTCGAGAAATATTGAGAAAAAAACATTTCCAGCAGACGACAACATTTAATTCAGCGAAGGGTTAAAATTTTATGCATACATATCTGTGTAAAAAATATAATTTCTGTGTTGCAGCTCTCAACAGATGCCAATGATCAAGAGTTAGACACTGGTTGATATTGCCGTCAGCAAATACAGAAGTTGGTCTCACAATGACGTCGCCTGAACTCAATGAATCTTCACTCAACAAACTTAGATTACAACTTCGCCGCTCATTCGCGTTCCTGTCAACATGCGTTCCCATATTGAAACAAATCTCTGAGCCATCTGCTGCAGTGCTAGCGTCACTGGAGAACCTGGCTGATCAGTATCAGTGCTGCTCTAAAGTGGACGTACAGAACATTCCCCTGTGCAAAGGTTTCCCAGATCTACAAGGGAAACTGTTGTACAAAATAACAATAGAATTGGAGAAGGAATTCTCAAAGTTGCGCAAGTCCTTGTAAGTTCAGATTTTGGTTTCTCTGCCCAGGCAGTAGCTGGGAGCAGGGCTTCTAAATTTTTCAGTTTACATGTACATGTTCATTGGGGGAAAAACATATTTTGATATGTGTTATTGGTTACTGCATCGCATCGCCGGTTTTTGCCTTACCTTTTTTTCGGGGATTCTGCACCTCTGACTTTTAAATTTCGACGTCATAAGTTTATGGAATAATTACATGTATGTGTGAAAGATAATTCGAGAGCCAAATCTTACTAAATAAAGTTCTATTTTATTCCATGCGTGATAGTGTCCCGAAATGGAAAAATATGTGTTGAGTAATTGAATGTAAATGTGTGTCTCTGTTGATATTGCGTCGGCGTGTATCAACAGTCAGATCAGCACGACTTCGTTGTCTCACCCTCCACACGTCACGGTCAGTAATGATTACAACCGCACGTGCATATTATGTACGATGTGATCGTACAAAACCGGGCTTATTGTATATTATGCGACTAGTGAAGACCAAAACGTGTTCACCATCAGTAATAAAAAATGCGAGATTGTAACGTGTCCCCGACAGGACTCGGAGACGATTCCCATATGCTGCCAAAACATGTTTATTAGAAAGAAAAAAATATTTTGACAAAGCATTAGAGGATTGTGGTGGGATGGGGGGGGGAGGTGGGGATAGCACACTAATCGTACCGGCTCCTTCGGGCCGACAATTACGTCTGGACCGATTGGCATTCTGAAATTTTAGAAGCCCTGGCTCGGAGTATCTGTGAACCTGGCCCCTGTTCACTTGCTCTAGTTTTATGTAGGGATGGGTTGTGGACTAGGGGTTAGAATGCCTGACTTCCAATCCGGAGGTTGTGGGTTCAAACCTCACCTTGGGCATCAAAAATACTTACATAGCATTTCCATCCCACTGGCCTGGCCCCTCCCCCCACCCCCATCCCCTCCACACTAGTTTGTATGTACCCTGAACAAATAATTGGGGTACATGTAGTCACCACTCTGTCTGTCTGTTTGCGGTGAAGTTTTCAGCTACCTACTCACGGTTGAGACATAATACATGTACTTTTATGCATGCATGCATGCATGCCCACTCGGTAGGTTACAATGTAGGGAGACAGATAGTTTTGTATATTCTGTAGATGACATTTTCTGGCAAAATAAACATTCATTTACCATTACCCCATGTATTGATTGGCATTATTATACATTTTATATCAGACGTAAATTTCCACACTGATATCGGGAGCGATAACCGTGTTTCCTTAAAATGTTAACAGAATTATCATTTATTCTCTGTATTTATTTTTTAATGTGCAATGATCATACTTTATAATCTGTCAAAAATATTATTTTTTCAGGTGACATATTTAATTAGTATAAATAATTAAAAAATAACATGCCTCATTTGCATATAAAAATAGCCTGACACCACCACGAGCCACTATCAGTAAAATAAATATTACTAAATGATTATACATGTATATGTATAGCGGGCACCTGTAATGTTTAGAACTGGTGGAATAGTGACACGATTATACACAATGACACACTTCCTATAAAGAACATTGTGTGCCTACTGAGTGGGCAGGTACCTTTAACATACTTAATTTTCATCATCAATATTTTCATTCTACAGTCCACCCATGTGGCCACTGTACTCAAGGTCAAGGTCAAATGCATTCAATGTTTGAGGGGTACATCACCAGTGGTACTTATTGCTGTAGTAATCTATTTCACTAACATTGCAAAGTATACTTTTCTAGCAAAGTATACTTTGAGGGAGAAATTTTCAATTGTAGGATAAATTTATTATTTTTTATTATACTGCATTTATTACATTATCACAGCCATTTTGGCTGTGATAATGTAATAAATTCAGTATAATATTTCTGCATATGTACTTGTAATCATCAAATATATGCAGTTGTAACTTGTTAGTTCTATATTAAATAATGTATTTTGGGAAAAATCAATGATTCCTCCCTCAAAGTACAATGTATACTTTGAAGTATACTTTGCAATTTTGATGAAATCGGCTACAGGTTTCTAACGATGTAATGATGCCGAACACAGTTGTTTAGACAATGTATTTACCGGTAAATTGCATGTTTATTGTTCAAAGAATCGGAAATTGTAGAAATTTGTTGCAAGTTCAAAATGATATTCAATTGTAGAAATGTTTTAACTATTTCAGCCAGGCAAGTTAACATTTTCAACCCTACATATCATAAAGCCAACATGTGCAAATACAGGAGACGCAGATGAGCAGGCTATTGTTCAATTCTAAAAGAACATCTGTAGCCTATTTCATCAACATTGCAAAGTATACTTTACTAGCAAAGTATACTTTGAGGGAGTAATCATTTATTTTTCCTGAAATGCATTATTTCATATAGAACTAACAAATGCATGTATTTCATGATTAAAAGTATGCAGAATTATTATAAATGGCTGTGATAATGTAATAAATTCAGTATAATAAAAATTAATAAATTTATGATAAAATTGAAAATTTCTCCCTCAAAGTATACTTTGCTACTAAAGTATACTTTGCAATGTTGATGAAATAGGCCCCTGCAGTTTCTTATTAATGGAATAGTCCAAAAGTTAGCCTGGAAATGCCAATGTTGGATATTTAGGGATGAAGGGTTAACATTTACCTTGCTGTTTATATTCTATTTTCCAAATTTCTCATTAAAAACATGTTTTGACAGCAATTAGTGCTGTCAAAACATGTTTTATTGAGAAAGAAGGCAAATTATAGAGCAACAGCAGACGACAATTTTCGTGTTCAGCATTCTAAGGGTTAACTTGCCTACATGTAGTAGATGTTGGATTTGGTTATCCCTGCAGGTCACCAGTTACGAGGGGTTTCACTGTGCAATTCTACAGCCGATTTCACCAAAATTGCAAAGTATACTTATTTTGAAGGAGAAATTTTCAATTTAAGGATAAATTTATTAATTTTTATTATACTGAATTTATTACATTATCAGACATTTTGGTTGTGATAATGTAATAAATTAAGTATAATAATTCTGCATACTGTTAATCATCAAATATATGTTAGTATATATCGTTAGTTCTATATGAAATAAAGAGTACCGGTATACTTAGCTAGATAAGTATACTTAGCAATTTTGGTGAAATTGGCTACTGGTATATGTGGCTGTGACTGGAGAAATTTGGCTTATGGGATTTGTGACCAGTGAAGCTCCTGATGAAATAGTACACTTGTGCAGTCTGATCTATATTGCTTGTTAGAAGGCAAGACAGGATGACTGGTGTTTCATTGATGGAATGGCGAACAGTACAGCTCCTGATCACAGAGTGATCTGGATCTACACTGGTTACATCACCCATAAGCCCTATTTCTCCAGTCACAGCCACATATGAACACTCCAAGACATGTTTATGTGTTTTGCAATCATGAACATATATCATCATTCATCAATCAGAGGTACATTACAGTGAAATCCATCACAAGTGTTTACGTTGCCACTGCTCTTTGCATGTTAAGTCCCTATTCCTTTCAATTACCGTATTTATTCTAATAGTAGCCCCCCCCCTCCCATATTTGCATTCTAAATATGTTATTTTCACATATAAAAGCCACTTAAAACTTTGTTTTAAATCACTTTTCTATGTGAAAATAACACATTTTGATCCTATTTTTCAATTTTTGATCCTCACTAATTGCACAGCGCTGGGAGCGTTTATTAGAATAAGTATTGTATGTTTATATTTCGACACATACATTGGCCCCACATTACGTCGCGCAATAGTGTTGATTGGTTAAAGTTTGTTTGATGTCATTAACGGATGTTGTCAATAACGGACAGGCAACTTTCCTGTATCATGATTTGGGACAAAATGATATAAAAAGATGATTCTTAATTTTAACACCATATTCGGTTATTTTCATTTTTGAAACTCAGAACATGCAATGTAAATATAAATAATAATACATGTTGTATATAACCATGGGCTGTTGTGTTTACTGTGGGACGCCAACAATTTGTAAAGTTTTATTCATTATAGGAATGAATGGCCTTTTTGTGGAATTTATCGGGGTATAAACTTGGAAAAGTCGCGGGAATACTGGACGAAGGCCGGAAGTACTTGTAACAGTGGGGATATTTATTATAGGAATGAATGGCCTTTTTGTGGAATTTATCGGGGATATAAACTTGGAAAAGTCGCGGGAGTACTGGACGAAGGCCTTATAATTCCAGCATTTTAAATAAATTCATCAAGAAAATGTGTTTATTTTCCGTTTTCTTAAGAATTATTTTAACTGCGCCTCACGGTTACGGAAAGTAGTTCGGCATGGGATTTTACTGGGATATAAATTTTGGACAGAGACTTGCTACTGGCCAATCAAATGTTAGGGAATTGTGTAAATATTTTTGTGCTGGAATTATTAACCCTTACAAGGCTGAAAACTATTTTGTCGTCTGCTGTTTATTCTCTATTTTCAAATTTTCTCTTTAAAAACATGCTTTGACAGCATTTTAGAATCATTTCCAATAAGAATCATTTCATTGGAAATGATTCTAAAGTGTTATCAAAGCATGTTTTTATTGAGAAAGAAGACAGAATATAAAACAACAGCAGGCGACAATTTTCGTTCCCAGCAGTCCAAGGGTTAAGTAAGCAGATACGGTTTTCTGAGTGCCCGGTTTAGAGAGGACTCCTGTTCTATTGCATAATTTTACATTTCAGAATTGAAATCGAGAAACAGTCCGAGACAATATCCAAACAATATGACACGTGTATGCGACACCATCGACAACACTCAAGTTGCCGAGATCTACCGGAGATTGTGAAGCGAAACAACACGTGCCCCTCCATCGCAGATATGCTGGGCTGGTTACAAAACGCTGAACGACGTGTGCGGGAGCAGTATTTGTGCAAGAAATATTTGTTGGAGACATTTGGTATTGGTAACGAGAGACAGTTTGTGAGGTCATGGTCTGATGGCGATAAGGAGATGATTGACATTCTTGAAAGTAAGTTAGCCCTCATCTCTCTTTCATCTCTCCTAAATATTTGACAGTGACTGTTCGATGATAATTGTTGCACATGAAAAATTGGTTGATGTTTTTTTAATCTAATATATTGACAATACACTGCAGATCCAGATGAGATGTTACGAGTCGTCTCATCTGAATCAACAGTGTGTGCAAATATATTGGATGGATGGCCTGTTTAGTTGAGTAAAACTGAGTTGATGTAAAACTATTTACAGCAATAAGTAACTGATTATAGCCACAACTGCACAAGTGTTCTAATGTCCCTTTTCTCAGCAGGTGGCGCACTATGTACTAAACCCGTGCTTAGAAAAGTTTAATAATGTGGCTAAAGGGTTTAACAAACTAGTGCACAATGGTCATAATTATAGAGACGGAGCCTCGATTTCAAGTCTCGTCAGAAAAACTAGTGGGATGAAAATACATGGACGGTACTATGAAAATAGTGTGTGCTTACTAGGTGAAAAGGTGGTTTGGCAGGTGGGAGTATGCCATGGGTAATATAATGATCAGGATTCATCCTTACCCGAGTCCCGACCGGAGACCTGGTTTGACCCTCAGGCACGTGTTTGGCTTTCTTGTATGTGAGAGTTGAATCTGGTTATACCCCTTATGTGAGTATTACGATTATTCGAGTAATCATACTGGTATTACTGTTATTAATAGGGGAAGGGGCCAAGTGACTTTGGTGTGGTATGGACCTGACACCAGGTCAGGTTATTCCAATTTCAGGACTGAATATATATTTATTTTGATGTAAATATTCCGTTTTGATTTTGGGATTTTTCCCCCAATGGCAATGCAACAGGCTAAATGCAGGATCAAACCCGTTGGCCCAGACTTAAAGGAGCATAGCTGTTGATAGACCGTTACACACCAATACACTAGGGTGAGGATTGAACCTATGACCACCGGTATTGAAGTCCAGTGCTCTACCACTAGACTAGCAACCTATCCCATAAAACAAGATTCATACTCAAATTCATGCAATTTGATTGGCCAAGACTTAGCCCAGCTCAGCCTCGACCAATCAAACTTCATGATTTCGAGCATGAGAGCAAGCACGGACTCGGAAGTGTTTTATAACCAAATGCCGTATTCTCTGTATTTCAGGCTACCTCTCGTGGACAGCCCCTTTCATGGAGCAGAAAATATCATGACAACACTGGGTACTACACATTATACTACAGTCAAACCTCTCTAAACCGGACACCAAGAAAACACCCGTGATGCCATTTTTGATGAGTTTCTTGATCATTTATCTCAGATGATAATGTCTGTTTGTGATCGCATATCACACAACTATGGCTCAGAATGATCAAATGCTTGATTTACAGTGAAACCTCTAAGCCGAACACCCTGGGGACCTCCCAGGTTGTCCGGTTTAGAGAGGTTTTACTGTATGTACATCGAAATATGTAGTCGTATCCATGCCAGAGCGTAGCCAGTGAGACACTGCCAAGTCGGTGTTTATGTACCTCGAGAAAAAAATAGCAAACACTGTAGATCCAGATGAGCCGGCTTGTAACAAGCCGTCTCATCAGGATCTTCAGTGTTTGTCAATATTTTTCAGATATTTTAAAAATGCTCCTTGTCTATAGTCTATAGTCCAGAAATGAACACGGATATACATTGTACCAATGTCAGATATTTGGGGGTGAAATTGTTAATGAATATCGAGGAAAACTGCTTCGATTCTCAATACCGTAGTCGTTGATAATAATGATTTGTGACCTGCCAGGATAAGCTAAATTTTATTTTCATGAACCATTTTTATGACCCTTAACCCTTTCAACACTACATACCTGTATAGTGGTATTGTCAAACAGTGTAGATCCAGAGGAGCCGGCTTGTGATGAGCCGTATCATCAGTATCTGCACTTTTTGCAAATAACTTTCATATTTTGGAGAACAAAAACACCCCTTTTTCATAAGTGGACTGGTCCGAAAATCATTTTGTGACGGTTGGATTTGTTGCACAATAAACATATCAAAATCTATTCCAGTTACTTGGGTGAAAGGGTTAAAATTGCAATATTCCTTCGTTTCATCCATGATCATTTGCTCTTTGCATGTGGTTCCCTTTCCAGTATTTTACTTGGTACTAAATGTAGTAAAACAGGGGATCTTGCACAAGTAATGATTTAATACGACATTAACTGTTTGCATGCTAGCGGCGAAAATATCCGCCAAACGAATTAGGAGTATATGTTTTGTAAATATGTCTTGAAATTTCATTAGAATCGAGTCCTCAGGACTCGATTCTAATGAAATTCCAAGACATATCATGATATTTACGGGGAGAAATACAAGAAAATATGATGAATTCTTGTCCGCTAGTTTTGAACTATTTATAGCCCACAAGTTTCCCAGCATGCAAAGAGTTAAATAAGCTTACTGATTTCATAAGAAACAAGGTTATGCCGAGTTACTTGTGAAATCGCTCCACAAGTTTAATAAATATTTTGTTGAATCAGTTGCACTGTTAGATATTTATTGCATAAACCCATGATCATGTAATAAAGCTGTACTGATCACATAACCTGTTGGCAGAAGTGGTTTATTTTTAACTTTAGCAAGTGAGCAGAGGCTCATGGATGCCCCGGCCGCTGCCTGGACCGACACAAACTTTAACACCAATCTAACAGCGGACGGACATATGAAAACTATATATCTGTTGACATACTAAATGTATACCAGGGTATAATAAACGGAGTATTACACTGCGTAAGTTCAATGTGATTAACAAGCTCTCGCTTAAATTCTGGTTCAAATAAATACACACATCAAAGGATGGTTATGATTTTGCCGTTTTATTTCAGCAGCAGTTTAGTTGTATCACAGTAACATCAACTAATGTATCAACTAAATACAACACACTAATTACATCAACGGTGTACAAGACCATGTTAACACGTTCACCCCTAAATATATTCCATGTTAATCTTCGACTAGTTCATTAATCTAATAAAAAGGGGACTGTTTGTGGACATCTAATTTATGCAAAATAACCTCTTTCAGATTAATGGAATAGTCTGAATATTAACACTGAAGATTAATTGTTTCACCTCTAAGTAATTGGAAAGATTTCTTTCCAATTACTGAGAGGTGAAACATTTAATTTACAATGGCCAAAACGGGAATATACAAATAACACAATATCCACAATTCCAAGTCTTGTACAAAATCAGTCGGGAGAAATCAGTGGCAAGAGGCGGGACATGAATATTGTTATCTAATGTTGTTTAAATCTTATCTTATTTCATGAACCACATGTTTTGGCAGCACAAGATAATCACAATCTGTTGAGAAAAATATTGAGAGAAAAAAACGACAATAGCAGACGATTAAATTTAGTGCTGTAAGGGTTAAAAGAAGCACCTACAATACAACTACGAAAACAAACATACAGATTTTACTATGAAATTTAACATAGTTATTACCCTTTATAGTTTTAGTTTTGTTGAATATGTAAGATTATGTTTTAGAAAATAACTTGATATGAGGTAATATGGTATTTTGATTAAAGTCACTTTGATCATTGTCGCTAGTACGTGCCGGTGTGATAGGCGGGTGACATATGTACCGTAACATTTGCCTATAGGCTACTGGTACATAGACTGTAGACTTGGATTACAGGTGGTGGTAAAACAAGAAAATATGTAGTCGTGTATTAGTCGTACATTGTATTTGAATACTTTGTCAAAACGTAGTTATTTTTTAACAGTTGAGTGCCTGATCATTTAGTAAACACCTTCATGCAATCTGATAATACTTGTAAAGTAATAAAATCGGTCGTGTGAGTCAGAAATATTTTACCATATAAAATTGTGTAGTGACAAAATAACTGAATTGTTCGCAATGGCAAAACGCCACATTTTGACGTGATAGTTATTAATAGGGGCTTAAGATTATCTAATTTGATTAATCAGCTAACTAAGTTAATACTGATAAACAACAAAACAAACATGAAGTGAAGGCCAGTGTGTGAGATTTTCTGCCGTATTTCGCTGATATCAATTAATATAAAACAATGAGGAAATTTCTGTTCATGAAGTCGAAAGTTGATAAAAAGTTTGGAGCACACACTCTGAAACTTTTATCAACTTTCGATGTCATTCAAAAAAGATATCGCAGTTCTTCAAACTAAATATTTGAACATTCTCTCATGGTAGAAAATGGCATACACTGGCATAAATTATGATTACATTGCATGAGGTGAATCACGGCTTATCAAACAATATCAGCACCGTGCATAATGATACATGTATTTGACATGTAAATGATAACAAATCAATAAAAAATAGCCTTTCAAACAGTTGGTCATTGCTATCGTCACAACTGCAAATGCTTAACACAGAATTGACTACTCCAGTTAAAACATCCGATATATTTGCCAGGAAATATTAATAAGTAGACATAGATTGCTTTAAATTGAGCCTTGAAAATAATCATTTCATGTGCAAAACTGGTCAAAGTTTATATTGGTCACAAACACATTAAGCCTGTTTCGCTATAAACTTATTAATTATACATGTATAGAAGAATAAACACAGAAATATGTAGTATCATATACTAGTACATGCACAATATAGCAGTCTCTCACTAAATGCAAAACTACAGGACCAGAGAAATGGGGCTTATGTCTACAGTAATAGTGAAGGCCATAAGCCACATTTCTTAAGTCGGTCAGGTACGAGTTGAGTTCTAACAACATTGCTTATTGCATTATCATTATGACCAGTGTAAACCTCGACAAACCTGATTATCCATGCTATTTTGGGTATACATCCGTAATTGCCCATTCAGTCTTGCAATGAACCATCAAATAAACTTCTATCAAACGATGGCTTGATCGTCTGGGGCCCGTTTCACTAAACTTCATACGACTAAAATGTTCGAAAGTGCAAAATTATGATAAATTTCACATTAACAATGGTTTCTTGTAAACAATTATTGGATTTACATTTATTGAGCATAGGCTGCATATGCAGCCTATGCTCAATAAATGTAAATCCAGCAATTGCAATTTACAGACGATCCTAAATTTGCATTTACGAACATTTTAGTCGTACAAAATTTAGTGAAACGGCCCCCGGTGGACTCCAATACGAAAGGTTGTGGGTTCAATCCCTGTCCTCGGCATGAAATATATACTTTCCACGTAGTTCTATCCATCCCACTAGTCTTCGGGTGAGACATGAAATGACTGTAACTGTTGCTGAGGCATTAAACCCTTTCACTTTCTAGCAAGCGATGTGAACAATGTCGGACTAATCCGGATCTACACTAGAAATACATTATAATCATCAAGGCCAATTTGGAATAACAGTGACCTATATAGCTAATAGGTCTGAATTAGCATTTATAACCCAGTACATGCGGAATGCCCTATTTGGGGTATAAACAAATTTCATCAATGTTTTCTTATCTTTCTCATTTAAAGTATGTTGTGATCACTCATTTGAACGGTCTCGTTGTTTAGATGGTGGTTACAATATACTCCCAAGAAGAAGAAGTGAACAAATATATGCAATTTTCCGTTAAGAAAACTTCTATATCCACATCACGTAATGGGATAACTGGTGTAGTAGTTTGACTTTGGGCAGTCGTCGTACTGCTGATTGTGCTTATTCAGTAGCATATTTCATCAAAATTGCAAAGTATACTTATCTAGCAAAGTATACTTTGAGGGGGTAATCATTTATTTTTCCCAAAATGCATTATTTCTTATAGAACTAACCACTGCATATATTTGATGATTAAAAGTATGCGGAATTATTATACTGAATTTATTACATTATCACAGCCAAAATGGCTGTGATAATGTAATAAATTCAGTATAATAAAAAATAATAAATTTATCTTTAAATTTAACATTTCTCCCTCAAAGTATACTTTGCGAGATAAGTATACTTTGCAATGTTGGTGAAATAGGCTACAGGTAACAACTCGCTGATAGGCTAATAACATTTATACATGGTGATTTTTGGTGGAATCACCTGATAAACATATACATGTACTAATATTTTAACCCATTTCATGGGGATAAAGATACACAGGTATCAAAACAATCAACTAAGTCTTATCTGTTTTTATTATTTCTTCATGAAATTATATGTTGTTACCATTCTGCGAGACGATTCAAATGAGTGGTAACAACATATACTTTAGAGTAGAAATAAAGTAAATATTTATATTTTATTGTCAGAAAAATGGTGAATGTTCAACATGAAGTGGGTTAAATGATGTGCAAGTTGAAACCAATTTCTCTTTGTTGTTTCAATTAATTGATCTTTATTGATTGCATTTGTTATATACACGTATATATATTTACATCTGTACATAATGTAAGAAAAATGGTTACTTCTCAGCAATATTTTAACATGTTAACAAAGTCACAAAGTTGTCTAAAATGGAATATTGCTGTTTAACCTTTACAATGCTGAATTAAAATGTCGTTTGCTGTTTAATTTGGTATAAACTTATTTTATTAAATAATAATTTACATCAGTTTTAGGTATACAAGCAGTGTAAAGAGGATTGGAACAAAGATTGCTATCTTATAGAGTTCCTCTCCTTGTGCCATTTAATTTCTATTTTTTGTCAACAAATCATGCTTTGACAGCAAATTAGAATCAACCGTTGGAAATGATTGTATATAATAGTGCTGTCATATGATGTTTTTTTATTGAAAAAGAAGACTATGTATAACACAAAAGCGGCCGACAATTTTCGGTTCCGGAATTCTAAGTGTTAACAGCCTATCACTTACATTGGTGTCCCTTCAGATATTGCCAGGAGGCAGAAAATCATTCTGTTTAACCCATTCAACTTCAAATCTGTTCAACTATTCAATTGCCCTGCTAACTTGATATAAGGCCAAGTATGTAACCCTTACAATGCTGAATAATCTTTTGTTTTGTCGTGTGCAGTTTTATTTCCTATTTTTCTCATCCAAAACATGTTCTGACAACACTTGAGAATCATTTCTATGATTCTGAAGTGTTGTCAAAACATGTTTTTATTGAGAAAGATGATATATAAAACAACAGCAGACAACAATTTTGTTTCCTGACTTCTGAGGGTTAGAATTCAACTATTTTTAAAAAAATAAGTGATTTATTTTATTATCAATTTTTAAATCCAATTATTTATTTTATTTTATTATCAATTTTTAAATCCAATGAAGAAGTTTATATAATTTTCAAATATCGAGTGAAATAAATCGCGTATTTCAAAATGATCGTTGAATAAATGATAACTATTATATATTATAACACACACTGAGTACAAGGGAATTGTGGCTTAGGAGAGCTACCAGTATTAATGTATAGCCTATGTACATTATCTTGATGGGAAATAATGCCAAATGTACGACGTCAATTATTTCCGAGTGGTGGAATACATACCAAAGAACTCCAGTAGCCTATTTCATCAACATTGCAAAGTATACTTTAGTAGCTAAGTATACTTTGAGGGAGAAATTTTCAATTTTATCATAAATTTATTAATAATTCTGCATACTTTTAATCATGAAATATATGCAGTTGTTAGTTCTATATGAAATAATGCATTTCAGGAAAAATAAATGATTACTCCCTCAATGTATACTTTGGTAGTAAAGTATACTTTGCAATGTTGATGAAATGGGATACTGGTCTTGGTGTGCATGTAGTATAAGGTACTATTTCAGCCGAAGCTGAACTGAAGTATAATTTGTGACTGTGACTGGAGAAATAGGGCTTATAGGTTTTGCATCCGCAGTCTGATCAGGATCTGCACTGTTCGATTGTTCTGAAAAAACGTAATGTCCTGAAAATATGTAGTACTATATTTGGCTGGTTTTAACCCATTCCTTTCGGAATACACCTTTGTGGGTATGAAATTTATTAAAAAATAATTTGTTATTTCTCAAACCGAGACGGTTCAAATGGTGGTCGCGACATATATTTCTGAGCGAATGGAAGGAAAATATTTAGGAAATTCTGCAAACATAATTGGAGCATGAAACGAGTCAAAGATACGGTAATGTATTCCTTTCATGCCAGAAACTGGTAGACTTGTTCAAAATTAAAACATTTCATTTCATATTTTCCTTCTTTCTCCAAAAACGTATATGATCTCTGCTCATTTGAACTGTCTCACAGAGAGACAGTTCAAATGAGTGGTCATATAATAAACCACAGGAATTTCCCCCTTAGTCCTCTATTTGACAGATCCAACTAGGCCAACTATACTATGTGTATATAAAATTGGATTAACATGAAGGTATATGTGTACCGGTATATAAAATTGCATTAATACAAAGGTAGTATACTAGTAGTCAGCCCAGTGGGACCTGTCTAACGTGGGGTGGACATGGCGAAGTTCAATCGCCTGTGCATATACGAAGATATTACTTAAGAAAGCTATTACTTAACCTTTTCACACCACAGGCCTGTATAGTGGTATTGGCAAAAAGTGTAGATCCAGAGATGAGCCTGCTCGTGACTTTTTGCAAGTAATTTTCATATTTTTAAGAACAAAAACACCCCCTTTTCATAAATGGACTAGTCTGAAAATCAATTTGTGACGGTTGGATTGGTTGCAAAATGAACATTTCAAAGTCCATTCCTGTTACTTAAGTGTGAAAGGGTACGTTAATTGAAGAACGTTTATTGGAGAACCAATGTACTGATATCTGGCATGAAATGCATTAATAATCACTGTCATCTGAGAGTGATCGAATATCCATGTCTTTTTTCCGCTTCACTAACGCCTGTCCTTCTTGGAATGCAGATTTCAGTTTCCGTAACGTGAGCGCTAATCTGTCCGCCTCTGGTCCCTGGCCAAACTTTTGTCGTAATCGGTCCATCTCTTTCTGTTCCTTGTCTAGGACTGATGTCCTCCGATGACTCATTTGCTGTCTTTTCCTTTTCATGTCCTGTAGCGGGAATTAAAGGTATATTTCTACAATTATGTCAAATTCAGCACTAGTGTATGAAAATTCATGTACTTTGTCTACAAAAAAACATTGTAAACAGTAAATTATACAAGGCATGCTTGGCTTGGAACAAAGAAATGGGAGATTGTATCTGAAACTACCTGTTTATGTGATCCATGTGTAAAGAATATCATCTTCTGGATGGACTCGTTATCCCCTCGCCGATAGGCAAGAGAAGATATAGCTGTCGTCCATTTATGTGCGTACGTGTGTGCGTACGTTAGCAACACCTTTCATTTTCCAATAACTTGTGAACCATATATGATAATATATGACCACAATGTATGTCTAGGGATGGTGTTTTGTTTTGCATATTATGACCCACGTCCGACCCATGGTCAAGCTCAGCGAGGACGTATGTTCACCTTGTTTGTTAGGCAAATGTGTTATTAAAATGTTTTTTTTGTTTATTCAATAACATGTTTTATTATCAAGGATGCTAGCGAGGGGATTAGCTTAGTGATAACACTGCCCTTGTTTCATTAACAAAATGTATGTACATAAAATAGCTGGCTAACTTTCAGATCAAGACCCTATATGCCGTCAAGTCACCAGCAATGCTCGGGGGCATGTTCCTATGTCCGTGAGTCACTGATGTGTAGTATAGGTTCTGATCTCTAGTCAACTCACCAGCAACACTATGTCGTGGGGGTCACTGATGTGTATTATTGGTTCTGATCTCTAGTCAACTCACCAGCAATGCTATGTCGTGGGGTCACTGATGTGTATTATAGGTTCTGATCTCTAGTCAACTCACCAGCAACACTATGTCATGGGGGTCACTGATGTGTATATAGGTTGATCTCTAGTAAACTCACCAGCAACACTATGTCGTGGGGGTCACTGATGTGTATTATAGGTTCTGATCTCTAGTCAACTCACCAGCAACACTATGTCGTGGGGGTCACTGATGTGTATTATAGGTTCTGATCTCTAGTAAACTCACCAGCAATGCTATGTCGTGGGGGTCACTGAGTGTATTATAGGTTCTGATCTCTAGTCAACTCACCAGCAATGCTATGTCGTGGGGGTCACTGATGTGTATTATAGGTTCTGATCTCTAGTAAACTCACCAGCAATGCTATGTCGTGGGGGTCACTGATGTGTATTATTGGTTCTGATCTCTAGTAAACTCACCAGCAATGCTATGTCGTGGGTGTCACTGATGTGTATTATAGGTTCTGATCTCTAGTAAACTCACCAGCAATGCTATGTCGTGGGTGTCACTGATGTGTATTATAGGTTCTGATCTCTAGTAAACTACCACTGCAATCACTATGTCGTGGGGTCACTGATGTGTTATAGGTTCTGATCTCTAGTCAACTCACCAGCAATGCTATGTCGTGGGGGTCACTGATGTGTATTATTGGTTCTGATCTCTAGTAAACTCACCAGCAACACTATGTCGTGGGTGTCACTGATGTGTATTATAGGTTCTGATCTCTAGTAAACTCACCAGCAACACTATGTCGTGGGTGTCACTGATGTATTATAGGTTCGATCTCTAGTAACTCACCAGCATCTATGTCGTGGGTGTCATCTGATGTGTATAGGTTTCTGACTCTAGTCAACTCACCAGCAATGCTATGTCGTGGGTGTCACTGATGTGTATTATAGTTCTGAATCTCTAGTATACTCACACCGCAATGCTATGTCTGGTGTCACTGATGTGTTATAGGTTCTGATCTCTAGTAAACTCACCAGCAAGCAAGTGTGCACGATGTTATGGTTCTGATCTAGTCAATCACCAGCAATGCTATGTCGTGATGTGTATTATTGGTTCTGATCTCTAGTAAACTCACCAGCAATGCTATGTCGTGGGTGTCACTGATGTGTATTATAGGTTCTGATCTCTAGTCAACTCACCAGCAATGCTATGTCGTGGGGGTCACCGATGTGTATTATTGGTTCTGATCTCGGTAGCTTCATTGGTGATGAGGACCGGCTGTTTGGCAGCGAGGGAAATGCATATGGTTCTGTAAACTGTGGCGACGAGATGCCGGCACTCGCATAGATGGATTGCAACCTGCAACAGGAATAAATGCCAGTGTCAAGATGTTGTGTTTTGATGCAGATTGTTTCTAATGCGATTGCAACCAGTGTAGATCCAGATCAGCCTGTGAATCTGCATTGGTCGTTAAATCCTCACCGTAGGCTTATTATGGTAGCTAATATTTGTGGATATGTAACTCTTCAAATACTTCCCTATTGTCCATAGTCTGCTATTGTAGTATTTGAAAAGTTACCGTAATAATTTGTTTCATGATCGATAATTTCAACCACTGAAATGTCCAATATTGGGTCACATGATTGTGGACATTATATTCAGTCTCGGACTCGTCTCATTGCGTGAGACGAGTCCGAGAATGATATTCGAAATATGATATTCACCTGAATAACACTCAGACTCTTCTTGAGCAACGAGACGAGTCCAAGACTGATATTCAGGTGTAGCAGCATATGCAACCATGCAATCAAAGCATGAGACAATCTGTGCACTTTTGTATCATATAAGTTCTCATTGCTGTAATATGGGTCATATAATAAAATAATTATTGTCTTTCGAGTCGGTGTACACAAGATTTAAGGACCTTCAAAAATTCCTATTCACATGATTTTCCTCACGTCCGTAAATCTCGTGTACACCTCCTCAAAAGACAACAAGAAACGAGGCAAAGCCACGAAGGCCAGGTTTTTTCCAAGCATAGACACTTGGATAACATAATTATACCCACTTTTTTTTTGTAGACTAGATGGCCGTGGCCTGCATGTCGCGCCTTGGGGCGAGGCATGGACACTAAAAAAATAGATATAGTAGATGGAAAAACTTTCACGAAAAAAACTTTAACCGGACACACGGACGGACAGACGGACGGACGGACGTTCTTACAGTACTATACTTATGTGGCTTATCACATGTTAAATATTAGCCACATAAAACGATTTTTAGCCACATAAAAGGATTTTTTAGGTGGCTAATTGTAACCAACCCTATCCTTTACTAAGTCCATAACCCTGTGGGGCTAGCCACATAAGTACCCTAATGTGTGCCCGGACGGACGGACGGACGGACGGACGGACGTATGCCAAAATGCCGACGATATCGCGCTTTCCGCAAGCGGGTGCGACAATGATGATAAACACCCATGTGAAGTTTCAATGTAATGGGTGAAGCAGTTGCAGAGATATAGTACACAAAAAACTTTAACAAAAAAATTCAAAGTAATTTGACCTTGACATTGGGCACAGGGGCCGCACGGTTGGGGGTTAGAATTAAAATATGGATGATGATAAACACCCATGTGAAGTTTCAAGGTAATGGGCGAAGCAGTTGCAGAGATATAGTATAACAAAAAAGTTTTAACCAAAAAGTTTAACCAGACGTACGTTAAAAAGTTAACGTTGAAAATGGCTAAGTCAATTACGTAGAAATAATAGGTGAAGGTAAAAAAATGGTCACATGTTGGATAGTTGTATGTGGTAGGCACCCCTTGGTTATGAAGCTGTGAAAGTTTGGTGGTCCTAGGTGGTACAGTACCAAAGAAATGGACTTAAACACGAAAACTTAACATTGTAAACGCGAAAACTTAACATTGAAAATGGCTATGTCGACTGCGCGGAAAAAATGGGTCAAGTTAAAAAAAAGTAACATGTTGGGCACCCCTTGATTATGAAGCTGTGAAAGTTTGGTGGTCCTAGGTGGTACAGTAACAAAGAAATGGACTCAAACACGAAAACTTAACATTGATTGTGGACGCCGCCCGTCCGCCGCCCGCCCGCCCGCCCGGCTTTCGCCAATCCAATAGCCAGGATTTTTTTTCAAAAAACCTGGCTAATAATTGTATATTCTAATGCCCTCTATAAATATCACGCAATCTGATTGGCTGATGGTCAAACATTACAGGTATATCATTGTTGATGAACGGTCATTTTCTGATATACGACACAAATTACAAAATTACAATACAGTTAAACCTATATTGTATCCAAATACTTTGTTATTGTGATAAGCCAATACAACCACACTAACCCAAAATATTGGGACATTCGTTGTGGGAACGTATGGATGGCCGTACGCCAATGTGCCAACTATATTATGTTGTCCACAAGCGTGCCCCCCGACAAAAAATTCCCATTAAAAAATCTCATTACCTCACCCACCTGGTGTCGCACTGTACGTTACATATCGTCACACCAGGTGGGTGAGTAATGGGATTTTTTTATGTCACAGGTCCGAGTCTTCCACCTGTGTGGAAAACGCTTTCGCCTTATCCACTAACGGCCAAACTTACTTTTGATTTCTCTCCTTGCGCCGGCCCTGCACCTGGTCCCAGCTGGGGAACATATAGTTGCCCGACAGTGGTGGCCGCTTCTCAGGCGCCTTTATGGGCAGCAGCTCTGTGTACTTGACCATAGCACCATGGCCTCGCGGCACATGGAAATAGCGCTTCCCATTATACACGCCGTTATGGGTGGAGTTAACTGAAACGTATGAACAAATCACTGGCACCAGGGCAACAAGTTAATGTAATAAAAATATTGTATTTCAAGGACTGTCCAGTCAGTGCTGTCTTTTGACTATGTCTCTATATATTATTGTCAATAATTTTAGTTTAGGAACAACCAATGGAAATGATTCTAAAGTGCTGTCAAAGCATGTTGTAAATTATTCTAAATGCTGTCAAAGCATGTTTTTGATGATAAAAATGGAAAATAGAAAATAAACAGCAGACGACAAAAAAATTAAGATAGCGGTCTAAGTGTTAATTTCATTATTTGGTAATATTATTATGTGATGCCATTTGACCAAATGAATCATCTGTGAAAGTCGTCATGTCGTGCTTACCTAACCAAGGCAATGCAGGATACGATAATTTGTTATCAGTCGGTATTCGGCCAATGCAAATTTCATTACTTGAATATTGTCAATATTTTTATGACTGATTATCGTAAATCTTCAAACCCACATGAAAAACATTTAAATGGGTCGTCTACTTAACTCTTTGCATGCTGGGAAACTTGTGGGCTATAAATAGTTCAAAACTAGCGGACAAGAATTCATCATATTTTCTTGTATTTCTCCCCGTAAATATGAATATGTCTTGGAAGTTCATTAGAATTGAGTCCTGAGGACTCAATTCTAATGAAATTTCAAGACATATTTACAGAGAAATAAAACATATACATGTACTCCTAATTTGGCGGATATTTTCGCTGCTAGCATGCAAAGAGTTAAATTACTAATGAATTGAACACTCAGCATACAAGATTGGTGACAACAACTGTCTTGGTGCCTGTCCTGCAGACCATAATACAGAGCTCCAGTTAAGGTGCGTAATTGGACCAAATATTCCGGGTATTTTTCTTATTTCTTCACGAAAAATGGCAAGTTGGGATTGCTTTAGAATCGTCTCATCAAGACAATTCTAAAGCACTCCCAACTTGCCAATTTTGGCGAAGAAATAACGAAAGTCTCCCAAAAGTTTATCAAATTACGCACCTTAACTGGAGCTCTGATACTAGCAATTGTTTTTTTAGCCAAACTAAATAACTTTTTTCAGAAAATGTTACAGGAGATGGAGTTGTGATATAACTGGAAGCCGTTATATTTGTACAGTAAATTAGTAAGTACTCACTGTTATCATCGAGTCGAACTCCAACAAATAACTCTGGTGCAATTGAATCTTCGTGAAGCACACCTACCCATTTTACAGTTCCTGAAAATGATAACCCATACCATGCCACAATTGATCCGACAGCACATGAATACATATTGATTATTGACTTGTATTTGGATATATGCATGAATTCCAGACCACTGTTTATAATACTGCCTGACCGTGGGATTACAATATCCTTGCGCACCATATATCCACACACACAAGTCAACTAACATATTTATTATGTTGTATACACCCATAATTTCACAAACTACAAACTAAATGGCAAACAAAGTAAGGTTAATTACAGTGGACCTATTATTTTTGATGTGGTACGCTGTTGTATTGCTCATCCAACCTCAACCCCACAATTGATGGAATATTTCTCCATTTGTTTGGACGACCGCTTTTTGCCTCAGTGTTTGGCTGTGTGCTGGTTTACTGAAGTGTTTTTAGTTCTTAATTACGGCACTGGGGTTGGTGGGGTAATTTGTCTGAATGTATTAGATTCCGGAGTGTTTCATCTATGAAGTACATACCAGGAATTTGTCCATGAACTAGAACCCTGTCATAGAATACACAGAAGTAAATATGTGTGGCAGCTTTTTTGAAGTGGTTCAAGGTTAGAATCTATCACTTGAATTACAAAAAAACCAGGATGTCTTCCCTAAACTTGGTCCCTCTCATAGAATACTTGGAAGTGGTTTGCTTAATATTATTTTATTGTTCCACAGTTCTAATCCCTCACCTGTGTGTTACATACATACCACCCTGTCATAGAGCTACACAGAACTAAATGGGTGGGGTAACATTTTCAATTGGTCCACAGTTTGAGTCCATCACCTGTGCCTTACATACATACCGGGATGTCGTCCATGTACGAGTACCCGGTCGCCAATTTTGATGGTCTTGCTGTTAGGCGGGAGGACCGCGGTGTCGTGGGATCTCTGCAGAGGCGGCTCCTTTAGGAGGTCTCCGCTCTCGCTGAACGTGTCCCGCCAGAACTTCTTACATGGCCCACACGTACATAGGAATGGGTCCCTTTCAGGCTGCCAAGTACACAGACAAATGGAGGATATCAGGCTAGTGTCGTTCGATATCAGGTTTATCGGACAAGGCTAGGAAATGCGTGGGAATTTCTACCATATCTGCATGAGCTCAAGTCAAAAGGCTTTAAGATCATACAAAGTTCTTTCTCTGTGAAACGTCCATGTGTTCATTGGTGTTCATTGGTGACTTGTCCAAGTGTTAATCTGTTCATGACTTTACACTTAATAAGTTTAATAACAGTAGATTCTTCTTATTTTTTTCTAAAGTTTTCTGGCGGCTATCTTCAACATAAATTTACCTTATTTTTTTTCAACACCTTGTATCTTTTTACTGGTATAAGTAAGTAATCTGGTAATCTGGGTGGACGCTTTATAGAGAAAAAAATTGACATGGCCTAACCTTGTAATCTATTTACCAAGGACAATTATGTGCTAAGAAATGCACAAGCATGATGCTGTTTTAGGTGAAAGGAGCACATACTTGTTTTAATGTTGAATTATCTCACTGACGTCAATCAGTAACATGTAATATAGGAATGAATGGCCTTTTTGTGGAATTTATCGGGGTATAAACTTGGAAAAGTCGCGGGAATACTGGACGAAGGCCAGAAGGCCTCGTCCAGTATTCCCGCGACTTTTCCAAGTTTATATCCCCGATAAATTCCACAAAAAGGCCATTCATTCCTTATAATTCCAGCATTTGAAATAAATTCATCAAGAAAATGTGTTTATTTTCCGTTTTCTTAAGAATGATTTTAACTGCGCCTCACGGTTACGGAAATTAGTTCGGCGTGGGATTTTACTGGGATATAAATTTTGGACAGAGACTTGCTACGGGCCAATCAAATGTTAGGGAAATGTGTCAATATTTTTGTGCTGGAATTATCATATGGTAATTCATCTAATGAAACAAAAGCAGTTTTTCAATTTGGATTGACTGTGATACATTGTAATATTGATTGACATGAACAAGCATGGTGAATGAGTAGAAAGCTGTTATTATATTCTGGGAAAGCTATATATATATATGATTATTAGAAGTGTTCTTTGAATTTTTTAACCGGCAGTACATTTTTAAATGGTTAAATTTAAATAATCAACTGTGGACGTACACAGTATTGACATACAAGTTTGACATAATTATGTAATAGTGTTATACATGTATGCTATACAGTGATTAAAAGCATTATACCGTACAAATGTTGTAAAGCACCTGTTAGCATTTGGTAATACATGTAGGTAAATGTAAATCAACACAACACACTCACACACTATAATTAGGATACTTCCATGTATTTACTTGTGTTTGACCTGTTAATTCCCATCCCCCACATACGACATTATCATAAAAATGCCACTCCTGCTCACATAATTGTGCATGTACTGAAGATGTACAGGATAACAATAGTCGACCCTGTGTATGTCACCACAATTATCTCAGATTTCCACAACCAATATATTGTTATTCCAACATGTGCAAAATTGAGATGAGCGCATTTCAACTATAAATGGATGTTAGCATAACATTTTACATACACCACATAAACATATAGATCTTAATTGTTTCAGGGATGTTTTCCTAATTGGCACTGGATACTGCAGGGATGTGAATCGTCCTCTTTTTAGATTATTTCCTCTTTTTTACTAAACTTTTCATGAAAAAAAGGTTGCTGAACTGTGTCCAAACTGCTTGAAAATGATAAATTGGAGGGGGTAGGGGTGTTTCTTTTTTTATGTACCAATTTCCTCTTTTTTTCACAATTTCCCATTGGCACCCCCTGATACTGATCAGACTACAAACTGATGTGTCCATACAAAGGCTGTTGCCCCCTGTTCCCGAGGGTACAAGATATATGGCAAACATATTTTATAGATCATGTTACGTACGACCATGGCAGTCACTTTTCATATGATTTTGAATAGATAAGAAAACTATTCCAGAAGCAAACCCGTATCTTTAGAATGAAATGGGTCACGGCAATGTGGGTTTGTCTCTCAAACAACCAGCAACCTATTATATATAAATTGTTGCCAAATAGGTTTTACCAGATAAAAATACATGCATAAATTAACGTGAACACAATGTGGCTGTAACTGGAGAAATGGGGCTCATTACTTTTGCGAACAGAGTATATCCAGATCAGCCTGTGCATCCGCACAGTCTGATCAGGATCTGCACTTTTCGCCATTCTTTCAATGAAACACCTGTTATGCTTTTAACAAAAAATGTAGATCATTATCAGGCTACAGAAGTCTGCTATTTGATCAACAGCGACACTGATCACAAATCCCATAATCCCATTTCACAGCCACAAATATACAATCTGAATATGAAACATAACAACCAACAATAACATTACAAAGAAGCACATTAAGGGAACTGCAATATCACTGTCCACCAAGCCGACTCACAAACGTATACATACATGGTACGGATTTCTCAAAGCTGACCAACTACGTGGAGATAAACTTCCGCCAGATTCACTGTAAACAAGTAGTCCCAGAGTATTTAGCGATGCATGAAGGTCTTGAGAAGCGAATAAATCATTAATCCATCTGCAGTAGCAGTCGAGGCAAAGTGTATGTCTGTTTATCATAGTTCTACTCCAGTTTTACATGTGGATAATGTCATAAGTATGTGACAATTTGCATAAAATATAGAACTAAATTACACCAAGATGATGCGACTAAAGCATATTGTGTCACAATATATATATCGGTAGCTGCATGGTGTGCTACATTTTAATTGTTGTAATTACAAACCAAATACATGTAAATGTAGAACTATACCTTTATCAATCGTTCATCTATCAATATAATGTGTCTACTGACTTGGAACAGTTCAGTTATTGTGACTACTGTATATTCCTGAATATTAACCCTTAGAATGCGGAAAACAAAAATTGTGTTATATTTTGTCTTCTTTCTCTTGGAAAACACAGTTTGACAGCACTTTAGAATCATTTCCAGGAAATGATTCAAAAGTGTTATCAAACTATGTTTGTGATTAGAAAATTTGAAAATATAAAATAAACAGAAGACGATAATATTTAATTGCATTGTATTTAAGGCGTAAAAAAAGTGTTTACATGTTGAAATCAGTGTTATAATGTTGTCTGCCACCCAATCAAGTATACATGTACAAGTATTTTCCCTCAGGGCTAAATCCGTAAAAGACGTCCATTATTTTCTCATATTTGTTTTATTCCTTAGCAAAAACATATTGTGCTAGCACATGAGAATCCTCTCCATTGCAGATGATTATCATGCACTATTACATCATTTTTTCGTGGAGAACAATAAAATGTGGCCCGTGGGCACACAAATTAATGCCCCCTGATGGCAAGAAACTCCAGCAAACTTCTTGACCAAAACTGCTATGTGTTTAAGCCAAAGTGTGATGGTCAAAAGGTCAAGGTCACATTCAGGGCAACATGGATGTGTGACATTTATATGCATGAATAATAAGTAATATGAGCCGCGTCGCGAGAAAACCTGTCTTCGGGAGTCTGACGACATCACAAGATATGACGTCGTGAACTTAGCTGACGTAATTTCAGTCGAGATTTCCAATTATCGACGTTTGTCAGACTGCCATGTTAGGTTTGTTCCGTTGCGTTAAAGTTATCTAACAAACAGAATATATCTATAATCGGACGTATATGTGTGAAAAAACCGAAACAGTCTTCAATCTGTCATGGATCCTGTCTGAGAATGTATTGGATGAAACGTTAGACTGCCGTACTAACGGTCGTACGACCGAAATCCACCATTTTTATTCGAAACGGGCACATCTTATATTAAGTTTTTATTAACAATAATGGCGTAAGGGTAATTTTCTTTTATTATTTTGCTGCTGATATCACATATAAAAATGTTTTTTATGTGTTTTTTATGTTCCGTTATTTTGACATATACCTAATATTTTCTTTGACACAGTTTACAGATAACTGTCCACATTAACTGCTATCGACCACCATTTACAGGTGAAAACTCTGTGTAAGCTACATTTTTTATTTACATGAAGATGGTCGGCAGCATATTTGTAGACCGTTGTAGCATGAGCCCGGTTTCCCGCACAACTAATATACATGTACATGTAATGTATAAAATTAAAATTTAGCGCAACCTTTACCGATTTTAAGAAAAACTTATCTCCTGCAAAAACAACAAAGCCATGGATGTTACAATGTCTCATCTGTGCACATGCACCGTCTGATCAGAATATAGGATGTCCGCCATTCAGTCACTAGGGAATCCTTTCTTGATTACCGACAAGATATGGGTCGCCGATCTTACATTTATTGCAGATATTGTAAGGTCCGTTTTTTTCAACAGGTGGTCCAAGTACAGCTGTAAGCGGGACGATGTGTCGTGAACATTCAACATTTCTGTTGTCTGAATATGAAAAGCTTAAATCTGAATGCACACTGACGTGTGTGTCATGTTAATATAAGAAATAGATACGGTGGGATGATAGTTCAAGGCAACATATGTTGGCAGACATTAGTATCATGGACCGAGTCGTGACAAATGCAATAATACAAACAATCAAGAACATTTATACAGTAATTCATTATTGTGTTCCTTTGCTCAGTGAAGTTGATAGTCAAGTTCTGGACTCAAATATGTGTTTGACCCTTTCAACACTAGAGACCTCTCAGTACCATAACCAGGATGAGGCAGACAAGGAGGTTGCCTCATCATTTATTTTGCAAATGTTTTTGTTGTTGCTAAGAATTAAACAAATCTCCGGGGAGGTGGCGGGCAGAATGTTCCCTGACCCCCATATTGGGACTTGGTTAGCCTTGTCTGGTTTTTTACCTCTGGTTATGGCCCTGCAAACAGTGTATATATCCTGATGAACCGACTCGTAATGAGGCGTCTCATTCAAGATCTGCACCACTTGAGGATATTTTTGATTTTTTGCAAAATGACCCCCTTTTCTGCATAATGGAGGTCTCAAACTTAACATGAAACAGTTCATTTCAGTTACTTAGGGGGTTACGTGTTAATCGTCAAAGGTTGTAGCAGCATTGTCAATGAAAAAATAGCCGTATGGACAAACTTTTAAAAATCTAATATCATATCCACAGGAATCTTCGGAATGTAAAATTCTTGGTGGATTAACTATGCAGTTGGTCATAGACATGAACAGATGGACAGATGGATTGACGCATCCACACATGCACAATGTGTGATTACTGGCATTTAACTCATTTAATTTATGAAGTATCTCCCCTGTGTATCACAGTCTATTATAGTATACATATCAAGTAAAATAAAATACAAAGTCGTCGGATTTTGATCAAATACAATAGTGTGTATTGTGATAATATAAATAGAAAAATTTACATTATGGAAAGCAAAAAAAGATATAAAACTTCCTGACGCATCATCAGGGCCGTAACCAGGTGTGCAAGGTATGGGCATGAGGATGTGATAAATAAGTTAGATCACGTTTTTGTATGAATAATATCGTCTAGCATTACAGGATCCGGATACGGATAACAAAACGTCTGATCGAATATCAACACGATTAATGGAAGAAACTATTTTAGTTGAAATTAACATGAAAATAAAACACACTACACTTATAATGTGTTATTTTCACGACCATGACTATTTGAAAAGCATAATAAAGGGGGTTTAAAAATGCTGTTTATATCTGAAGTAACCTAATATGTTATACCTGAAGTAGCCTAATATACATGAAGTGCCATTTTTGCCTTTATTTTTTCACCTTTGACCCCTAATCGCGGCCTCTGATTGGTCAGTCTCAACAGCAAATTCAAGATGGCGGCAAATTTTAAAATCGAAGTCGCTGTCGGTGCAGCTGAATTTTGTTCATTTTTACAGTATATGCGACGTAACCAACGCCACGGACATGTCCATTATGATTGCAATGCTTATTATGACAACCACATGTGTGTCTAACTCGAGCCAATATTGAAGCGCATCGTAAATAAATCGGAGATTTAATCAGATACAATACCGAATCTACCTAGCGTGGACGCCGCCATTTTGCTTTGAATCACGTCACTGGATTTGTGACACATGGCGAGGGAATGACGTCAAAACATGGCGTCACGCACGTTCAAGCAATTACGTTTAGTATGCGGTATAAATTAAATACATGATTAGTGCCGTAGAATATAAAATATATTCGGTTTCGACCCGACAACTTTATAGCTAAAGCTCGCCCCAATAAAGCTGTCTAAGGCTCAACCGAATATATTTTATATTCGACGGCACTAACCATGTATTTACTATATATACTGTAACGTCGTTTGACGTGGCTTTTACGTGATGTCTCATTTGCTCAAACGACCTGAATAGTGGTGTTGTATACAATATAATATCAAATAAAAAGCATTCAATTCATCGTACAAATACCATTGTCATAGTAACAAAATATTAATTTGACCAAGAATTTCCCGAAGACAGGTTTTCTCGCGACGCAGCTCATATGGTAGTTATAGTTCACATATTAAATTAAAAAATTCAATAGGTGAACTATTGTTTGGCCCGATCCCGTCACATGCACATGTTTATTGAATGTAGCACTGCCCTTAAATGTTCTTTCAAATTAAGATACTATATTACATGATTGACGGTTTGACACCGAATCGATCATGCACACACTGTAACATGGTGCACGTCACGTGAACTTATGTCAACAAGGCGTGACCTTTTGTTCTAAATATAACTGTACAGGTTGCAACATTTAATGATTAATTTAATAGATAATGGTGAAAGTGCCGCCATATGTGATTAATTGAGACAAAATTATATGCTTTCATTGATCAAGGTAATAATTGGAAATATTGAAGTAATCCTTCAAGGATAGAAAAGTTATGACAGATATTCGGATATAACTTCTTAACCGGACCTACAATCCAAACACTATATGCCTCCAACTATACCGAGACTGGGGGCATAAAAAGGGAAAATAAAAAATTAGCAGATGTCAATTTACTTCAATATTGTAAGGGTTAAAGTCGAGTGTTGTTATGTTATCTGCCACCCAGGTATACTCACAGGTGGAAGACTAGACCTATGACACCAAAAAAATGCCTATTAAAAAAAATCCCATTACCACGCCCACTTGGTCTCGTACAGTACCATCTATATAGAAAGGTGATAAACAATATGGCTACAAGACTTAGAACCTTTCAATACAAATATTTGATGAGAATCATAGGTACCAACAAACTGATGGCCAGGTGTAATATAGTAGAGTCTAGTATATGTGATTTTTGTAACATGAACATAGAAACATTCAATCATTTGTTTTGGGAATGTACAGTAATACAACATTTTTGGTCACAAATGACTAACTTTTTAATACAAAAGGGCATTACAGTGAACATCAATTTTTATACTACTTCATTTGGAATAATCGAAACGGTAGAGCATGAAAAGCAATTACAATATATCTTAATCCTAGCAAAATATTATATATTCAAATGTAAATATAATAAGTCTAATCTACGTTTCGACAATTTTTATCGTACTTAAAACATAGTATTACGGTAGAAGAAATTATAGCGCAAAGGAAAGGAAAAATGGAGATACATCAAAATAAATGGAGGGATTTTGATTTATAATATTACACGATCAGACCGAGCATCATTCAATATGGACTAAATCGAAAACTAGTTACACTTCACTACATGCTGTGTTGTGTTGCTGAAAAAGACTGTTTTATATGTTGTATACATAGGTATCGTCTTATATATGGCATACAAACGAAAACATAAGTTGTATTATGAAATTGCAAGTGTTTTACTTTTGTTTTTACACGTGCATGCACGTGCTTACATATATAGAACATGAATGTTACAGGCTGGATAAACTATTCTCTTGATGTCTTTCGCTTCCTAGCTGGAACTCAGCTTAACACCTTCTTCCCATTCTATTATTTTCAACTTCTTTCTATCTATACTAAAAAAAACACAATTGTTTTCTCATGTAATATTGTAATTGTATACTTGTATGAATGTAACATATTCTGAGAAATAAATAATAAAAAAAATCTAAAAAAAACAAAACAATATTGGCTATATAGAAAGGTGATAAACAATATGGCTATTATAGAAAGAGCCCTCTCTTTTCCGACTCGCACAAACACAATAAACATCGATTAAATGTATGACTTCTGTCTGTGGCAATCGATACAGGTATTAGGTGTGTGAATATACTCACTTCAAATCGCTGTTTCTAGCATTTATTCAGTTATTTGCATTTTGCATACCCCATCCAAAGTGAAATTTGCATGTACAAAAGAATCTCACACATAATCAGAGGCCGTCTGGCGTAGATTATCGGTCATATTTAGAAGATGGTACTGTACAATACCAAGTGGGTGGGGTAATGGGATTTTTTGAATAGGCATTTTTGGTGTCATAGGTCCGAGTCTTCCACCTGTGGGTATACTTATTAGAATACCTTCCGTTCAGACTTAACTCTTACACCGCTATCTTATTTTTTTTGTCATCTGCTGTTTATTTTCTATTTTCCGTTTTTATCATCAAAAACATGCTTTGACAGCACTGTAGAATAATTTACAACATGCTTTGACAGCACTTCAGAATGCTGTCAAACCATGTTTTTATTGAGAAATAAGGCAAGATATAAAAGCAACAGCAGACGACAATTGCTGTGTGTAGTGGTCTAAGGGTTAAAACTATTTACTGAATATTCTTATCCCCTGACCCACTAATATTTAGCTGTACTACCAGACAAGAAAGTATATATGTGACCAGTTTAATTAACGCAAATTTGGACAAAGAATTAACTCAAAATTCTAAGTCATTTGACCTTGGCCTTGGGCACAGGGGCCGCATGAGTGGGATACAGCATGACTATATGGTATATATCGGTCTTACAAATATGTTGCCAAACTTGGAAAATCATGAGTAACATCTTAACCCTTTAAAGGCCCTGAACGGCTCAGTATTACAATTTTCCACATTTTTTCAAACACAAAAAACATGTTTGGCAACTGATTTCGTACACAAAACTAACATATACTGCCTAATAAATACATCTTATGTCTTGAGATTTACATCTTAATCGCAATGTGAAGACAACAAAAACTTGTTTTGTGTACCACTCAGTGCAAAATGTCAATATTGACAATTTCATTTCCGTAACCCAACGGCTTGGGCTCAGAAGCGAGTCGATAAACTCCGGCTATCGGAATTCATCGGCCACGAATCGGGCAGTTGAGGAGTTGACCCGAGTGTCTATCGGAAAATCGATCGACTTTGAAACACGCACCTGCTGTTTGTTTATCAATAAACATTGATATTTTCATCGACTACAAACTCATTTTTGTACCAAAATGAATGCAAACAGTTTCAAAGTGTGTGTAAATAGAAACCTGTTGGATATATGTGTGGGAAAACCCACTAGGAGGCCAAATTCGGCAACTTGAGCCGTATAGGGGCTTTAATACAGTGCTGAATAAAATGTTGTCGTTTGCTGATTATTTTTTAATTTCCATTTTTATAAAAAAAACATAGTTTGGCAGCACTTTTAAATAATTTCCAATGGAAATTATTCTAAGGTGCTGCCAATCTATGTTTTAATTGAGAATAAAGACAACATTTTAAACAACAGCAGACGACACTTTCGTTTCCCGCACTCTAAGGGTTAAACTACTTCTGCGTCATTTTCAGTCTTAGAACTGGCAGATTTGGTCGGTTTTACTATAGGAATGAATGGCCTTTTTGTGGAATTTATCGGGGTATAAACTTGGAAAAGTCGCGGGAATACTGGACGAAGGCCGGAAGGCCTCATCCAGTATTCCCGCGACTTTTCCAAGTTTATATCCCCGATAAATTCCACATAAAGGCCATTCATTCCTTATAATTCCAGCATTTGAAATAAATTCATCAAGAAAATGTGTTTATTTTCCGTTTTCTTAAGAATTATTTTAACTGCGCCTCACGGTTACGGAAAGTAGTTCGGCGTGGGAGTTTACTGGGATATAAATTTTGAACAGAGACTTCCTACGGGCCAATCAAATGTTAGGGAATTGTGTAAATATTTTTGTGCTGGAATTATATGATATTGTTAGTTTTAATGACTGTAAAACCCCAATCAATTAACCCTTACAATGCTGAATTAAATTTTGTTGTCTGCTGTTTATTTTATATCTTCCATATTTCTCAACAAAAACATGGTTTGGCAGCAGTTTAGAATGGAAATTATTGTAAAGTGCTGTCAAACCATATTTTTATGGAAGAAAAAGATAAAATATGAAACAACAGCACATGACAGTTTTCGTTTCCCGGATTCTAAGGGTTAATTATTTCATGACACACCCTTGCGTGATGAACATGTACCCAATGAGCGTCACCTGTGGCCAACCAGAAGACAATAGACATATCCGGTATTGCATATTCTGAAAGCCCTTCAAACGTTTCAAGCCAGTATATTGTGACTGTGACTGGAGAAATGGGGCTTACAGCTTGTGTAACCTGCCTAGCTTATCTGCTAGTACACTCCTGCAGCATGACGAGGCTCTATATAGTTTGCATAACAGTTGGCAATCGCAAACAGTGCAGACGCTGATCAGTAGCCTATTTCACCAACATTGCAAAGTATACTTTTCTAGCAAAGTATACGAGTAATCATTGATTTTTCCAGAAATGCATTATTGCATATAGAACTAACGACTGCATATAGTTGATGATTAAAAATATGCAGACTTATTATACTGAATTTATTACATTATCACAGTCAAAATGGCTGTGATAATGTAATAAATTCAGTATAATCAAAAATAATAAATTTATCCTAAAATTGAAAATTTCTCTCTCAAAGTATACTTTGCTAGGAAAGTATACTTTGCAATTTTGATGAAATCGGCTACAGGTCTGGAACTATGCTTATTGTAAATGCCAAAAGCCCCAACTCCCCAGTCACAGCCACAGTTGAGATGAGAGTTTAGATTGCTCTAAAAACCTGAAGAATAAAATCACAGAAAAATAGAAATTTCCGTTCTATGGTTGTTGCTCTGCTTTTCATGTCAGCTTGGACGAAAAATATAAAAATTATACATTTCCCCTATAGCGATAGCCTTCTTCTACATAAGAGATGATTCACGTGTAATATCTAAAAAATATATTTGTACAGAAAAATGGAAAATAAACAGCAAAAGCAAATTTTAACTTGAAGATGTGTAAGGGTTAATAAGTATCCAATCACTTGTTTTAACCCTTTCACCCCTAAGTAACTGGAATGGAAGTTAAATTTGCAACCAATCCAATAGTCATAAAATGATTTTTTTAAAAACAAATTGCAAATACAACATAATTATTTAAAGGAGATATAACCAGGTTCTGGTTTCGCGATACACTTATGTATTTATCATTTATATATCGAATAAAACAAATTTCACAGTTATCCGACAATTATATGCCATTCTTTTACGGATTTCATATTACGGACAGGCAGTTTTTCCAGCCGTCACTGCATCGGACTAACTTCCCCTTGTTTTGCTTACCACAGTTATTCCCCTTAGTGGTCACATGGGTATATGGCATATGCGTAGTACAGCCGAAATGTAGGCATAATGCGATTAGTATGTCGAATAGATTCCTTAGAACTCGAGTTTATTAGAGCGCTGGTATAACATACATACCCTAGTTGTACTGTATAAATATAAGAATGACCTATATAAAATAAAATTAAAATATAATACATACATACAAAATACTTACTGAAATGCGCATGGTTTACTATGCCGCATTGTTGTTGACATCCGGCGGGCAAACGTTTGAAAGTAGCTTCACACGTTTGTCATGGATTACGACTGATAAAAAAGATTAAACCAATCAGCATGAAATGGGTGTGGCTTCGTTGATTTGAGAAAACACCTGTCCCAAAATCTGCTCCCCTATTTCCCAGCGGTCAAATCAGCGGATAAGTTGTTTGCTATACCGGACAATTAATGACATCCGGTGGCAACCGTTTGAACGTAGTTACACACGCGTGTCACTGATTATGGCAGCTAAAAATAAAGAATTGATTTCATCGCGAAATTGTCAAAACACAAGCATGCTTAACTGACACATAGCTGCAATACAGAACACACATCGTTTATTTATACAAAGAGTTTCAGTCCACACACAGGTGGAATAAGAAACAAGCAAAGCATGTATGCTAAATACTAAGCAAGGTGACATCTATAAAGCTTGTGTAGGCAAGGCAATGATCCACGACAAGATGGGGTCCACAGATTACCAAAATAAATGAACATAATGTGAATGCAAGTTATTACTATAATAATAATAGTAATAATCCTATCCAAAACACAGGTCGTGTATGTGATCAGTGGTGATATAGTTCAGACTCAATCTACGAAATCTTGGAGACATTCTGTAACAAAAAAAGAAAATTTGTATCAAAATACCAATTAACAATTAATTCCTCATTTTTCGGATTCTGGCTTGGCTGTCTGTTGGACCGCGAAGTACAACTGACTGCCGCACAGAGCGATCGTGCTCGCTGACGATTACAACTGACTGCCGCACAGAGCGATCGTGCTCGCTGACGATTACAACTGACTGCCGCACAGAGCGATCGTGCCGCACAGAGCGATCGTGCTCGCTGACGATTACAACTGACTGCCGCACAGAGCGATCATGCTCGCTGACAATTACAACTGACTGCCGCACAGAGCGATCATCCTCGCTGACAATTACAACTGACTGCCGCACAGAGCGATCATGCTCGCTGACGATTACAACTGACTGCCGCACAGAGCGATCGTGCTCGCTGACGATTACAACTGACTGCCGCACAGAGCGATCGTGCTCGCTGACGATTACAACTGACTGCCGCACAGAGCGATCGTGCTCGCTGACGATTACAATGACTGCCGCACAGAGCGTCATGCTTGCTGACGATTACAACTGGACTGCCGCACAGAGCCGATCATGCTCGCTGACGATTACAACTGACTGCCGACTGCCCCTCAGAGTGATCATCCTCGTCTGACAATTACAACTGACTGCCGCACAGAGCGTCATGCTCGCTGACGATAAACTACTGCCGCACAAGAGCGACAACGCTCGCTGACGATTACAACTGACTGCCGCAGAGCGATCATGCTCGCTGACGATTACAACTGACTGCCGACAGAGCGATCGCTCGTGACGATTACAACTGACTGCCGACAGAGCGATCATGCTCGCTGATGATTACAACTGACTGCCGCACAGAGCGATCATGCTCGCTGACGATTACAACTGACTGCCGCACAAAGCGATCATCCTCGCTGACAATTACAACTGACTGCCACACAGAGCGATCATGCTCGCTGACGATTACAACTGACTGCCGCACAGAGCGATCATGCTCGCTGACGATTACAACTGACTGCCGCACAGAGCGATCATGCTCGCTGACGATTACAACTGACTGCCGCACAGAGCGATCGCTCGCTGACGATTACAACTGACTGCCGCACAGAGCGATCATGCTCGCTGACGATTACAACTGACTGCCACACAGAGCGATCATGCTCGCTGACGATTACAACTGACTGCCGCACAGAGCGATCATGCTCGCTGACGATTACAACTGACTGCCGCACAGAGCGATCATGCTCGCTGACAATTACAACTGACTGCCGCACAGAGCGATCATGCTCGCTGACAATTACAACTGACTGCCACACAGAGCGATCATGCTCGCTGACAATTACAACTGACTGCCGCACAGAGCGATCATGCTCGCTGACAATTACAACTGACTGCCGCACAGAGCGATCATGCTCGCTGACAATTACAACTGACTGCCGCACAGAGCGATCATGCTCGCTGACAATTACAACTGACTGCCGCACAGAGCGATCGCTCGCTGACGATTACAACCCGCGTATAAATAATGCAAGTATAACTAGGTGAATGAGAAAACACGATTAAGAAATATATTCAAGTATAAAAATGAACAAATTATGCAACAAATAAATGATGTCAGTTAAATCCACACGTTATTCTATAAAAACTAGATGACCGCGGCCTGCATGTCGCGCCTTGTGGCGAGGCATGGACACTAAAAAAAAAGATATAGTATAACGAAAAACTTTAACCAAAAAACTTAACCAAAAGCTTTAACCAAAAAACTTAACCAAAAACTTTAACCAAAAAACTTAACCAAAAACTTAAAAGTAGTTTGACCTTGACGTTGGGCACAGGGGCCGCACGGGAGGGGGGTAGAATGAAAATATAAATGATGATAAACACCCATGTGAAGTTTCAAGGTAATGGGCAAAGCAGTTGCAGAGATATAGTATAACAAAAAACTTTAACCAAAAAAATTAACCAAAAAACTTAACCAAAAACTTCAAAGTAATTTGACCTTGACATTGGTCACAGGGGCCGCACGGGAGGGGGGTAGAATGAAAATATAGATTATGATAAACACCCATGTGAAGTTTCAAGGTAATGGGCAATCATTGCAGATATAGTATAACGAAACACTTTAACCAAAAAACTTAACCAAAAAACTTAACCAAAAACTTTAACCAAAAAACTTAACCAAAAACTTTAACCAAAAAACTTAACCAAAAACTTCAAAGTAATTTGACCTTGACATTGGGCACAGGGGCCGCACGGACGGGGGGTAGAATGAAAATATAGATGATGATAAACACCCATGTGAAGTTTCAAGGTAATGGGCAAAGCAGTTGCAGAGATATAGTATAACGAAAAACTTTAACCAAAAAACTTAACCAAAAAACTTAACCAAAAACTTTAACCAAAAAACTCAACCAAAAACTTCAAAGTAATTTGACCTTGTCATTGGGTACAGGGTCCGCACAGGAGGGGGTAGAATGAAAATATAGATGATGATAAACACCTATGTGAAGTTTCAAGGTAATGGGCAAAGCAGTTGCAGAGATATAGTATATCTTAACCAAAAACTTTAACCAAAAAGCTTAACCAAACAACTTAACCAAAAACTTTAACTGGACACACGTACGTACGTACGCCAAAGTGCCGACTATATCGCGCTTTCTGCAAGCGGGCGCGACAAAAACCTGTACGGCCTTAAATGACCTTAGCTGTTGATAGGCCGTTAAACTCCAACAAACAAACAAAAAACCTGTATCGACCAATCAGGGAACCAACCTGTAGTACTGATACGTCATAGCGATTATTTTTACAGTGTCACCTCACGCCAGTAGGTCGAATAAACAGGAGAGATAAGCAATCACTAATTCATTGCCAGGATCAGCATAGGTGTCCGATACAGTGTGATATGAGAAATCTCAATATCACAAAAAATACCAGAAATCGGTTGTTAGGGTCGCTTTTGCTGTTTTCAGAGCATTTTCAAGGAAATATGTGATATTTGGTAACGTACGTGACCTTTAAAGAGACAATTGTTAATGAGTCGCTAATGAAAAGTTAATGTGTCATTAGTGCTTCATACAACCGGGTCCTGATTATCTGTAGAAATCTGCTGTTGTTAGATTAATTATCTACGTATCTAGGTGGACGATGATTTGACAAAACCAGGCTTATTACCATTGCAACAAATGAAGGCATATACAAGTCTGTATATGTGGCTGAGTCTGGAGAAATGAGGCTTATGGGATTTGTGACCAGTGTCATGGGCGGATTCAGGGGGGGCGGACCCGGCGCGCGCCCCCCCTAAAATTCGCCGAGTAAAGTTTTTTACAAGCTACAAGGCACGTTTCATGCCAAGTGCCATGTATTCCATGCATTTTTCAGTCGTTTTCTTATTGTTTCAAAATTTAAACGCTTTCAATCAAAAATCATGTATAAACATACTGTGACAGTGTCAATATGTTTGCTCCAAAATGCGCCAGAACGCAGGAAATGCGATGTAGATTTGCAAAATTTTCCGGGTGGTAATGCCCCCGGACCCCCTTAGTGCTATCTCGACTATTTTGCAATACTTGACTATATCATCGAACGAGCTTAGCTCGTTCGATAATATAGTCAAGTATTGCAAAATAGTTACGCCCCCCTAACCAGAAATCCTGGATCTGCGCCTGAGTGTAGTTCCTGACCAAATAGCATACTCTTGTAGCCTGATAACGGCCGGTATTGCTTGTTAGAAGTATGACGGGTGTTTCACTGATGGAATGGCGAGTAGTGCAGATCCTGATCAGACTGCGGATGCACAGGCTAATCTGGTTCTTCACTGTTTGCAAAACCAAGTCACATTTGCGTTCTGTGGACAAATCAGATTGCTCCTAGGCTGCAAACTGTAGAGACGGACTACTGTCTGTTTCACAAAACCTGCCCAAATTTTACGCCTATATAATGCAAAAACAATGTATTTTTCGATAATATTAAATTATAGCAAAATTTAAGAATGAGCCTACTTTTTATTTCATGAAATTTTGTCCAACATTGATTTTATTGCGGAAAAACAATTTCCAGCTGTTAAATCCCAATAGACATTTTCACAGAGTGTCTATGGGATTTAACATGGGGAAATTTTTCTAATTTCAGAAGTAGTGGACCGATTTTCAAAATGTAAACTTTTTTTGTTTTCTTATTTAGATCATTTCCAAGATTTTAGCTACATTTCAGAATCAATTTCCATTTTTTGTTGTTTTTCGACTCCTCCTCCAGGTTCTCCACTTCTTTTTTCCACATGTTAAATTCCCATAGATTACTTTTTCGTAATAAAATCAATATTTGACAAAATTTCACAAAATAAAAAGAAGGCTCATTCGTAATTTTTGATAAAATTAAATATTATCGAAAAAAAAAATATTTGCATTGTTTATATGGCCGTACAATTTGGGCAGGTTTCGCGAAACAGACAGTATGATGTATGCTGCATGGTCATACATGTGATGTGGTTGTGACTGGAGAAATGGGGCTTATGAGTTATGCAACCAGTGTAGCCCCAGATCTGCCTGCGCAACCGCACAAATGTTCGTAAGTGCAAAATTATAAGTCTGTAAAATTCACTTTAACAACGTTTTCTTGTAAACAATTGTTGGATTTACATTTATTGAGCATAGGCTGCATATGCAGCCTATGCTCAATAATTGTAAATCCATCAATTGAAATTTCGAGACGATTCTAAATTTGCACTTACGAACATTTTAGTCGTACAAAGTTTAGGATCTTGACCAACCAGAAATTCCATAAGCCCCATTTCTCCAGACACAGCCACAAATATACAAAATAAGCCTGATTTTGTCAGATCTTTGTCCATTTTATATATTAGCCCTTTACATTCAGAAAACTCTTGGGTATATGAAGATTTAGAACTACGGTATTTCAATACTATTTCCCTTATTTCTCAACAAATATATTTGTTGTGACCATGCACTCATCTCGATGAGATGGTTCAAATGGTGGTCATGAGATATATTTCTGAAAATAAATAATAGACATATTTAGACGGTATACCCAGAATGTAAAGGGGTTCATGCTGTATATAGTGCGTCATAATACGGTCATGCTACCTTCATTGTACGAGACACAATTAGGTTCCCATCAATGACCTGCGTTGAATAATTGTAATGGTATGCTATTGGCAAAAACACCATCGTATTCTGTGTCCATTCTATTGAACTATCTGAAATAAACAGAATCAAGTATTTACATTAAATTAAATACCATAATTATGTAGAGAATACAAAGTATGCCAGTTATTCTTATTTAAAGGATCAAATGTTCCATTGTTAGATTGAATGTCAATCAAATGATGGCAATCAGTACTGGCCAGGATTGAACAAAACATACCATATCACGCCGTCGCGCCGTATGTCGCGCCGTATTACGGCATTTTTTATTTATTTACCAAGATATCTGGGGCCCGTTTCACTAAACTTCGTACAACTAAAATGTTTGTAATGCAACTTTAGGATCGTCTGGAAATTTCAATTGATGGATATACATTTATTGAGCATAGGCTGCTGCTCAATAAATGTAAATCCAATAATTGTTTACAAAAACACATTGTTAATGTGAAATTTACAGTCTATCATAATTTTGGACTTACGAACATTTTAGTGAAACGGGCCCCAGATAAATTTCAGAAGCCATATGTTATATACTGTATGAGCTACCAGGGCTCCAGATAAGGAATTAGTAATTGAGTATTGTCACTCCATCATTTCTGAAGCAATTGGGTATTTCAAAATGTTAATTGTGTAAAATAGAATCACACTACTGTTTACACATCAGCAGACCGCACTTATGGAATAGTTTGCTTCTAAATGAAAACACATCTTGGTATTTCATTAGAATTGTCTCCTTGGAGACAATTCTAATGGAATACCAAGATGTGTTTTCATGGAAAAATAAGAAAATATGCTATATTTGTGGTTTGTTTATTGTTTTCTGTAGCATGATAAAGATACCACAAATTGTTCATTGCTTTTTGATACTCACTACTTCTGATTTCAATTGGGTTTTTGGCAATTTTAATTGGGTATTTACGCAAATACGCACCTTATCTGGAGCACAGTAGTCTATTTCACCAACATTGCAAAGTATACTTTACTAGCAAAGAATACTTTGAGGGAGTAATCATTTATTCTTCCTGAAATGCATTATTTCATATAGAACTAACAACTGCATGTATTTCATGATTAAAAGTATGCAGAATTATTATACTGAATTTATTACATTATCACAGCCAAATTGGCTGTGATAATGTAATGAATTCAGTATAATAAAAATTAATAAATTTATCATAAAATTGAAAATTTCTCCCTCAAAGTATACTTTGCTACTAAGTATACTTTGCAATGTTGATGAAATAGGCTACTGAGCTACCAATGTTTTTTTCAGATGTCTACTATAGTTTATAAGATATCTTTAACATTTACAATTTATCTTATATACCCGGTACCATATAACATGGCTCATGCTTTATAAGATATCAATAGTATTTTTGAATACAATATCTACTAAACTGGGCCCGGTTGTTCAAAACATCAGTTAGCTTAACGGACTGTTAAATCCTTAACTGAATGGTTAAAATCTCTGTTAAACAGAGATTTTAGCCATTCAGTTATAAGGATTTAACTGTTAAATCCTTAACTGAATGGTTAAAATCTCTGTTAAACAGAGATTTTAACCATTTGGGCCCGGTTGTTCAAAACATCAGTTAGCTTAACGGACTGTTAAATCCTTAACTGAATGGTTAAAATCTCTGTTAATGTTAAACAGAGATTTTAACCATTCAGTTAAGGATTTAACAGTCCGTTAAGCTAACTGATGTTTTGAACAACCGGGCCCTGATGGTTAGTAGATATCTTATAATTTGTATACCTTATATTGTAGCAGATGTCTACTAATATTTAGTAAATATCTTATATATTTTATGTGATACATGCATCTACAAAAGTTTACCAGTTATTTTGGGGATAAATGTAAAAAACAAATTGCCAAATATTCAACTATATCAAGTGAGCAGGGACTCATGGATACCCCGGGCGGGCGAGACAATAAAAGTGAAAATTATAGCTTTAAAAGTCGCTAAAGAATGCAGTAAATTAAATAATTAAATGTAGCAATATGTTTTTTTCTTTGGCAAGAACCTTGTTATGCCACTGTGTGATGATAAAGAAGCATGCAAGTGGTAATTTCGACATATACTTTGAATTCAGATATAAATTCTTGATAAATCATCTGACTAAAACTAGAAAATGTGTTCATAGAACATGGATGCCCCACATATTGCTTTGATAATCCAGGACTCTGTATCAAAGCAAAAATAGAAATTCACTTTGTGCATCTACACACCATAAAGAAGCTACATACCAAGCATCAAGCCTCCAGCTAGTAAGATTTAGCAGTTTTACAAGCTACAAGGCAAAATGGTGAAATTCTAAGTCGAAAAAGGGGAGATAATCCATGACCTTGGTGTAAAAAAAAAATAGAAATAAGCTTTGCGCATCTACTCATCATAAGGAAGCTACATACAAAGTTTCAGGTCTGTAGCTAGTACGGTTTAAAAGTTTGACGAGATACAAGGCAAAGTTTGGAAATTATAAGCAAAAAAGGAGGAGATAATCCATGACCCGGGGGGTCGAATAAGAAATTGAAATAAACTTTTCACATCTAGTTATTATAAGGAAGCTACATACCAAGTTTCAGGTCTGTAGCAGCTAGCTAGTACCATTTAAAGGTTTTATGCGTGGAAGACAACATTTTGAAATTCTAAGGGGAGGTCAAATCAAAAATCAAAATAAAATTTGCATATCTACTCATCATAAGGAAGCTACATACCAAGTTTCCGGTCTGTAGTTAGTTTAAATGTGTTACGAGTTACATTGCAAAATTCGGAAATTCTAATTTGAAAAGGGGGAGATAATCCATGACCATGAATCAAAAATTGAAATAAACTTTGCGCATCTACTCATCATAGGGAAGCTACATACCACGTTTCAGGTGTGTAGCTGTTAGGGTTTAAAGGTTTTACGTGTTACAAGCCAATATTGGAAAATTCTAAGTCGAAAAGGGGGAGATAATCCATGACCGGGGGTCGAATCAATAATAATCAAAATAAATTCTGCGCAATTCACGTCAAATTTAGCCATGCAAGCGTACGTCATAATGAACTATGTAGATTTTGGAATAAACAAGCTGATTAATTGCTACACTGTGGCCCAATTTTATCACATTCCACTTAGTTTGGTAAAAAGTTATTCCGAATATAGTCGAAATGTGTAAAATCCTCAGAACCTGCTGATGGAATAGCTGTCATATTTACTAATGTCACAGGGTTAGAAAAGTTTGCTCCGGCCCAGGACTCAAACCCGGGACATCTGGTTTACCGTACCATCGCTCTAACCGACTGAGCTAGCCGGGCACGAATACACACTTCCTCCCCACAGTAAGTTACTTACTGTGACATACTCCCCTGCCAAATTGGAATTCGTCCCCGAATTCTATATTTCATTCGTCTCTGAATTCCATATTGTTGGTACATTTTGGGCAGTATTTATCAGTCATGGTCCCTCGTTGGGCGCCAAATGTCACAGGGTGAGAAAAGTGTGCTCTGGCCCGGGGCTCGAACCCGGGACCTCTGGTTTACTGTACCACTCTAAGCGACTGAGCTAGCCGGGCACGAATACACACTTCCTCCCCACAGTAAGTTACGTACCGTGACACTAAATTAACTGTTAAAAACGAAGAAACTAACCTGCCATAATGTCACTGGATAGTTCTGCTTCAAGTTTAATACCAATTTTGCTATGCTGATCCAGTATGTTGCTCGCGATTTTGTTTACACTACCAGATGTGACGTTGCAAACACGCATGTGATGTCATACATCACACAATTGACGTCACTCACTGACGTCAGAACATTATGACATTTTACCTGCACAAACGTCTTTGAACTGCATTGCATATTCAGGCAAGTTTGACTGAATATGGAGATGGTAATGCCATATAAATTTGTTTGGAAAGCCTTAGGTGCGCAAAATTAGCAGACACCATTGTACCTAGTTTCAGGTATGTAGCTAGTACGGTTTTAAATGTTTTACAAATTACATGGTTGGTGACAGACTGACAGGACAGACAAGGGTAACACTAAATGCCCCCTCCACTATGGTGGTGGTGCATAAAAATAAATAACATCGGTATAGGTGATTCCTAGCCTAGGAATTGACTAATTGCCAATTAGCAGTGGTAATTAGACATGTGCATTTTCTTAATAAAATATAAATGAAACAGTCAATATTTCGATGGACATGGGGGACTTGAATTTTACCTCATTGTCTTGGGTCCTCATGTCTAAGTCATTCCAACGTTGATGGTTGTTTTCATGGTATTTAGTTCAAATACAAAAATGACATTTAGGTGTCCCGTTGTCAGGCAAGCACCTGTTCATATCCGGTTGTCAAAACCCATATCGCTTAAACCATACGCAAAAACACATGTGTCACAAATCTTATAAATATTTATAAATTATTCAACTAAATATATACAGACAACTGGACTATACGACTTACGTTTTTTTAATATACGTATAAAGTTATTTTATTTACAATATGCAATATTTATACTTAGCGTTTTAAGCGGCCATATTAATGGCGGAAGATTATTGACAGATTGACAATCCATGCAAGCAGGCGCATTTTCTAGGTCCGGACGGGGTTACCACCGAGTTTCGTTTAGAACACGGTATTTAATTTGAAAGCAGTGTTTACTTTAACAGGTGTTATATGTGTTTGGAAGGTACTCGATCAATTTGTAAGACAAAACTCTCAATTATCTTGCTCAAGTATACATTACCCCACCCATCTGTTGCTAACTGTGGATGAGTAATAGTCATAACGTGTTTAGTTGTTGAAATTAGTGTTTGTGTCCAGACACAATCTTTCTTAATTTTGGTTCTGGTGTAATTTAAACGAATTCAAAAGCTTATTACACAACTTGCAATGTATTTATATATGCCATAACTTGCAGTGTTAATTTATTCTTCCATTTCAATCATTAGTTTACACCATTCGGTTTTGGAGAGTAGAAATAGTTTACACCTCACTTGTGTTTCCCATATTTGAATAATTTACGTTAGTAACTTCACAAAGACGTGTTCTCTGAATCACGAGACAGTCTCCTTCACTATGATTCGCCTTCCGGAAATTACTTTGCACAATTTTGGACATATTTCACACTTGATTCACTTTGTTTTTATAAGATATAATGTGTGAAATGTATAAGAAAATGTTTTATTAAACCAGGGCCCGGTTGCTCAAAACATCCATTAGCTTAACGGACTGTTAAATCCTTAACTGAATGGTTAAAATCTCTGTTTGTTTTAACAGAGATTTTAACCATTCAGTTAAGGATTTAACAGTCCGTTAAGGATTTAACAGTCCGTTAAGCTAAATGGTGTTTTGAACAACCGGGCCCAGATGAACTGATTATCATGAAATAGTTGATTGGGTCCTACCACAAAACAAACTTGTTTCGCTATGCTGCTTGTTTGTTTAGCGTATGGATCCACTTCTGCATTATTTAATGATATTGCAACTATCTACAAGACATGTAACTGGCGTTCTGGGTTTTTAACATGTTTCTAATTAAACGTTAAACAAGTGCTGATTGGAATTAAATAATCCACGGACATCTATAAATAACATACAATTTTGACTATTATATGTGAATATGTTATTATTAGTGTATACTGTATTGCTTTGAGGTGTTATTTTGAGACATATGCTTTAAAGGTACATGCCCACGCAGTAGGCACAAAATGTTCTTTATAGGAATTAAATAAGTGTATAATTGTGTCACTATTCCACCAGTTCTAAAAATTACGAGTGCCCGCTATACAGATATAATCATTTAGTAATATTTATTTTACTGATAGTGACACGCGGTTGTATTAGGCTATTTTCATATGCAAATGACGTATGGTATTTTTTAAATTGTTTATACTAATTAAACGAACCACCTGAAAAAATAATATTTTCGACAGATTAATAAGTATGATCATTGCACATCAAAACATAATTACAGAGAAGAACTAGTAATGGCAGTTAACATTTTAATGAAACACAGTTATCGCCCCTGATATCAGTGTGAAAATTCATGTTTGATATACGAAGTATAAAAATGCCAATTATTTTGTCCAGAAATGGTTCATGTCTGTTCATTTTGCCCGAACAATGCTATATCTAATGTATGGACGAAAAAAATATGCCTCCCTGTATTATAACCTGGCATGTGGGCATGTACCTTTAATCATATTAATACTCACTTTCCTAGTTTGCCAATCCCATGCCAACTCTCATTTTTAGCTCGACTATTCGAAGAATAAGTAGAGCTTATGTTGTCACCCCGGCGTCGGCGTCACCGTCACGCCTTGGTTAAGGTTTTTAGTCAAGCTTGTATATGGAATACTACTGGCCCTACACCCACCATACTTGGACAACTTCATCTCCTAGTGATGCACATCAATAACCCCTGATCTATATTTGACCTTGACCTACATTTCCTCTTGAATTACTTGGTTAATTCCCCTTGGTTAAGGTTTTTAGTCAACCTTGGTTAAGGTTTTTAGTGAAGTTTGTATATGCAATACTACTGGCCCTACACTCACCATACTTGGACAACTTCATCTCCTAGTGATGCACATCAATAACCCCTGATCTATATTTGACCTTCACCTACATTTCCTCTTGAATTACTTACTTAATTCCCCTTGGTTAAGGTTTTTAGTCAACCTTCATTAAGGTTTTTTTTCAAGCTTGTACATTGAATACTATTGTGCATCCAGACACCATACTTCGACAACTTCATCTCCTAGTGATGTACATCAATAACCCCTGATCTATATTTGACCTTCACCTACATTTCCTCTTCAATTACTTACTTAATTCCTTTTGGTTAAGGTTTTTAGTCAACCTTCTATATGGAATACTACTGGCCCTACACCCACCATACTTGGACAACTTCATCTCCTAGTGATGTACATCAACAACCCCTAATCTATATTTGACCTTGACCTACATTTCCTCTTCAATTACTTAATTCCCCTTGGTTAACGTTTTAGTCAAGCTTGTAGATGGAATACTCCTGGCCCTACACCAACCATACTTGGACAACTTCATCTCCTAGTGATGTACATCAACAACCCCTGACCTATATTTGACCTTGACCTACATTTAACCTTGAATTACTTTTTTAACTTTAAATTCCCCTTGGTTAAGGTTTTTACTCGACCTTGGTTAAGCTTTTTACTCAAGCTTGTACATGGAATACTATTGTGCATACATACACCATATCAATAACCCCTGATCTATATTTGACCTTGACCTACATTTCCTCTTGAATTACTTACTTAATTCTCTTTGGTTAAGGTTTTTAGTCAAGCTTGTACATGTAATACTCATGGCCCTACATCAACCATACTTGGACAACTTCATCTCCTAGTGATGTACATCAACAACCCCTGACCTATATTTGACATTGACCTATATTTAACCTTAAATTACTTACTTAATTCCCCTTGGTTAAGGTTTTTACTCAACCTTGGTTAAGGTTTTTAGTCAAGCTTTGTAGATGGAATACTATTGTGCATACAGACACCATACTTGGATAACTTTTTCTCATAGGGATGTACTCAATAACCCCTGACCTTTATTTTACCTTCACCTACATTTTAACCTTGAATTACTTGGTTAATGTTTATAGTCAAGCTTGTGTATGGAATACTTCTGGGCCTACATCAACATACTTGGACAAACTTCATCTCCTAGTGATGTACATCAATAATCCCTGACCTATATTGGACCTTGACCTACTTTTATCCTTGCTTACTTACTTAGTTATCTCCCATTGGTTACGGTTTTTACTCAAGCTTGTATATGGAATACTCCTGGGCCTACAGCAACCATACTTGGAAAACACGCACCTACGTCCAAGGTCAAGGTCACTGTTGAAGGTCAAAGGTCAAACCTATTGAAATTCCCTTCCGCTCTATATCTTCTACACAGATGCATGGATTATCAAATGGCCTGGCACAAATGTTTCTCATGATGAGAAGGTGAGTGTCGCGATCAATAACCACGCACCTACGTCCAAGGTCAAGGTCACAGATGAAGGTCAAAGGTCAAACCTATTGAAATTCCCTTCCGCTCTATATCTTCTACACCGATGCATGGATTATCAAATTGCTAACCACGCACCTACGTCCAAGGTCACAGTTGAAGGTCAAAGGTCAAACCTATTGAAATTCCCTTCCGCTCTATATCTTCTACACCGATGCATGGATTATCAAATAGCTTGGCACAAATGTTTCTCATGATGAGAAGGTGTGTCGCAATCAATAACCACGCACCTACGTCCAAGGTCAAGGTCACAGTTGAAGGTCAAAGGTCAAACTTATTGAAATTCCCTTCCGCTCTATATCTTCTACACCGATGCATGGATTATCAAATGCCTTGGCACAAATGTTTCTCAGGATGAGAAGGAGTGTCGCAATCAATAACCACGCACCTACATCAAAGGTCAAGGTCACAGTTGAAGGTCAAAGGTCAAAAATATTGAAATTCCCAAATGGCTTGGCACAAATGTTTCTCACGATGAGAAGGTGTGTCGCGATCAATAACCACGCACCTACGGTCAAGGTCACTGTTGGAGGTCAAAGGTCAAACCTATTGAAATTCCCTTCCGCTCTATGTCTTCTACACCGATGCATGGATTATCAAATGGCTTGACACAAATGTTTCTCATGATGAGAAGGTGTGTCGCGATCAATAACCACGCACCTACGTCCAAGGTCAAGGTCACAGTTGAAGGTCAAAGGTCAAACCTATTGAAATTCCCTTCCGCTCTATATCTTCTACACTGATGCATGGATTATCAAATTGCTAACCACGCACCTACGTCCAAGGTCACAGTTGAAGGTCAAAGGTCAAACCTATTGAAAATTCCCTTCAGCTCTATATCTTCTACACCGATGCATGGATTATCAAATGGCTTGGCACAAATGTTTCTCATGATGAGTAAGGTGTGTCGCAATCAATAACCACGCACCTACGTCCAAGGTCAAGGTCACAGTTGAAGGTCAAAGGTCAAATCTATTGAAATTCCCTTCCGCTCTATATCTTCTACACCGATGCATGGATTATCAAATGCCTTGGCACAAATGTTTCTCAGGATGAGAAGGTGTGTCTCGATCAATAACCACGCACCTACGTCCAAGGTCAAGGTCATAGTTGAAGGTCAAAGGTCAAACCTATTGAAATTCCCTTCCGCTCTATATCTTCTACACCGATGCATGGATTATCACACTATGCCCAGGGTGAAGGTCACAGACTTGATGATGCGTTTGAAACCTTAACGCTCGGCTAAATGGCTTATAATAAAAAATGCCTCGTTTTATTTGGCTGCCAGTGGGGGTATTCGTGTGCCGACAGGCCACATTTCTAGTTTCCCTTGGTTAATGTTTTTAGTTAACCTTGGTTAAGGTTTTTATGCAGGCCGCAGCCACCTTCTTTGTCAAGCTATGTGTACATTGACAACCCTCGTAGTCGAGCTATGCTGTTCTCCTACAGCTCTTGTTGTTATTTCAGATCTGTATCTGAGGATGAATGTTCGTTGGATGAAATACCATTGATGTTGAATCCTGGTGAAGGGTTTGAGATGGATGAAAATGATTCATTGATGAAACCAAGGCGTTTTCGACCATATGGACAGTCAAGATTAAGTTTTTGGTGTTCTCAGTTCTGGGGCAATTGTTGCAATAGGTAAAGTCAGTGATTCAAACATGTAGTAGTGCAGATAATGTGTGTATTGGCGTATTTTACGCACCTGTCTTAGCAGAATACGCATTGATTATCAAAAATGGGAGTACAAAATACTCACAGCAATGTGTAATTTACAAATTGATTTTCAAATTGAATAGTGGAAATACTGTAATTAAGCTGAAAATTTACTTAGTTGAGCTGCAAAAAGCAAACAGTATTTGCTTTTTGCAGCTCAAATAAGTCGATTTTTAAATTTGTTTTATTTTTTATCATTTGTTCCTCATTTAATAAGGAAGAAAATCAATAATTTATTTGTAAAAGTAAAATACACATTGAATTTGAAATCTGGGGATATAATACTCTTTAGATACAAAACTTATCTGGAGCTCTGGTAGTGTTTCACATGTTGCCGGCTGCATCATACCCAATTTTGGTGGCGCCATGCTGACTTAAAATTGGAAAAAAAAGTTGTTAAATATTACAGGCATTAAAGGTACATTCCAACTCAGTAGGCACAAACTGTTCTCTATTGGAATTAACTAAGTGTATAATTGTGTCACTATTCCACCAATTTTTAAATGTGTTTTATTTTTTTATCCTTTGTTCCCTATTTAATAAGGAAGAAAATCGATGATAATACATTTGTAAAGTAAAATACACATTGAATTTGAAATCTGGGGGTATAATACTCTTTAGATACAAAACTTATCTGGAGCTCTGTATTAGTGACTAAAACATTGCCGATGCTTAGGCTACAAAAAATTAATGTTTAGATTCTCATCCAAATTTTGGGGGAAAATGGGGCGGATGGGACACTTATTTTTCGGCAATAATAAAACGAGTTGTTGAACGGCACGGCGCTATGTAAAGCACTCAGATAGTGGGAGCGGTATAATATGCGGGCCGCATCATTCTCGTAAATTTAACCAAATGTTTTTTAATTTAATTTTTTTTTTTTAAATAAAAAACCCTTAGTCGGGACGTTTTATTAGGGGCGGGCGGGGACATTAATTTTTTGTAGCCTTATGTCTAATATTGTAGAAATTTATCATACTTCATTGTAAGAATATGCTAGTGTATAATTGTATCCCCCGGACTTCGTCGGGGGATACTATGGGTTTGACACCGTGCCGCGTCCGCTGCAGACACTTCTTGTCCGGAGCATAACTCGAACACCCTTTGGAATATTTTCATGAAACTTCACACATGCATAGATCACGACCCGAAGGTGTGTCACGCACAAGAATGACAACTCTTGCATTGCTAATTTTTTTAGTTATCTCCCTTTTTTGTTTTGCGCATTGATTTCGTGTCCGGAGCATAACTCGACCACCCTTTGGAATATTTTCATGAAACTTCACACATGCATAGACCACGACCCAATGGTGTGTCGCGCGCAATAATGACAACTCTTGCATAGCTAATTTTTTAGTTATCTCCCTTTTTTGTTTCGCGCACTGATTGAGCATAACTCGACCACCGTTGGAATATTTTCATGAAACTTCACACATGCATAGACCACGACCCGAAGGTGTGTCGTGCACAAGAATGACAACTCTTGCGTAGCTAATTTTTGAGTTATCTCCCTTTTTTGTTTTCGTGCACTGATTTCCTGTCCGGAGCAGAACTCGACCACCCTTTGGAATATTTTCATGAAGCTTCACACATGCATAGACCACGTTAACTCCCTTTTTTGTTTCGCGCACTCTACAAACTGGACAATAATGCATGAAGACCCGTTTTCTCGTGTGCTCTGTACACCTTACCTGTAGAGAGAGCAATAGCCTTCTCCAGTTGAACAATAGTGACTGGGAGAACCATTCACCTGTGCACAAATGTCCAAACTGACCACTAAACTGAACATTATTACAGGTAATTTATACAGGTAAATGATTATATTACATTTCCGTAAACTGTGTTGACAATATTGTGGCAATATGTGGACCTGTGCAGATATGATATGTAGATAAATATAGGACTATTAAAAAAAATTCTGGGCTCCAGTAGCGAGCATTATTATTTTTAATTTTTAAACTTTTTTTTTCCATTTTTTTTTTTTTTATATTTTTTTTTTTCATTCTTTTTTTTCCATTTTTTTTTTCATTTTTTTTTTTCATTTTTTTTTTTTTCAAATTATTTTTCAATTTTTGTCTAGTAGCATAAGGTCGTAAGTGCTATATACAGACTATTCACCTGTGCATGTGCTAGCATGTGCAACTGACCACTGACCACTTACAGGTAATTTATACAGGTAAATGATTATATTACATTTCCGTAAACTGTGTTGAAAATATTGTGGCAATATGTGGACCTGTATATATATGATATGTAGATAAATATAGGACTATTAAAAAACATTCTGGGCTCCAGTAGGGAGCATTATTCTTTTATTTTTTTTAAATTTAATTTTTTTTTCCATTTTTTTTTTTACATTCTTTTTCAATTTTTTACCTGACCACTAACTTATTACAGGTAATTTATACAGGTACATTATTACATTTCCGTAACTATTAACAAAAATTCTGGGCTCCAGTAGCGAGCATTATTATTTTTTTTTTTTTTGTATATTACATTTCCGTAAACTGTGTTGAAAATATTGTGGCATTATGTGGACCTGTGCAGATATATGTAGATAAATATAGGACTATTAAAAAAAATTCTGGGCTCCAGTAGCAAGCATTATCATTTTTTTTTTTCAAATTCTTTTTCAATTTTTGTCTAGTAGCATAAGGTCGTAAGTGCTATATACAGACTATTATCATATAATAAAACAATTATTGACTAGTGAGCCATAGAATATAATCTGATATTCTATGGCTCACTAGTCAATAATTGTATAATATGTTCGGGCCAGTGAAAATTGCTTTCGGGCCCAGGCTCGAGGTCAAGGCGGGACAAGGCGAGGCATCTGATTCCGCGGACTTCTTGTTTACTTATGACTTGTGACTTCTCCCTAAATTTTTGGCCTGGATTGAACCCTGCTTATCTCCCTTTGTTGTTTCGTGCTCTGATTTTGTATCCAGAGCATAACTCGAACACCCTTTGGAATATTTTTATGCCCCACCACGATAGTGGAGGGGGCATTTAGTGTTACCCTCGTCCGTCCGTCCGTCCGCACACACGAATGGGTACTTGTTGTAAGCGTACGGGGATCTTATTGGGTAGGGTTAGGATAGTGTTGGGTACTCTTGTTGGGTATTTTTATACAGTAAAAACCCAACAAGTATTCATTCGTAGGAACGTGCGTCCCGTCCTCCCGTCCGTCCGTCCGTCACAAAACTTTTAACACTCGGGTAAATGTCTCATAATTTCTTCATCCTTCGACCGATCTGCTTCATATTTCATATACACATTGCTCTGATGGTTCACTACCGCCCTGTGCCAAATCCACGTTCGTCCTGCCCCCGGCGCAAGCCCAGGGTCAAGGTCACATACTTGGTGCTTCAAAAACTTTAACGCTGCGGGTTAATATCTTATAATTTCTGTTTTCTTTCACGGATCAGCTTCATATTTCATATACACATTGCTCTAATGGTCCTCTACCGCCCTGTGCCAAATCCACATTCGTCCTGCCCCCGCCAAGCCCAGGGTCAAGGTTACATACTTGGTGCTTCAAAAACTTTAACGCTCGGTAAATATCTTATAATTTCTGTTTTCTTTCACGGATCAGCTTCATATTTCATATACGCATTGCTCTAATGGTCCTCTACCGCCCTGTGCCAAATCCACGTTTGTCCTGCCCCCGCCAAGCCCAGTGTCAAGGTCACATACTTCGTGCTTCAAAAACTTTAACTCTCAGGTAAAAGAAAATTTTGACTTGGAATTTGGCCTCATTTATTATCAAAGCGATATGTGGGACATCCGTGTTCTATGAACACATTTTCTAGTTTATTAAACTTCACAAATGCATAGAAGACGACCCAAAGGTGTGTCGCACGTAAGAATGACAACTCTTGCGTCATTAATTTCTTAGTTATCTCCCTTTGTTGTTTCGTGCACTGATTTCGTGTCTGGAGCATAACTCGAACACCCTTTGGAATATTTTCATGAAACTTCACACATGCATAGACCACAACCCTAAAGGTGTGTCACGCAAGAATGACAACTCTTGCATCACTAATTTTTTAGTTATCTCCCTTTGTTTTTTCCGTCACAGATTTTGTCTCCGGAGCATAACTCGAACACCCTTTTTTCAAACTACTTGTGTATCTGGGGAGGGGGATACACATGCGCTTGTCGACAAGCGTCCATTTCTAGTTGTATAATATGTTCGGGCCAGTGAAGATTACTTTCGGGCCCAGGCTTGAAGTCAAGGCGGGACAAGGCGAGGCATTTGATTCCGCGGAATTCTTGTTTACTTATCTCCCTTTGTTGTTTCATGCACTGATTTCATGTCCGGAGCATAACTCGAACACACTTTGGAATATTTTCATTAAACCTCACACATGAATAGACCACGACCCAAAGGTGTGTCGCGTGCAAGAATGACAACTCTTGCATCGTTATTTTTTTTTACTTATCTCCCTTTGTTGTTTCGTGCACTGATTTCTTGTCCGGAGCATAACTCGAACACCCTTTGGAATATTTTTTATTAAACTTCTCACATGCATAGAAGACGACACAAAGGTGTGTCGCGCACAAGAATGACAACTCTTGTTTTGTTAATTTCTTAGTTATCTCCCTTTGTTGTGTCGTGCACTGATTACGTGTCCGGAGCATAACTCGAACACCCTTTGGAATATTTTCATGAAATTTCACACATGCATAGACCACGACCCTAAAGGTGTGTCACGCAAGAATGACAACTCTTGCATCGCTAATTCTTTAGTTATCTCCCTATGTTTTTCTGCGCACTGATTTTGTCTCCGGAGCATAACTCGAACACCCTTTTTTCAAACTACTTGTGTATCTGGGGAGGGGGATACACATGCGCTTGTCGACAAGCGTCCATTTCTAGTTAACCCAAATTTTCTGCCTATAAATCAGGCCATGTGTTACAAATAGAAAATCCGGGTTAGTGTATTATACGACCGGGTGTTTCAGTTGTCTGCGATGTTGTAACAGAGGGAAGGTCTTCAAGCCTCGTCACGTACCAATTGGCTTGGAACGACATTTAGATGAAAAATTCCCCAAGAATGTTGTCCGCAATCAGAAATACAGCATTATTACTTTTATTCCAAAGGTTAGTATTTGGAAACATGTTGGTGTGGAGAATAGTTGTGTTCAAGTTCTTAAGTCAGATGAATTGGACATAATTATGTGCTTTGCTTTGCTCAGGTAAGAGAAAAATCATTTTTGCAGAAAGATTCAGATAAAAAGTTATCAGTGTGTCGTAGTTATGGTGGGATGGTTACTTGGCATGCACTTGTGTATATTTTGGCTGCCAGGTGACGAAAAAGTCACCATCCAAAGTTTTCAACCACCGTAACCTCACATCAGCCTGCACATCCATGCAATCTGATCAGGGCGTACGCTGTTTGCCATTCAGTCATGGACGCAGGTTTTACTGTCATCAACCAGTTTTTGCAACTGTAAAGTATGGAACGCCAAATCTACATAAACTCAAATAATTTATGCTAGCTCTAAATAATTGAGTTTATGTAGATTCGGCGTTCCAGAAACTACATAAACTCCTGTAATTAATGCTATAATTAATGCTAGTTCCTTTTCTTAACCTCTGACCCACTTATATTCAGGGATCATTTTATAGGGCGAATTGGGTGAAATTCTCTCCCTAAATTGTCCGACTTCTCCCTATTTTGAGTTAAGGGAGAAGTTTTTCACTATATAAAACAGAAATTTTGGAAAAAATGGTCTATTTTCTCAAGTTTTTAGTGAAAACATTTCCCTTTTTGGAAGGGCTAGCTTGAACCCTGTTATATTGCTGTCATCTCCAAGAACCAAGAGATAGCTACAATGTATCTTGAAGAGTTCCCAAAACATATGTGATTAGTGTACCTCAGGGGATCCCTAAATTACAGGAGAACCGTTAAAAATTCATGAAATGTTGAAAGAAAAACGGCTTATTTTGTTCCTGTTTTTACCTACGATTGGAGAACATTTAAAAATAATTTGAGTTTCTGTTACAGGTTCTGTTTGAGCAGTTCAAGTTCTTCCTGAACCTGTACTTCCTGATCATGGCGTCGTCCCAGTTCATCCCGGACATCCGCATTGGTTACCTCTACACATACTGGGGGCCACTCGTACGTAGCTTAGTGGTGATTTATGTACCATAAAAACATTTTCAGGGAGCATATACATGTAGTCGCCACCCTGTTCATCTCTGTGTCTGTGAGTCTGTCTATCCGAGATTTGCGTTAAAGTGTTTGGCTACCTGATATCTTTGTTACCTTAAGGCAGATTGGCTTGAAATTTCATATTTAATTTGTCACCATCCATATTTTCATTATACCCCTGGCATACGAAGTATGTCGAGGGGTATATAGTTTTCATAATACTGTTTGTCCGTCCGTATATGTTAAACTGTTTGGGTACCCATTATCTCTGTAACGGTACGTCGGATTGACCTTAAACTTCATAAAAATTATACTTCCATATTATCATCCATATTTTCATTCCATACCACACTCATGCGGCCTTCATGTCCACGGTCAATGTCAAATTATTTAGAAATTTGCATCCATAAGATTTGCGTTAAATTTTTTGGGTACCCATATTAGTCGGATTGACTTCAAACTTCCTTATCATCATCCATATTTTCATTCCATACCGCACCCATGCAGCCTTCATGTTCAAGGTCAAATTACTTAGAAATTTTTGTGAATGATTTTTAAATATTTGCATTAAAGTTTTTATTTGTCGGTCCAAGCGGAGGCCGGGGGTATACGTGGGCCCCTGCTCACTTTTTTGGATTATTCCATGTCAACATTTGAACTGTTTCATTAATCAGAAAATGAGTGAAAAATCAGAAAATATCATCAGTGCAGTTCCTGCAATGGCTCGTTACTAGAATTCAAATACAAATGTACCAAAATCCAATTTACCCTACAGGGTTTTGTGATGTTTGTGACGATGTGCCGGGAGCTCCTGGATGACTTCCGGAGGTACCGCCGAGACAAGGAGGCCAACTCGCAGAGGTTCAAGATCCTGACGCGCGACGGCATTGTCGAAATACCCAGTTCCAACATCAAACTTGGAGATCTCGTCTTTGTTGACAAGGTGGATTGTGGTGATAGTCCAGTAGCCGATTTCATCAAAATTGCAAAGTATGCTTATCTAGCAAAGTATACTTTGAGGGAGTAATCATTCATTTTTCCCGAAATGCATTATTTCATATAGAACTAACGACTGCATATATTTGATGATTAAAAGTATGCAGAATTATTATACTGAATTTATTACATTATCACAGCAAAAATGGCTGTGATAATGTAATAAATTCAGTATAATAAAAATTAATAAATTTATCCTTAAATTGAAAATTCCTCAAAGTTTGCAATTTTGGTGAAATAGGCTACTGTAGTTGGACATGGAACTTCAGTGGATTTAATCCCTACTTTTCTCATGGATAAATAGTTTTGTAGTATTTCCATCCCATTTGTCCTTCTGATTTGAGTTGATGCTGAGGTCCCGTCTTTATATGAGACACGCCATGTGATTGTGTACCTAAGAACATGTGTGATTTGTTATGAAATATATGTACAGAAACTGATATTTTCTGTAAATGACGTCGGAAGATGACGACAATTTTCATAGCAAATGCAGAATTGAATTCCGCATTTGCTATGAAAATTTTGTCATCTTTCTACGTCATTTACAGAAACTATCTTACATTTTGTAAATATTTTTCATGCAATATTGCACATGTTTTTAGGTACAAAATCACATGGTGTGTCTCATATGTGGCTGGGGCATTAAATCTCATTCTTCATGTACAAGGTGGGCTGTGGAAGATAGTGTATATACATATTCTGTCATTTATTATGTATACGGTAATAATTATATTTGATTTGTGACTGGAGAAATAGTGCTTAAATTATGGCATTTGTGACCCGTGTTTGCCCAGACCAGCTCGGTCTGCACTGTTCACTATTTAGTTAGTGTAACAAATGGTATGCTAGGCTGGCAGAGCTTGCCCATGCGATAAGAAAAATCCCCGACATTGCAGTAGGTCACTGTCGGTGTCCCTGTGACACCAGTAGCCGATTTCACCAAAGTTGCTAAGCATACTTATCTAGCCAAGTATACGTTGAGGGAGTAATAATTTATTTTTCCTGAAATGCATTATTTCATCTAGAACTAACGACTGCATATATTTGATGTTTACAAGTATGCAGAATTATTATACTGAATTTATTACATTATCACAGCCAAAATGGCTGTGATAATGCAATAAATTCAGTATAATAACAATTAATAAATTTATCCTAAAATTGAAAATTTGTCCTTCAAAGTGTACTTAGCAATACAAGTATACATTGCAATTTTGATGAAATCGGCTACTGAAGTAATCATTTGTAACCCTTTACCTTGTAGAACCAGCGAGTACCAGCCGACCTTGTGTTTCTCCGGACAACCGAGAAGTCCGGTTCTTGTTTCATCCGGACAGACCAGTTGGACGGGGAAACGGACTGGAAACTGCGATTGGCCGTCCAGGACACACAGAACCTGCCGTCTATGGTGGTAAGTCACCCATGTCCACCCGGTCCCATCCAGAGTGATCTCTTACCCTGGTGTTATATGTTGTGGCTGTGACTGAAGAAGTGGGGTGATAATGTAATAAATTCATTGATTACTCCCTCAAAGTATACTTTGCTAGACAAGTATACTTTGCAATTTTGATGAAATAGGCTACTGATAAAAATCTATATTGCTTGTTAGAATCCTGACGTGAGCAGATACTGATCAGACTGTGCGGATGCACAGGCTGATCTGGATCTGCACTGGTCGCATAACCCATAAGCCCCATAAGCCCCATTTATTTAGTCACATACACATATCTGTGATCGATCAATTTGTAATAGAACATTTGTCAAAGAATCTTTGGTGAATAAGCAATCTGGATAGCATTCTATATTTTTATGATATTTCGAGGGATGGCTTAATTGTCTAGTGCATAGAGCATTGGCTTCAATAGCTAAGGTCGTGGATTCGAACCACGCCCTAGTCATAAACAGGTACTTTCATTGTTTTCCATCTCACTGATTTTTCGGATGGGACTTGAAACAGAGGTCTCATCTTTATATGTGGCTGTGAGAAATGGGGTTTATGGCCAATGCGATCAATGTAGACCCAGACCTTCCTGTCGACGCAGTCTGATCAGGGTCTTCATTTTTCCGCATTTAGTCAGCCAGACACTTCACGCTTCTAACAAATACATAGATCCTGATCAGGAAGCAAGAGTGTGACAGAAGATCAGGAACTAGACGGGCTACAAATGCCATAACCCCCATTTCTCCAGTTAGACCCACATTTTTAGATGAGTCATGCGATTTTTGTCGTGCCCGCTTGCAGAAAGCGCTATATAGTCGGCACTTTGGCGTACGTACATACGTACGTACGTGTGTCCGGTTAAAGTTTTTGGTTAAGTTTTTTGGCTAAGTTTTTTGGTTAAAGTTTTTCGTTATACTATATCTCTTTTTTTAGTGTCCATGCCTCGCCACAAGGCGTGACATGCAGCCATGTGATTTTGTACCCAAGAATATGAAAAGAATTTCAGGAACAATATTTTCAGAAACTGATATTTTCCGTAAATGACATCAAAAGTTGACGAAATGTTCAAAGCAATTGCAGAATTGAATTCTGCATTTGCTATTGAAATTCCATCAACTTTCAACGTCAGTTACAGAAAATATCACAGTTTCTGAAAATATTGTTCCTGAAATTCTTTTCATATTCTTGGGTACAAAATCACATGGCTTGTCTCATATAACATCAGCTGTTGCTGGGATGTTAAACCCTTCCACCTTCACCTTGCCATGCCGTGTTGTAGGACATCCTGGACATCCGGGCCCAGGTGTATGCTGAGGCTCCCAGGAAGGACATCCACAGCTTTGTCGGCACATACACACGGGTAGGTCACACACGGCCACAGGTGGGTGGCAGATGGGAGCACGCGATGGGTAATTTAATGATCAGGGTTCATCCTTACCGGAATCCCGACTGGAGACCTGGTTTGGCCCTCACATACGTCTTTCGCATTTTGTATGTGACAGTTGAATCTGGTTATACCCCTTATGTGAGTATTACGATTATTCGTAATCCTATTTTAGGGGAAGGGGCCAAGTCACTTGGTGTGGTATGGACCTGGCACCAGGTCAGGTTATTCTGATTTCAGGGCTGAATATATTTGTTCTCGATGTAAATATTCCGTTCTGATTTTGGGATTTTCCCCCCAATGCAGCAGGTTAAAATGGGATCGAACCCGTTTGCCCGGCCTTATATGACCTTAGCTGTTGATAGGCCGTTAAACACTAATAAACAAACACACATGGCCTCACACGGGTAGGTCACGGATAGCATTTGTACGGTAGCACGGATCTATGCCGGACATGGGTATGTCATCGCGTTGTACAGTAAAGCTCCCTTGTAACCCTGTGTAACTGGAACGTAACATTCAGTTTTAATTTTCCATTATTAATTAGAAAAGGGAATTTTTTAAGAAAAAATATGAAACCAGCCACAAATAGAGCAGATCCTGATGAGATGGCTCGGTTTGCAAACATTGGGATAAAGGCCTGTAGTGTTGAAAGGGTGAAACCATATACCTAGAAATCATCAGTGTGTTTGCCATTCGGTCGTCCGTCCGTAATCATTTACATCAATATATTTGTAATATTTTCTTCATCATGCCATAACTGGGAGGAATAGTTTATTATTTATCCACTTTTTACACAGCACCATTATCATGACAATTTTGCTACATCTCATTTATTATACTGAATTTATTACATTATCACAGCCGAAATGGCTGTGATAATGTAATAAATTCAGTATAATAAAAATATTTGTAACAGTTTCTTTTTTTATGGTATATATTTTTCAGACATAATGTCTAGCTTGGATAATATATTCTAATCCTACTGAATGAATCGAGAGGTTCAAGATCTTCAATTGTTTTATCTTACATTTTTCTCCACACCCATTCTGCCGTTAGATGGATCCATCTGTAGCCGATTTCACCAACCTATCAACACTTGATCAATCAGGACCTGTAGCCGATTTCACCAACATTGCAAAGTATACTGATTACTTTGAGGGAGTAACCATTTATTTTTCCTGAAATGCATTATTTCATATAAAACTAACAACTGTATATATTTGATGATTAAAAGTATGCAGAATTATTATACTGAATTTATTACATTATCACAGCCAAAATGGCTGTGATAATGTAATAAATTCAGTATAATAAAATTTAATAAATTTATCCTAAAATTGAAAATTTCTCCCTCAAAGTATACTTTGTTAGAAAAGTTTACTTTGCAATGTTGGTGAAATAGGCTACAGGTCCGACTATACTATGAATCAGGGGCCCGTTTCACTAAACTTCTTACGACTAAAATGTTTGTATTAAAGTACAAATTTAAGATCGTCTGTAAATTTCAATTTATGGATTTACATTTATTGAGCATAGGCTGCATATTGTTTACAAGAAAACATTGTTAATGTGAAATTTACAGACTATCATAAGTTTGCACTTACGAACATTTTAGTCGTAAGAATGGATCCATATCTGGCACGATCTGTCCCATGCACAATGACACACTGTTACTCCACAGACTGACGATGCCGCAAGTAACGAACCCCTGAGTATCGAGCACACACTCTGGGCGAACACGGTGGTGGCGTCGGGTACGGCCCTCGGGCTCGTGGTCTACACAGGCAAGGAGAGTCGCAGCGTGATGAACACCTCACAGCCAAAGAGCAAGGTAACAGGGGTCAAAATTAACACTACTGTCTGTTCCACGTGTTGCTGCCGACAAACTTTTGGCCATTAAATCTAAAAAATATTTAAAAGTTAGTACTTTTTCATCAATAACAAAAAAGTCACCCTCCCCAAAAAAAAATATATTTTTGATGAAATTCCATAAAATATTGATTTTATTATGAAAAAACGATTTTCCTATGGGAATTTAGCATGGGGGCTAAAAATATATATTTTTTTAAATATTTTTTTATTTGTGGGCCGATTTTCAAAATCTAACTTGTTTTCAAATTTTCAAGCTATCTCGCCAGGTTTCAGAATCAATTTCCAAAACTTTGGAAATTGACTCTCGATGTTAAATTCGCATAGGAAAATCGTTGTTTCGCAATAAAATCAATATTTGATGGAATTTCATGAAACAAAATTGATAAAAAAGTACTTACTTTTAAATATTTTTTAGATGTAATGTGTTTAATAGCCAACAATTTGTCGGCAGCAAAACGTGCAACAGACAGTAGTCCATTGCATGCTGAGGACACGCCATTTTGTTTCTGGAAAATCCTGAATATTTTATTTATATGTGCTTGGAAGTATATGTCGCAACCACCGTGTGAACCGTCTCATCAAGATGATTCAAATGAGTGGTCACAACATATACTTAAATTGAGGAATAACAAAAAAAAATATTTACAATATTTCATACCCATAAAGGTGTATTCCGAATATAATGGGCTTGCCTGCTAGCCTGAGGATAGTGACATTTCTGTTGGACCCGTAGCCCATTTCACCAACATTGCAAAGTATACTTTTCTAGCAAAGTATACTTTGAGGGAGTAATCATTTATTTTTCCTGAAATGCATTATTTCATATAGAACTAGCGACTGCATATATTTGATGATTACAAGTATGCAGAATTATTATACTGAATTTATTACATTATCACAGCCAAAATGGCTGTGATAATGTAATAAATTCAGTATAATAAAAATTAATAAATTTATCCTAAAACTGAAAATTTCTCCCTCAAAGTATACTTTGATAGAAAAGTATACTTTGCAATGTTGGTGAAATAGGCTACAGATACCGATGCTATGTCACTACTAGCACACTTAGTTTGTGGTTTATATGTTATAAATAAAGCTCCATTTGACAGGTTTATTCATTTTGGCATATTTTGTAGATTTTCCAGTGTAATATAGCCTAGTCCACATACTATACATTGTACAAATAATTCGTATTATTTGTCTTCAAAACATTCAGTGATTAAAGTGTGTGTATATTTAAAAATAAGCATTATTCAATTGGGCTGAGTTTAGTCCGTGCCTTGGCAATCTGGTGCCCGTTTCACGAAACTTCGTACGACTAACATGTTCGCAAGTGCAAATTTAGGATCGTCTGTAAATTTCAATTGATGGATTTACATTTATTGAGCATGTAAATTCAATAATTGTTTACAAGAAAACATTGCTAATGTGCAATTAACAGACTATCATAATTTTGCACTTACAAACATTTTAGACCTACAAAGTTTAGTGAAACAGCCCCCAGTATTGATTCCTGGAAGATGCCTATTGAAAGATTGTCACCATATTTAAAAATAGATTTTTGCCCTGTCTTTTGTTGTTTCCTTGCAATAACTGTTAATATAAGACTGGTGTCTCATTTGCAAATGAAATTATAGCCCAGTAAGACTAGTGGCCAATGTTGGCATATGTTTGCAGATTGGGTTGTTGGACCTTGAGATCAACACATTAACCAAGGTCCTATTCTTTGCCGTGGTGGTGCTCTCCATCGTCATGATGCTGCTAAAGGTACAAACCATGTTCTCAATGACCATATCTCACAGGCAACGACGTGGGTGGTGGTCGGGCGAACGAGACGGCGTAAATTAACGGTAGGGGTTCCTCCTTATAGGAATCACGATTTGCCTGGTTTGGCCCTCAGGTACGTTTTTATCTTTGGCTCTTTTGTTACCTGGGAGTTGAATTGGGTTATTGCCCATTATAAAAGTAGTAAGATTATTACTGATCCTACTGCTTTTGGGAGGGGCCAAGTGATTCTGGTGTGGCGAGGACCTGGCATCAGATCAGGATTATTCTGATTTCAGGGCTGAATATATAGTTTTGTTATTGTAAATATTCAGTTCTGATTTTGGGTTCCCCCCCCCCATTTGTATATGTAGTTGAACATGTACATGTACTTGTACAGGTAATATATGGGATATAGTACTAAACCCATTGACCTGGCCTTAAATGACCTTAGCTGTTGATAGGCCGTTAAACCCCAACAAACAAACAAACAAACACAGGCTACGACAATGCTGGGTTAAGCAATATTAATTTCCTGAATTAGATATAGCCCCAATTCTCATGGATTCGTGCCTTCTCATTGATTCGTGCCCCTAGAAAACAAGTGAATAAGTACATTCTATGAATAGTGTTAATTGAAAGATATTTTAAAAAGGTATTTTAAGTTGTTTCCCACGGTTTTCTGAGTTACATACACTTGTGATTTACCACCTATTTTGTGATTTTTGTCGAGCCCGCTTGCGGAAAGCGAGACATGGTGATCACAATGACGTCCGGGTGTCCGTGCATCCGTCAGTCTGGGCAAACATTGGGGGTTTAGGGGCTAGCGGGAGGAGCCTAAGACAATAGAATACCATAGACTTATTCCGTATAGCCCCTAATCCTTTGTAGTTTAGGGGCTATTCCTTTGATCTTTTAAAGAACAAATACCCCATAAACCCAAAATGTTGGTCCGTCCGTCCATCCGAAATCTGTGTTAAAGTTTTTAAATACCTTATATCTCTGCAGTCCTAAGTCACATTGACTTGAAACTTCATATGCTTATTAGTCATCATCAATATATTCACTCTTGCAGCCCCTGTGCCCAAGGTCAAGGTCAAATGACTTAGAAGTTTGCTTTAAATTTTTGTAAAAATTTGCATTAATGTTTTCAGATACCTACTATCTCTGTAACCATAAGTCTGATTTGCTTGAAACTTTGTATGCTTATTGGTCATCATCCATATATTCATTCTGTGTCTTGCTCATGAGGCCCTTGTTCCCTATGTCAAGGTAAAATGACGTAGAAGTTTGCGTTAAAGTTTCTGTCAAAATTTGCGTTAAAGTTTTCACGTACCTACGGTCTCTGTAACTGTAAGTCAGATTTGCTTGAAACTTCGTATGCTTATTGGGCATCATCCATATAATCATTCTGTGTCCCACTCATGCGGCCCCTGTGCCCCAAGGTCAAGGCCAAATGACTTATAAATATTATAAAATCTGCGTTAAAGTTTTTACATATCTTATATCTCCACAATTGTGACTCCAATTTACCATATTTTCATTCCATAGCCTGCGCATGTGGTCCACATGCCGAAGGTCAAGGTCAAATGACTTTGAAATTTGTGTTAAAGTTTTTACATACCTTATATCTCCACAATACTTACTCCGATTTACTTCCAACATCCAATACTTCTTATTCATCATCCATATTTTCATTCTATAGCCCGCCCATGTGGTCCACATGCCCAAGGTCAAAGTCAAATGACTTTATAAAATTTGTGTTAAAGCTTTTACATACCTTATATCTTAACAACCCTTAATTCAAACTTCAAATAAATGCACTCTGAGACCATCAAATGCCTCGGTGGGCTCGACATGCGGGCCACGGTCATCTGGTTCTACATACTTCCTTAATCTGAAGAGGGTCTGTTCGCAAATTATGCATAAAATATGATATATGTTGATTTCTAGGTGAATCTGGACTTCACCATATTTAAATTTGATGCATCTAGGCAGCAACACTTCTTTATTGTACAAGTGATCAAGGAATGTCACTCAAATGTTCAAAAAGTTGTAGGGCACGAACCTGATGAGAAGTTTCAATTAGGTGACAAGGGTGGGTTATTTCTAGGGACTCTAAGACTTGCATAAACAACAATTCTGTATGTGCACTCATAGTCAAGTGTTTAAACTTTATGTTGATGTATACATTTTCAGGAATCAATCAGAATATAACACACAATATGAATGTATGTGCTTAGGAGCATGGATCCATGAGACCTGTGACTATATAATATTAAAGTTTCTATTGTACTTTTAGTAATGAATATTCAGTGCTCCCCTCTATACATTTGCATTCCTGTCTTATATGACCTTGCTGTTGAACGGACATAAAGCTCAATCAATCAGTCAAAAAAAAATCAGTCGGTCAATCAATCAATGTTTATTGCAGGGCTGGGGCGGACCGTGGTACCGCTACCTGTTCAGGTTTATCCTACTCTTCTCTTACATCATCCCCATCAGGTGCGTAGACCACGATCTGATGAAAACACCTGAAAACACCTGATGAGAAAATGGACCATACGTGTGCGACCAGCGTAGTCCCAGATCAGCCTGCGCGTCCGCGCTGTCTGATCAGGGCCTACGCTGTTCGCCATAGTCAATGAAGTAGGATAATGGCCATCAGCAACATGATTATATTTTAATTGTCACTTGTGGAAGAGTACAAGATCTAGAAATTTTGCAAATAATGTAAGGTACCTTTTCTCAACGGGCGGCTAGGGAAATGGGGTTTATGGCCATTGTCTTGTTCCTGATGTGCTAGCACACTCCTGCAACCTGATACGGATGTAACTCTTTTGTTGGAAGCAGGACAGGTGTTTCATGGCTGAATGGCGAACAGTGAATGAACACGATAGTCTGTGTCTTCACTGTACGCAAATTCCACAGGCCCTGTTTCATTTCTGACCTGAATTCACCCTGCACACTTGTGACACATGATATTTAAAACTGTTCGCTTGAGGTTTAATTGATGGCAGATATTGTACAGCTTGTCAATACTGATCGTGACCATGTGATTAATTCTAGTAATGCATAAATGTTTTACATTTATTACCATTTTTCAGTTAAGTATGCAAATATGTATTTCAGCTTCATACAAAAATAATAAAAACTGAAAATGGTGCTAAAACAATATTTATCGTACTCGCTTGCGGTGAACACGATATAGTCAGCTCTATTGGCCAATAAATGTTAAAAACTTTAACACCAATGCTGGAAGCACGAATAGACGTACGTCTATTCGTGCTTCCAGCATTGGTGTTAAAGTTTTTAAGTACAACTATCGCGGCTCGCCACAACCAGAAGTTTGATTGACTTAACTACATACATACACACCATCAAATACATTTTATTTTTTGTCTGCATTATGACCACTATTTTACGTAGTGTCAATTCAGTTCACGTTGTCACAACATATACATACATTTTGTAAAGAAATAATAAAAATAAGAAGTAAATTTGTGCAATCAACATCCCATGTTGGATGTATCGTGCAGTTTGCGAGTGAACCTAGATATGGGAAAGGCGGCGTACTCGTGGTTCATCACGCGAGACAAGACCATCCCCGGCACCGTGGTGCGCAGTACAACCATTTGCGAGGAGCTGGGCCGCATCAGTTACCTCCTCTCCGACAAAACTGGCACACTCACACAGAATGAAATGGTGAGTGACATGGAAATATGTTTATTCAGGGTTCGCACAGGTCTTGAAAAACCCTTGAATTTGACATCTGACTTGAAAAACCCTTGAAAATGATCAATTGCCTTGAAAAACAATAATAACCCTTAACAAACCCTTGAATATTAACCGGCCCACTTTGGTCAAAACGCCACCACCAAATTCAATTAATTGGTCTAAACGACACCAGCCTTAAATACCATGGCTCCAGTCTTAACAAATCAAGCATTGTATCGGCACAGGCTAAAAAATTGGGTCATTGTAAAATAAAAAGGTCCTTAAATTTGAAATTAAATGTCTTGAAAAACCCTTGCAAAACCCTTAAATTTTGCTAGTGAAAGTTTTTATGAACACTGATCCTTTTCACCTCTAAACATCTGACAGTGACATAGGAATATGGTTGTGATTGGAGAAATGTGGCGTATGTGTTTGTGACCAGTGTAGATCCAGATCAGCCTGTGCATCTGCACAGTCTGATCAGGATCTGCACTGTTCGCCATTCCATCAATAAAACACCCGTTATGTTGCTAGTAAGCAATATAGATTGATAATTCCAGCACAAAAATATTTACACAATTCCCTAACATTTGATTGGTCCGTTGCAAGTCTCCGTTCAAAATGTATATCCCAGTAAACTCCATGCCAAACTACTTTCCGTAACCGTGAGGCGCAGTTAAAATAATTCTTAAGAAAACGGAAAATAAACCCATTTTCTTGATGAATTTATTTCAAATGCTGGAATCGGCCTTCGTCCAGTATTCCCGCGACTTTTCCAAGTTTACACCCCGATAAACTCCACAAAAAGGCCATTCATTCCTATATTATCCTACTACAGGAGTGTTTTATTTGATCAGGAACTAAAGTGGTCACAAATCTCATAAGCCCCATTTCTCTACTCGCAGCCACAAGCGTGTTTAGCATCAGTTTCCTACTGTCTGTCAAAACTGGCATACTCACACAGAATGAGATGCTGAGTATCCATTTCAGCCCTATATATCTGACATTGATAGTTCCATGCGCATTATACTCCCCGTATATGACACTTGTTGAGGTGTACATTGTATATAGTTTTCGCATTGCCGTTCGTCTATCTGGAACATCTTTTTGTGATTTCTGTTTCCCTTCATGGAATGCTTTCATATTTGGTTGTTGTGTTACTAACTAATATCCTGCACCATTTTGCACAAACTACTCGACGTATATGGCCTGCGTTCCCAAGATCAAGGCCATAATTATGACTTAGAACATTTGGTGTCGGACCAGGAGGCAGCCGGGCCTATTTGTGAGCCCCTGCTCACTTGCTCTAGTTTCTGAACTCGTTTTATTAACCAGATAAAGGATTATATCTGAAAAATACTGACACACACTGCAGATCCTTCTTGTTACAGGCCGGCTCATCTGGATCTACTGTGTTTGTAAATGTTGGATTTATGGTCTGTAGGGTTGAAAGAGTTGTCTTTTAAGTGATTGTCCATTTTATCATTCGAGTCAAATTTGATTACAAGCAAGTTATTTCTGAATGAATTATCTGAACACATCCATGTTGATGCTGAAGTTCATATTTGTATTATCTACGTATCCAAGTATGCTGCTATTTGTCTTGCAGATCTTTAAGAAACTACACCTGGGCACTGTTGCTTTCACTCCAGAGACGTCAGACGAGGTATACTATAAACCTAATTACTATCAATACTCTATACCATTTACAACTTTCACTGCAGAGACGTCAGACGAGGTATACTATAAACCTAATCACCATCAATACTCTATACCATTTACAACTTTCACTGCAGAGACGTCAGACGAGGTATACTATAAACCTAATCACTATCAATACTCTATACCATTTACAACTTTCACTGCAGAGACGTCAGACGAGGTATACTATAAACCTAATCACCATCAATACTCTATACCATTTACAACTTTCACTCCAGAGACGTCAGACGAGGTATACTACCAAACCTAATCACTATCAATACTCTATACCATTTACAACTTTCACTCCAGAGACGTCAGACGAGGTATACTATAAACCTAATCACTATCAATACTCTATACCATTTACAACTTTCACTGCAGAGACGTCAGACGAGGTATACTATAAACCTAATCACTATCAATACTCTATACCATTTACAACTTTCACTCCAGAGACGTCAGACGAGGTATACTATAAACCTAATCACTATCAATACTCTATACCATTTACAACTTTCACTGCAGAGACGTCAGACGAGGTATACATATAAACCTAATCACTATCAATACTCTATACCATTTACAACTTTCACTCCAGAGACGTCAGATGAGGTATACTAATAAACCTAATCACCATCAATACCTATACCATTTACAACTTCCCACTCCTGAGACGTCAGATCGCACGGTAAACTATAAACCTAATCACCATCAATACTTCTATAACCATTTACAACATACACTCCAGAGACGTCAGACGAGGTATACTAATAAACCTAATCACCATCAATACTCAATACCATTTACAACTTTCACCTCCAGAGACGTCAGACAGGTATACTATAAACCTAATCACCACAATACTATACCATTTTACAACTTTTCACTCAGAGACGTCAGACGAGGTATACTATAAACCTAAACACCATCAATACTCCCTACCATTTACAACTTTCACTCAGAGACGTCAGACGAGGTATACATAAACCCTAATACTATCATACTTCTATATAACCATTTACAACTTTCACTCCACGTCAGACGAGGTATACTTAAAACCTAATCAACATCATACTCTATACCATTTTACAAACTTCACTCCAGACGTCAGACAGGTATACTATAAAAAAAAAAAAAAAAAAAAAAAAAAATAATATAATACTCTATACCATTTAAATTATGCTCTTTATACTCCTAATACATACAACCTTTAACAACTGCAGACGTCAGACGAGGTATACTAAAAACCTAATCACTATCAATACTCTATACCATTTACAACTTTCACTGCAGAGACGTCAGACGAGGTATACTATAAACCTAATCACCATCAATACTCTATACCATTTACAACTTTCACTCCAGAGACGTCAGACGAGGTATACTATAAACCTAATCACCATCAATACTCTATACCATTTACAACTTTTATTATGCCCCATCAGTTAAGGGGAATTATAATTTACATTTCCGATTCATCTGCAGTTATCCGCCCCCACCCCCATTTTAAACTCTGAAAATCCCAAAATACAGCTGACAGTTAACTATATCAACTTTCGCTGTTAAGTGTTAAAACTTGTTTATGTTTAGTTGTCAGTGAAAGAAGGGGGCTCCATGGGCCAATGGATACGCCCCTTCTTCAACTGACCCCTTCCAGCATAATTTTCTTCATTCAAATAAATTCACTAACTGATTATTACACCTGTTAGATTATAATTTGCATTCAATTATATTAGACCCTGATAATATGATATTATGCAACAAATAGCTGTTAACAGTAGCTATTTCACGCCTTTTAAATGTGAAAAAAATTCCATCAAAGACTTTGCCCCTTGTTTCACGGACAACTTTGGTTGTTATACAACCCAGATTTTCTTCATTCAGTTCAATTCATGTAACTGGAGGGTTCATATCTTAACACTTACACCGCTATCTTAACTTTTTTAACATGCTTTGACAGTACTTTAGAACAATTTACAACTTGCTTTGACAGCACTTCAGAATCATTTCCATTGGAAATGATTATGAAGTGCTGTCAAAATATGTTTTTATTGAGAAATAAGGCAAGATATAAAAGCAGCAGCAGACGACAATTGTTGTGTGTAGTGGTCTACGGGTTAATGAGGAATATTACTGGGATTTACACCTGAGGATAATTGATCCAGTGTAGTTAGGGTGCCTGGCACTGGATCAGTATCATCAGCTTGTTCTATGCTGGGAGTTTTATTATTATAATTTCAGTCTCGTATGTATAGTGCTGCCACCCCCCACACATGTGTATTCCCGATTGTCTATGACTTTGCTGTTGAATGGAAAGAAAACCCCAATTCAATCAATAAACCACTCATACAGGTGCATTCACATCTGTATAATAATATGCTGTTAGATGCCTTGCCTTGCTGTTGAATGTACATAATATAGGAATGAATGGCCTTTTTGTGGAATTTATCGGGGTATAAACTTAGAAAAGTCGCGGGAATACTGGACGAAGGCCGGAAGGCCTCGTCCAGTATTCCCGCGACTTTTCAAGTTTATATCCCCGATAAATTCCACAAAAAAGGCCATTCATTCCTTATAATTCCAGCATTTGAAATAAATTCATCAAGAAAATGTGTTTATTTTCCGTTTTCTTAAGAAAAGTAGTTCGGCATGGGAGTTTACTGGGATATAAATTTCGGACAGAGACTTGCTACGGACCAATCAAATGTTAAGGAATTGTGTAAATATTTTTGTGCTGGAATTATCCTGCAATCAATTCACATACAGATAACCGCACATTTGAAGACGGCATTTTCCGAGTCTACCAGTTCGACCGGTTCGCTATCGACATCGTCACGTATGGGGACTCCGGTGCGGAGGACGGTAGTTACGCGCGTCCACGAGGCTGTACAGGCCCTCGCCCTCTGCCACAACGTTACGCCCGTCTTTGAGGAGAACAGTTTCGATACGACCCTCGAAGTGGAGGCCGACCAACAGAGAAAGCAGACTGTCGTCTACCAGGCATCCAGTCCTGACGAGGTACCATAATAACGTTATATAAGTGGATACATATATGGTTTCCCGCAACAACGAATGTCTCGATATTTAGGGTTACTTAGTATGGTCGATGATGTATTTGGATACAATTTGTTTTGAAAACCCGAGTAAAATAGATTTTTTTTTGAAAAACAAATTGTAGAGGTCAGGGCCCCATTTCATTCTATAAACAAGTTTGTAGGAAGATTTCTATAGTAGTTCTTATTTCATATGCATGGATGGATGGCTTGATAGTCCAGTATGTAGACTTCAATACCGAATCTTGTGGGTTCAACCCCCTCTCTAGGCATGAAACAATACTTTTGTACTGTTTGCATCCCACTGGTTTTTCGGATGAGACCATGCTGAGGATATGCCATTTTGATATGGGAAAATCATAAATATTTTCTTTAAATGTGCTTAGAAATATATGTCGTGACCACCATTTGAACCGTCTCATCGAGACGGTTCAAATGAGTGGTCACAACATATAATTTCATTGAGAAATAACAAAAATAAAATATTTAAAAAAAAATCATATGGTGTTATTCCGCATGTAGTGGGTTAAACCGAGGTCCCATCTCTATATTACCATAGCTGTTGCTGATTATCATCTACCAGATGTCAAGTACAGACGCGGTGAGGTTGTACTTAATATCAATGTATGCGAAGTTTCTGTGGCCACGTTATTACACCCCCTGCATATGAAGTATGTCAATGGGTATATCGTTTTTGCCTTTCCGTGCGTGCATAACTGGTCTGCATGCCTAAGATCAAGGCCAAATGACTTAGAAAATATATAGTGGTCGGCCCATGCAGCGGCGGGGGTATCTGTGAGCCCCTACACACATGCTTTAGTTCAGAAAAGGCTCCTTATTACATGTGCCACTAGCATCGCCCCAGATCAGACTACGCATATGAGCAGTATCAGGGTCTGACAGTAAAAAGGTCAGGGATTTCTAGGTTTTGGAATCGTCTGGGAAAAGTCAGGAAGTATTGAAAAAAGTCAAGGACATTTCAGCAGACGTCAGGGAATTTTGTATCAGCTTCTGTGTGGGAATCCTGAGGGCCTACGCTGGTATTATTATCTGATCTTAAATAGTTATTCAGTGATATAGACATTGATACTGTAGACTGATGGAATATTCCGTCAGTCTACAGTATCAATGTCTATATCACTGAATAACTATTTAATATCAGTCGGTCTCTTAACTGTATGAAGCATATGATGATCAGCATCTGCACTAGTCACACATGTCGTATATATTTTGAGAAAATAAACGTCCCACTGAACTATTTATCATTTGATTGTATACAATATAACTCTGCCATGCAGGTGGCGCTAGTGTCGTGGACGGAGAGTGTGGGTCTCACCTTGGTGCGCCGTGACCTTCACTCGATGCAGCTACAGGCCCCGAATGGCAGCGTGCGCAGCTACTCCATACTGCAGATATTCCCCTTCACCTCCGAGAGTAAACGGATGGGCATCATTGTCAAGGTGGGTCGTGGGTAATATTTAATTATACCCAGTTTCTGAAGAAGAAAATGATATATTGTTTTTGTCATGGGTCTTCTTCCATATGTATGTACGCCATTGACTGTTATCTAGTTCACATTTTCACCCATAAAATACATACAAGCAGTATTAATCGTAAAGTATGAATTTATTTCAAATGCTGGAATTATAAGGAATGAATGGCCTTTTTGTGGAATTTATCGGGGATATAAACTTGGAAAAGTCGCGGGAATACTGGACGAGGCCTTCCGGCCTTCGTCCAGTATTCCCGCGACTTTTCCAAGTTTATACCCCGATAAATTCCACAAAAAGGCCATTCATTCCTATAATATCTTATAGACTGCTGAAATGGTGTGCAATATTGTCAAGGTGGATGGTTTTAAAAGTTTATACATGTACCCTGATACATTCTCAAAAATGTTGTTTATTCGTCTAATGAACTTGCCAATCATAGGACATAACTATGTTTAAGCATCACAGAAAAACTGCATAGTTTGTGTACACAACTCCTCTGAAACCGTTCAGTCAATTGATCTGAAACTATAAACACATCTTTTACACATATCTAAGATGTGCACCTTGGTGTTTTTATGCTGAAAAAATATTTTTTAACAAAAATATCACCTTTTTAACTTTATGCCAAAAAAATCCTTTTTAACTTTAATAGCCATTTATTCTACATTTTTGTATTCAATTCTATACAATTTCTACTTTACACATCTCTACCTAAATTAGTTTACCTGTTTATCAAAAGGAAGAAATGATGCTGTAGATTTTCAAATTCTCATTAATTTTTCTTGCCTTGGTGACAGCTTCACATTTCTGCATCTTCGCTGTCTGGCTCATCATCAACGGGCGTATTTTGTGACTTACGGCACTCTTTTTGCTTATTAGGATTCATCTTAACAATTTTGCTGTTTCAGGACAACCAGAGCGGGGAGATAACGTTTTACCTGAAGGGGGCCGACGTCGTCATGACGAGTATCGTGCACTATAATGATTGGCTCGAGGAAGAGGTAATGTTTCTATTGCCCCTCCCTGAGATCCCCCATACACTTATGTGGCTGTGACTGGAGAAATGGGGCTTATGGGTTTTTCGACTAGTGTAGATCCGCATTGTCTGGTCATAATCTATACTGAAATGCGGGTCATGCTTCTAACGAGGAATATAGATCATTGTCAGTGTCGGGAGCTACACTTGTCACAACACCCATAAGCCCCATTTTTCCAATGACAGCCAGTTAGATTTATCACATATTTATTAAGTGTGTAACACAGATGCAGTAACATTTTATGGTAGAATTTGTAATGGGAAATCTGCAAAAAAGACATTTATACTTTGTGTGCATGAAATAAAAGTTGTATTTATGCTCATATTTTTCGCATTGTATCTGTCTGTCTGACTTAAAACGTTTTCATGTATCAATCTATTCATCCTATAGTTCACATATACATAGAGAATACCAGGCTAGTGTTGATTATTATTAAGTTTATCAGTAGCCGATTTCATCAACATTGCAAAGTATACTTTAGTAACAAAGTATACTTTGAGGGAGAAATTTTCAATTTTATGATAAATATATTATTTTTTATTATACTGAATTATTACATTATCACAGCCAATTTGGCTGTGATAATGTAATAAATTCAGTATAATAATTCTGTATACTTTTAATCATGAAATATATGCATTTGTTAGTTCTATATGAAATAATGCATTTCAGGAAAAAATAAATGATTACTCCCTCAAAGTATACTTTGCTAGTAAAGTATACTTTGCAATGTTGATGAAATGGGCTACTGGTAAGGCTTGGAAACGCTTACTGTCTGTTTCACGAAATCTGGCCAAATTTTACGACTATATAAACAATGCAAAAACAGTGGGTTTTTTTTTCGATAATATTATATTGAAGCAAAATTTAAGAATGAGCTTTTTATTTTGTGAAATTTTGTCAAATATTGATTTTATTACGAAAAATCTGATTTGTCTATGGGAATTTAACATGGGGGAAAAGGAGGTGGGGGAGCTGTAGGAGGAGTCGGAAAACAAATAATTTTGGAAATTGACTGCGAAACCTGGCTAGATAGCTTGGAAATGATCAAACTAAGAAAACAAAAGTTAAACTTTGGTCCAGTATTTCTAAAATTCTAAAAAAATTTCCTCATGTTAAATCCCTATAAATCCCTATTCACTCTGTGAAGATGTCTATGGGGATTTAACATGGGGAAATTGTTGTTTTTTTTTGCAATAAAATCAATATTTGACCAATTTTCACTAAATAAAAAGAAGGCTCATTCTTAAATTTCCCTTTAATTTAATATTATCAAAAAATATATATGGTTTTTCTATTGTTTATATACTATAGCCGTAAAATTTGGGCAGCATTCATGAAACAGACAGTAGGTATAAACCCTAGACGGTTCCTACCATATCCAAGCGTGGGTGGTGGTCGGGCGAATGAGACGGCGTAAATTAACGGTATGGGTTCCTCCTTATAGGAATCACGATTTGCCTGGTTTGGCCCTCAGGTACGTTTATATCTTTGGCTCTTTAGTTACCTGGGAGTTGAATTGTGTTATTGCCCATTATAAAAGTAGTAAGATTATTACTGATCCTACTGCTTTTGGGAGGGGCAAAGTGATTCTGGTGTGGCGAGGACCTGGCATCAGATCAGGATTATTCTGATTTCAGGGCTGAATATATAGTTTTGTTATTGTAAATATTCAGTTCTGATTTTGGGATTTCCCCCCCCCCCCCCCATTTGTACATGTACTTGTACAGGTAATATATGGGATTTAGTACTAAGCTCATTGACCCGGCCTTAAATGACCTTAGCTGTGTTGATAGGCCGTTAAACCCCAACAAACAAACAAACAAACAAAACCATATCCGAGCAGAGCCTGATAAACTTGATATCAAAAGACACTCGTCTGGTATCATATTTATCAGGTGACATTCTATGCGACAACATGATTAAGTACAACATGGTTTCATTGAAAAGAATGCAGACTTGTTTATGTTGCACCATCATACTGATAACATTTGCTACATCATGTTTTTATACGCCCGTTTGAAAAAACAGGACGTATTATGTATTCGTCTTGTATGGGCGGGTGGGCGGCCGGCCGGCAGGCGGGCGGGCGGGCACAGTTTGTCCACGCAATAACTAGCGTGCTACTTGACGGATTGTAACCAAATTTGGTATACATGTTTATCATGGCAAGCTGAAGAAGCTTATTGATTTTCAAAATTTTTCGAAGACTTATTCCCCTTGGCGGCCATTTTTATTTTTCGCACTCTGTATCCTTGTCCACGCAATAACTCAAGTTCTACTTCACCACTCGTAACCAAATTCTATATATATGTTTATCATGGCAAGACAAAGAAGCCTGTTGATTTTGAAAAATTTCCGAACACTTATCTCCCCTTGGCGGCCATTTTTAATTTTCCCACTCTGTATCCTTGCCCACGCAAAAACTCAAGTTCTTCTTGACCGATCATAACCAAATTCGGTATACATGTTTATCACGGCAAGACGAAGAAGCCTATTGATTTTGAAAATTTGTCGATGTTTTATCTCCCCTTGGCCTCCATTTTTAATTTTCGCACTGTATCCTTGTCCACGCAATAACTCAAGTTCTACTTCACCGATCGAAACCAAATTCGGTATACATGTTTATCATGGCAAGACAAAGAAGCCTATTTATTTGGAAAAAAATCCGATAATTATCTCCCCTTGGCAGCCATTTTTAATTTTCGCACTCTGTATCCTTGTCCACGCAATAACTCAAGTTCTACTTGACCGATCATAACCAAATTCGGTATACATGTTTATCACGGCAACACGAAGAAGCCTATTGATTTTATCACGTCAACATGAATTATCTCCCCTTGTTGACTGGCCTTGCCTCGACGGGCGTATATTGTGACCTTCGGCACTCTTGTTGAATATGGATGGTCTGTGATATATTGTATCAGTATCATTGATTGTTATCAGTAAGGTTTTCATCACTGTGCAGCTTAATGCCTGATAATGATAAGAAGAAATATTTTTACATTTTTGCTTTACCTCATTGTATACATTTCTTACATTTCAACTTGCAGTTTACACAAATATAATTCCAGCACAAAAATATTTACACAATTCCCTAACATTTGATTGGCTTGTAGCAAGTCTCTGTCCAAAATGTATATACCAGTAAACTCCCACGCTAAACTACTTTCCGAAACCGTGAGGCGCAGTTAAAACAATTCTTAAGAAAACGGAAAATAAACACATTTTCTTGATGAATTTATTTCAAATTCTGGAATTATAAGGAATGAATGGCCTTTTTGTGGAATTTATCGGGGATATAAACTTGGAAAAGTCGCGGGAATACTGGACGAGGCCTTCCGGCCTTCGTCCAGTATTCCCGCGACTTTTCCAAGTTTATACCCCGATAAATTCCACAAAAAGGCCATTCATTCCTATAATAACGGTGAATTACACCACTTGGTTCTATAGAGTGGCACTAGTTTACATTACTCTCCTATTGCCCATATATGGAGATATCACATAAGAATCATCACAATGACATGTTTCCTTTAACCAATCAAATCATGTTCTTGGACACACCCTCTAAATCCTGAGACAGTTGGCTTCACTACGCTTGATTCACTTTGTTTTTATAAAGTATTATGTGTGAAATGTAAGAAAACGTTTATTAAACCAGGTGAGCTGATTATCTTGAAATAATTCCTTCGTGATTGGGTTCTACTGCTAAACAAACTTGGTTCGCTACGCTCTCATTTGTTCAGCATAAGTATCCAATCACTTGTACATTATTTCCTGGTTAAATAAACGTTATATATAACATCTTCCCTTTATCTCATTGTATGCATGTATTGTGCAGTGTGGCAACCTAGCGCGGGAGGGCCTTCGCACACTGGTCGTGGCCAAGAAAGTCCTCACGGAGGACCAGTACCAGGAGTTTGAGGTAAGACATCCACACGATGGTTATAACTCACTTCAGACTGAGGATGTACTGTTTGTCTGGCAGACAAACATGTTTAATTGTTTCCGAAATTCATGGGTAAATAAAAATAGGCAACCGTTGTATCTGTCGTATCCATGGACTACCTGCTATCTCTGCAACTATATCTCGGATTGACTTGAAACTGGATATGTTTTTTTATCATGATCCATATTTTCATTCATGACTCCTGTACAGCTTCAATAATAAATTACTATGTTTTGACAACATGCACGTGAACAGTTTTGTTACCATGAGTTGGTGTATCTGTGCTTATTTGCTTAAATGAAATAATTGTTAGTGTTGTTTTGACTGAGTAACACCAAGCCAAGATGAAGATACATCAATACCCACCTTATCTGGAACTCTGTGTAATTACCTATCTGTCTAACAACCTGTAGTCCCGGTACCACCAAGCCAAGATGAGCACCCAGGACCGCAACGTGAAGGTACAGGCGGTGGTGGAGAGTGTGGAGCGGGACATGGAGCTGCTCTGTATGACCGGCGTCGAGGATAAACTCCAGGATGGCGTCCGGCCCACACTCGAGATGCTCCGAAACGCGGGAATAAAGGTACTGTGGAACCCCTCTATCCCCGACACCGTGTGGGACCTCCCACAGTGGAACCCCTCTAAACCCGACACCGTGTGGGACCTCCCACAGTGGAACCCCTCTAAACCGGACACCCTGGGAGGTGATTCATATTGTGCCTTGTTTAGAGAGGTTCCTGTAATTTGCTTTAGTGTCAGACCCACGCATTACCATTTTAATTCAGCTACATCAAACTTCCTGATTTTGTGCAAGTGAATTGAGTACATTTTAAGAAAGTTTTATGATCAATTGCCATGTGATTTTGTTCCTAAGTACATGCGAGTTTTCCTGAAAAATGTTTACGATATTTTCTGTAAATGACTGAAAGTTGACAAAATTTACACCGCATTTGCTACGATAATCTCGTTAACTGTTGACGTCATTTACAGAAAATATCAGTTTCTTTAAATATTTTTCATGAAAAGTCACACATCTTCACAAAATCACCTGTCTTGCCCCTGTATATGCGTGTCTGTTTTGTAGATCTGGATGTTGACGGGGGACAAGTTGGAGACGGCCATATGTATAGCGAAGAGTTCGAAGCTGGTGTCACGATCGCAGGACACCTACACATTCAAGCAGGTCACCGGTCGTACGGAGGCTCACCTGGAGCTGAACAATTTACGGAGGAAACAGGACAACGCTCTTATCATCACAGGAGATGGCTTACAGGTATCGTTATACTGTTGATTGAGAATATCGTAATAATTTTACATATTCGGACGCCATTTGTTCTGGGACACACATAAATATATGGTTTCCCACAACAACAAATGTCCCAATATTTAGGGTCAGTATGGTTGTACTGGTTTATTACAATAACAATGTACATGTATTTGGATACAATTTGTTTGGGGAAAAGGGGTTTCCCCAAACAAATTGTATCCAAATACATGTACAAATTGTGTCCGAATATTTAACATTATAATATTACAGTAATGAAAATTTTGTAGAAATGACTTTAATATGTACCATTATACTATTGATCATGAATGGGAATACAGTCAAACTTGCAAAAGCGATGACGTGCATTAAGCGACTTTTGTCTTATGCGACCACTTTCGATTCTCCCCGATCATTTGACCTATATAATGACAGTGTATTAAACGACTTTTCCTTAACGCCGACCACATATTTTGTGACCAACAGCAATGGTCTTTTGTACTAAACGATCATTAATTTGACAGGATGTCACTTTCTGCAGGTGAAATTAGCCTCAAGCGTGTGACAAACAAAGGAAACAAATCCCCTGTCACTGTCGAAGTGTGAAAGGTGCATTGTTTATGATTATTGACCTGAAACCTCGTTCTGATTCACTCGTTTCCTTAGTGATTACTAAAGGGAATTAACTCATTGTCGCCTAGCACATGGGAACAACAGGACTGGTCGCTTAGCACATGGGAAAACATCTGCGTATTTCGCTCATTTAAAAAAAATAAAAAAAATTGTTGTGTACAGAATACGCAAGCATTTTTATTTCACCCAATTCAAATTTTCTTGACACGTAACGATACTGGTATATACCGAACACTGCGTTAATAAATCATTATTCTATCAGCTTGTTTGGTTGCCAGTCAACGACTGGTAAAACTCACATCTGGTCCGAAGTGATCGCAGTCACTACTGCCTATTTGCGATTTCAGCTGGGCGATTTTATTTCGCAATAACTTTCAAAATTCTTTCACCTATTCAGAAAGTTGCACAGTAAACATTACCCGTAGTATTCTAATGTATTTTAATTTTTATAATATTCGCGATTTCCTGCTTCCGAATATTAAACCATAATACCAAACTTTTTTTTATTGTTTTTGTGTTAAGAGACCATTGTTCTAAGCGACCATTTTTGATGTCTCCCTTGGGTGTAGCTTAATGCAATTTTCACTAATTGATAAATGAAAATTCTACCCACGTGCAGAAATGCTATAATGCAATCATTACTTTATGTAGTCAATGATAGATTTAGATACATTTTTTTCTAGCAATATGCTCAAAATAGCTCCTGAAGGATATTACAATAATTAACCAGTTATGACTAAAATTCCAGAAATTGATTTCTAAGAGCTGAAATTCTATCTGGCGAATCGACGGAATCGTGACTATTGCCGTTTTCAACCATTGTAGTTTCTTGGTCAGATAGTAATTTGCTTATTGCCTTCTTATGTTTTTTTTTTTTGTTGAAGCAAGAGAAATGTTTTAATGGCTAAATTGTGAACAGTGATGCGACTGAAGGTGAAGTTAGAACTGGGGGTATGTTACTGACCAAACATCACACTCTTGTAGCCTGATATCGATCTATATTGCTTGTTAGGCAGTATGACAGATGTTTCATTGATGGAATGGCGAGCAGTGCAGATGCTGATCAGACTGTGCGGATGCACAGGCTGATCAGGATCTACACTGGTCGCAAAGCCCATAAGCGCCATTTCTCCAGTCACATCGACAAATGACGTACAGTGTTTGTTCAACTTTTGACCGTAATGTAAACCCCCATTCCATCTGGTTTATTGTCCAGTTAGCACCATTGGTAATGAGGGTGTCTCACCGTTTCAGCCTGTGTTTCATTATTTGCCCAGGCAGTACTTAAGATTATATGAGGTTGCAAGATTGGACAATTTTTAATAGTTGTAAAATAAATAGTTTTTTCTTGCTCCTACTGTGCACTACTATGTATTCAATATCTATTCTGTTTGTATATGACATTGTTGAACGGACAACACATCATTCATAAATATATCTATCCCTACTAGGAATGGTGTTCTACATGCCAGTGATTAACCCTTTTCACCCCTAAGTAACTGGAATGGATTGTGATATGTTAATCCAGCCGTCACAAAATGATTTTCAGACTAGTCTATTTATGAAAATTGGGTGTTTTAGTTTTTAAAAATATGAAAATTACTTGCAAAAAGTGCAGATGCTGATGAGACGGCTCGTCACGAGTCTGCTCATCTGGATCTACACTTTTTGCCAATACCACTATACAGGCCTGTGGTGTTGAACGTGTTAAATCTATCCATCCTATGTATATATGACCTTGTTGTTGAACGAGAAAAAATATCAATATCCAATAAATCAATTAGTCAATCTTAACACTGCTAGGTGTGTCTGGAGTACTACGAGCATGAGTTTATGGAGCTGGCGTGTCAGTGTCCGTGTGTCGTCGTGTGTCGATGTTCTCCCACGCAGAAGGCCGACATCGTCAAGTTACTCAAGGTTCACACAGGCAAACGAACATGTGCAATAGGTATGTATGTCATGCACAGTGTTAGCTCTTAGACTGCTGAATAAAAAATAATCCTGCTTATTTTCATATTTTTAAACAAAAACATGTTTTGACAGTGCATGAGAATTGGGTGGTTGGTTGGGAGCATGTGATAGGTAATTTAACGATCGGGATTCAACCTTACCAGAATCCTGACCGTTGGCCCAGCTTTAAATGACCTTAGCTGTTAATAGGCCATTAAACACCAACAAATCAAATCGTTTCCAATGGATTGTCAAAACATATTTTCTAAATAAATAAACCCACTTTATCAGCCGAAGGCATCAAGGAATTACTAGTTAGTTCATTACAGATAAGTGGCATTCATATTAGCTTACACAATGTCTGTGTTATACATAATGCCATGACGTCATGGCATGGGCATCACAACACCATAATGTTATAAAAGATGGCACAGTGTATAATCAATTCATGATGTGAATAAACACGAGCTCTGTTAGTAGTCATTAATTCCTTGATAAGAGCTTAGGCCGAAATGTTGGAATAATGCTTGATCAAATCACCCTTACCCTACACTGGTGTATAAACAAAATTAAATTTGATACTTGTATGTGTAGACACTGATCAGTATGCTCTGGAAATGACAAGGTGTATATTTGCGTCTGGTTACCACATGTTTCTATATCAGGTGATGGCGGCAATGACGTGAGTATGATCCAGGCAGCAGATGCCGGCATTGGAATTGTGGGAAAGGTGTGTATGGCTACTGCATATTGTCATTGCATTGGAGAGTATGCCAATAAATGTTTGCTTTCTATCAAATACAAATTAGTACCACAATTGTTTTCAAATAGAATCTAATAAATGTTTTTTTAGCAAAATTTCTGTGTTGTCTCATTCAATACAATACTGAATTACCATTGGTAGTTTGATGCATGCTCAATCAGTTCAGTAAAGCATTAATACATGATTGCCTGTGCCAGGGCCAATGTAACAAATGATATTGAAAGATGACAAAATATTCAGAGCCAATCAACGTCAATTGCTGTAAAGATCACCGATTATGTTAATATTGTTCACCTCTTCTTTGGTACAAAGTCACATTATCTTATCTTATATGTATTGAACCGCTGTGCCCAAGAAACTGCAGTTTGATTGGATGGTGTGTATTTCAGGAAAGGAAATGATTGGTTAGTGTGTATTTCAGGAAATGATTGGTTGGTGTGTATTTCAGGAAGGATATGATTGGTTGGTGTGTATTTCAGGAAGGAAATGATTGGTTGGTGTGTATTTCAGGAAGGAAATGATTGGTTGGTGTGTATTTCAGGAAGGAAATGATTGGTTAGTGTGTATTTCAAGAAGGAAATGATTGGTTGGTGTGTATTTTAGGAAGGAAATGATTGGTTGGTGTGTATTTCAGGAAGGAAATGATTGGTTGGTGTGTATTTCAGGAAGGAAATGATTGGTTGTTAAATGATTGGTTGGTGTGTATTTCAGGAAGGAGATGATTGGTTGTTAATTGATTGGTTGGTGTGTATTCCAGGAAGGAAACGACTGGTTAATTGATTGGTTGGTGTGTATTCCAGGAAGGAAATGACTGGTTGTTGGTGTGTATTTCAGGAAGGAAAACAGGCATCTATGGCAGCCGACTTCTCCATTAACCAGTTCAGTTTCATTGGCCGGCTGCTCATGGTGCATGGCCGCGACAGGTACGCTTCATTGCTTATATTTTCTTATTTCCCTCTGTAAATATGTCTTGGATGTCCGCACAGCATTCTTAAGAAGTATATATCCCATATTAAAGTCTACTAATTATTGATCTGAATAATCATACTGTATATGACTCACAATTCCATCAATTAAACATAATGTTTATGCTTCTGAATGACAGTACATCTGGCAATCAAAAACTGCATTAGTCACAAATATCCTACGGTCAATCAGTGACAGGATAGGCTGTAGCCTAGGGGATATGGTATTGGACCTCATACCGGAGGTTGTGAGTTCAATCCTCACCCTAGGTGTGACAGTCAGCATTAGCATCACTAAGCCAGTTTGTGATACACCGCGGCCTCATTATCTCGCCATGTTGCCTTGTAATTGTAGCTATAAGCGGTCAGCATCACTGAGCCAGTTTGTGATACACCGCGGCCTCATCATCTCACCATGTTGCCTTGTAATTGTAGCTATGAGCGGTCAGCGTCACTGAGCCAGTTTGTGATACACCGCGGCCTCATCATCTCACCATGTTGTAATTGTAGCTATAAGCGGTCAGCATCACTTAGCCAGTTTGTGATACACTGCGGCCTCATTATCTCACCATGTTGCCTTGTAATTGTAGCTATAAGCGGTCAGCATCACTGAGCCAGTTTGTGATACACCGCGGCCTCATTATCTTACCATGTTTACCTTGTAATTGCAGCTATAAGCAATCAGCGTGACTGAGCCAGTTTGTGATAGACTGCGGCCTCATTATCTCACCATGTTACCTTGTAATTGCAGCTATAAGCAATCAGCGTCACTGAGCCAGTTTGTGATACACCGCGGCCTCATTATCTCACCATGTTGCCTTGTAATTGCAGCTATAAGCGGTCAGCATCACTGAGCCAGTTTGTGATACACCGCAGCCCCATTATCTCACCATGTTGCCTTGTAATTGCAGCTATAAGCGGTCAGCGTCACTGAGCCAGTTTGTGATACACCGCGGCCTCATTATCTCGCCATGTTGCCTTGTAATTGCAGCTATAAGCAATCAGCGTGACTGAGCCAGTTTGTGATACACCGCGGCCTCATCATCTCGCCAAGTTACCTTGTAATTGCAGCTGTAAGCGGTCAGCGTCACTGGGCCAGTTTGTGATACAGCGCGGCCTCATTATCTCACCATGTTGCCTTGTAATTGCAGCTATAAGCAATCAGCGTCACTGAGCCAGTTTGTGATAGACTGCGGCCTCATTATCTCACCATGTTGCCTTGTAATTGCAGCTATAAGCGGTCAGCGTCACTAAGCCAGTTTGTGATACACCGCGGTCTTATCATCTCCACCATGCAGGCCATCTTCTGCTCAGTGTTCTACTTTGCGTCCATCGCTTTGTTCCCGGGCTTCCTCATGGTCGGGTATGTGTTGTCATAACTAGTTGATCAGTTGGCTGCAACTAAACTGGTTTTATCAGGCAACAAGCTTTGTACTGGCTCAAGACGTACTGACTGATAACATAGTGTCATATCAGGCATTGACCTGATATGAATATCAGGGTTACAATGAATTGAAAACTGACGTTTCATTGGTCGAATACATCACATGACGTTACCGAATGACGCAACGTAAAAAAGTCCTGATTCTTTTCAATGAAAACCGCATCATAAGAGCTCATTTGGTAGCTTATAACATATGATAAATAGAAAACCATGTTAGTGTCTTCTTTATATCAAGTTTATCAGGCTCGGCTTGGAAACAGTATGAATTCCTCACAAGCCTTGGAATTCTTACATGTTTCCTAGCCTTGCTTGATAAACTTGATATCAAAAGACACTAGCCTGGTATTGTCTATGTTCCCAGTCTTCCTCGTGGTCAGGTAAGTGGTATCAGGATTAACTCGGTTAAGTCAGTTGACTGCAGCCAAACTTTTTGATCAGGTAACTGGCTGTACATTGACCAACAACATGCTGACTGATCACATTTTGTCATATTCTGCATTGACTAGATACAGAAATGTATCCAGTAGCCGATTTCACAAAAAAATGCAAAGTATACTTATCTTGCTAAGTACACTTTGAGGGAGAAATGTTCAATTTAATGATAATTTATGAATTTTTTCTTATACTGAATTTATTACATTATCACAGCCATTTTGGCTGTGATAATGTAATAAATTCAGTATAATAATTCTGCATACTGTTGATCATCAAATATATGCAGTCGTTCTATATGAAATAATGCATTTCGGGAAAAATAAATGATTACTCCCTCAAAGTATACTTAGCTAGATAAGTATGCTTAGCAATTTTTGTGAAATAGGCTACAGGTCACAGCTTATTTCCGGGATACAAATACTTTCTCTTTACATTTCATTTCCCGAGGGATGGGTTGTGGCCTAGGAGGTTGTGGGTTCAAACCTCGCTTAGGGCTTCTAAAAATATTTTCATAGTATTTCCATCCAACTGGTCTGTCGGATGAGACTTTAAACTGTGGTCCCGGCTCTATATGACCGTAGCTGTTGCTGGGATGTTAAAACCTTTCACTTTCCACTTTCATTTACCGAATGATGTCAGTTTACGTAACATAAGCAAGTCTGTATTTTTTTCAATGAAAACCATGTCATATTTGCTAATTTTGTAGCATACAAGGTGACCTGATATATAGAATACCAGGCCAGTGTCTTTTATAGTAAGTTTATGGACTCATAAATGGCTCGGCAAGTCAAATAATTCCTACATGTTTTCCTTTTCCATGCTTAGCCTGACATGGTAACAAAAGAAATCAGCCTGGTATTCTCTATATTTGTCCAAGCTGATGAAGCGAAACCATTTATGGCAGGCCTGCCCGGAATTCATATACATTTGACAGTCTCCGCGAAAATGCCAAAATTTTACAGGACATTCGATCTGGTAAACTTGAAATCTTTACCAGACCGGGCAAAAATTTACCAGACCAAATTTTTTTTATGAAAAATAAAATTGATTTTGTGTGATATTTAAGAGCTTTTTAGTTTACCGTAAGTATATCAGTCATATAAGAAAAGATAGCTAGCACCAGTAGCCCATTTCACCAACATTGCAAAGTATACTTTTCTAGCAAATTATACTTTGAGGGAGTAATCATTTATTTTTCCCAAAATGCATTATTTCATATAGAACTAATCACTGCACATATTTGATTATTACAAGTATGCAGAATTATTATACTGAATTTATTACATTATCACAGCCAAATTGGCTGTGATAATGTAATAAATTCAGTATAATAAAAATTAATAAATTTATACTAAAATTGAAAATTTCTCCCTCAAAGTATACTTTGCTGGAAAAGTATACTTTGCAATGTTGGTGAAACAGGCTACAGAAGCGCAGACCAAAGGAAGTTTATTTCATTGAAGGTTAGTGGACATGTCCGACGGACCGACGACTTTCGCGGAGACTGATTTGTTTTCCTGGCCTGAACTCGGTATCAAAACACACTATCCTGGTATTCTTATAGCTGATGATGATTTCCCTGCAATTTTTAACTATTTCCAGTTACTCGACATTATACACGATGTACCCCGTGTTCTCCCTGGTGCTGGATAAGGACGTTCCGGCCGAGATGGCCCTCATGTACCCCGAACTGTACAAAGATCTGAGGAAGGTACATCGCTCCCTCGGGCTGCCAATAGACTTAACTCAGTCACCACTAACTATATAATAAAGTCTGTTCCATGTATGCGACCACCTTGTGCCATCATTAGCAGGACATTGACTATTATAGGAATGAATGGCCTTTTTGTGGAATTTATCGGGGTATAAACTTGGAAAAGTCGCGGGAATACTGGACGAAGGCCGGAAGGCCTCTTCCAGTATTCCCGCGACTTTTCCAAGTTTATATCCCCGATAAATTCAAGAAAAAGGCCATTCATTCCTTATAATTCCAGCATTTGAAATAAATTAATCAAGAAAATGTGTTTGTTTTCCGTTTTCTTAAGAATTATTTTAACTGCGCCTGACGGTTACGGAAAGTAGTTCGGCATGAGAGTTTACTGGGATATAAATTTTGGACAGAGACTTGCTACGGACCAATCAAATGTTAAGGAATTGTGTAAATATTTTTGTGCTGGAATTATCACAAATTGGCAAAATTGCTTACATATTCTTTACTATAAAAAGTTTGTAAGTCTTCAATATGCCAAATCTTGAATATGTCTCGGTGGATTATTCTTGATGAATTACTTCAATATTCGTACATTTGATACATGTGAGCTTATGCAATATTCTCAAGCCTTCGCTAAATATGACCTTGACTGTTTTGACCTTTTCAACATCGCTGAAACACTTAACTATTTTTTTTTATACATGAAACAATTTGCTAGGGTGCATAGCCTATTTTACAACCATAACTTTATTTCCTACATTCCAGGGACGATCGTTGTCGTTTAAAACATTCTTCATGTGGGTGCTTATCAGCATTATCCAAGGTCAGTTAACTATATTAATCCTGTATTGTGTACCAGTCTGTTCCAATCTACCGTAATAACCCTAAATATTTTGACACAATTTGCTTTGGGAAACCCCTATTAAATAGGGGTTTCCCAAAGCAAATTGTATCCAAATACATTGTTATTTTGATGAAACCAGTACTGCCGCACTAACTCTAAATATTGGTACGCTCACTGTTGTAGGGAAACCATATATTTTTATGTGTTTCTCCAAATAAATGGTGTCCGGATATTTAGGGTTATTTCGGTATCTAATCTCTTTATACTGCTTATCGGGTAAATCAAGCAGGTGTGTTCCATTCATGTTGTTGTTAAACTTCTCTTAGTTAACCCAGTAAAGTGCTACTGGCTAAGAGCAATAACTCAAAGTGAGGTTGATTAAAGGAGAATAATACACCTTCCAAAATAGATATATAGAGGATATTCCATCTTACATTTTGAATAGCGGGAAATAATACACAAGTGTGCGTCGACTTCTGCGTAAGCAACGAGTGAGTGTAGCAAACGAGTTGTTTGCACGGACGCCGACGGACACGAGTGTATTATTTCCGCTATTCAAACATGTACGATGGAATATCCTATTTATTACACTTCACGGCGGATATATATGCATATTTTTGCAATTGTAAGCAAAATAATTGTGCTCTGCATATCAATAGTTACACACTGACGTGTTTCCCGCGTTTTAACGTCAAACGTGATGTCACGTAAACTTTTTGAAATCCAAATTAATCAGCTGTTTCTATGAACTAGCTCTTCCAATGGAAATGATTCTGAAGTGCTGTCAAAGCATGTTGTAAATTATTCTATAAAGTGCTGCCAAAGCATGTTTTTGATGATAAAAATGGAAAATAGAAAATAAACACCAGACGACAAAAAAATTAAGATAGCGGTCTAAGGGTTAAATAGGGTTTCCCACAGAAAATTCTATCCAAATACATTGTTATTGTGATTAAACCTGTACTGCCATACTAACCCTAAATATTAGTACGCTCACTGTTGTGGGGAAACCATGTAACATTATGCGATTCCCCAAATACCTGTAGCCTATTTCATCAACATTGCAAAGTATACTTTACTAGCAAAATATACTTTGAGGGAGTAATCATTTATTTCATATAGAACTAACAAATGCATATATTTCATGATTAAAAGTATGCAGAATTATTATATTGAATTTATTACATTATCACAATTGGCTGTGATAATGTAATAAATTCAGTATAATAAAAATTAATAAATTTATCATAAAATTGAAAATTTCTCCCTCAAAGTATCTGCCCCTTGCAGGCACCGGGGCGGGATCAACTGATCCTGAGAATAGTGCTGCAGTAGCCATTGCTTGTCGTAAAAGGCGACTAAACTGGCTTAACGATTGTGTTCATACTTTCCGGAACCCACTATACCGGATTTGGCCCTCATGTACATTTTTGACTTTCTTGTATGTGAGAGTTGAGTCAGGCTATGCCCCATATATTAAAGTAAGATTAGCGCTAATCCTATTACTTTTAGGGGATGGGATAAATGATGCTGGTGTGGCGAGGGCCTGGCACCAGATCAGGTTGTTCTAATTTCAGGACTGAATATATATTTTGATTGTAAATATTGAGTTCTGAAGTTGGGATTTACCCCCCTCGGACAGGTGGATACGGGACTCGACCCCGTTGACCCGTCTGCGTGTAGACTCCCTGAGGCTTGTACCTCTATGTCAGAAAAGCGGACGTTAAACCCTATTCACTCACTCCCTCAAAGTATACTTTGCTACTAAAGTATACTTTGCAATGTTGATGAAATAGGCTACTGGTGTCTGAATATTTAGGGTTATTACGATTGTGTGACTCCATTACAGGTGGTGTGATCATGTATGGGTCCTTCCTATTGTTTGAGGACGAGTTTATCCACGTGGTTGCCATCACGTTCTCCTCGCTGATATTGACAGAGTTGCTCATGGTCGCGTTGACGGTGCGCACCTGGCATTACCTCATGATCGTCGCCGAGGTGTTCAGCTTTGTCATGTATGTCGTGTCGCTCATTGTGCTACAGAATTATTTTGGTAAATAGTTTGTTTCTTCCGTTTTATTAACCATATCACCCCTAAGTTATTGGTATAGATTGGATCATGATAAAAAATCTGCAAACTACTGATAAACACTGTACATCCTGATGAGATGACTCGTTACAAGCCGGCTCATCTGTAGCCTATTTCACCAACATTCCAAAGTATACTTATCTAGCAAAGTATACTTTGAGGGAGAAATTTTCAATTTTAGGATAAATTTATTAATTTTTATACTGAATTTATTACATTATCACGGCCATTTTGGCTGTGATAATGTAATAAATTCAGTATAATAATTCTGCATGCTTTTAATCATCAAATATATGCAGTCGTTAGTTCTATATGACAATGCATTTCGGGAAAAATAAATGATTACTCCTCAAAGTATACTTTGCTAGATAAGTATACTTTGCAATTTTGATGAAATCGGCTACAACAACAGCTAAGGTCATATAGAGATGGGACCACAGTTTAGTCTCATCTGACAGACCAGTTTTGATGAAATCGGCTACTGGATCTACAGTGTTTGCAAATGCTGATTTTAGATCTGTCGGGTTGAAATGGTTAAATGGGTTGTAAATTACTCCTAACATTTAAAAGGAGGGAAGCAAATATTGTTGTTTGCTGCTATATTTTCATTTTAATATTTATTTCTTGTCAAAAACACACATTTCGGCAGCACAGGAGAATCGTCACACCATTCTTCAATGCCCCCTACTTTATGTAGGTACATCTATACATGCATAATGTTGGGAGGATATGCGTATCTCCATACTTACAAATTCACATCTTGACCCTTTCACCCCTAAGTAACTGGAATGCGGAAAGCGAGACATAGTGATCACAATGACATACGGGTGTCCGTGCGTCCGTGCATCCGTGCGTGTGCACGTCCGTCCGTCTGAAATATGTGTTAAAGTTTTTAAATACCTTATATCTCTGCATTCTTAAGTCACATTGACTTGAAACTTCATAAACTTATTAGTCATCATCCATATATTCATGCTGTGTCCCACTAATGCAGCCCCTGTGCCCTAAGGTCATGGTAAAGTGACTTAGAAGTTTGCGTTAAAGTTTCTGTCAAAACTTGCGTTAAAGTTTTTGCATACCTACTATCTCTGTAACCGGAAGTAAGATTTGCTTGAAACTTTGTATGCTTATTGGGCATCTCCATATTCATTCTGTGTCCCACTCATGTGGCCCCTGTGCCCCAAGGTCAAGGTAAAATGACTTAGAAGTTTGCGTTATTATAAAATCTGTGTACCTGTGTACATACCTTATATCTCCACAATTGTTACTCCAATTTACTTCCAACTTCCAATATATTTTTTTACATACAGTCGAGCACCAGTACCTCGAACGTCAGTATCTCGATGGTATCCCCTATCTCGATGATTCGCTAAAGTCCCAGCCCCGTGCAGGCACCGGGGCGGGATCAACTGATCCTGAGAATAGTGCTGCAGTAGCCATTGCTTGTCGTAAAAGGCGACTAAACTGGCTTAACGATTGGGTTCATACTTTCCGGAACCCACTATACCGGATTTGGCCCTCATGTACATTTTTGGCTTTCTTGTATGTGAGAGTTGAGTCAGGCTATGCCCCATATATAAAAGTAAGATTAGCACTAATCCTATTACTTTTAGGGGATGGGATAAATGATGCTGGTGTGGCGAGGGCCTGGCACCAGATCAGGTTGTTCTAATTTCAGGACTGAATATATATTTTGATTGTAAATATTGAGTTCTGAAGTTGGGATTTACCCCCCCTTGGACAGGTGGACACGGGACACGACCCCGTTGACCCATCTGCATGTAGACTCCCTGAGGCTTGTACCTCTATGTCAGAAAAGCGGACGTTAAACCCTATTCACTCACTCACTCGCTAAAGTCCCGAATTATATCCTTATTTGTTTAATGTAAATTTCCTCGGCTATCTCGAACATGTTCTCTATCTCGACTGTTCATTATGTCCCCTTCGTATAAAAATACGTTAAAAATCACTTCGCTATCTCGATCACATAAACCCTTGGGTAAATCACCTAAGCGCCTGACTGCCAAGATCAATTTCACACCTGCCTCGGGTTGTTTGCTTAATTGGTCCACCTAGGTTTGTTTGAGTGTTTGACACGATTCATTAAGCATATCACGCGGGTCATTTAAGCAATTCACTGAGAGTTGTGACGCCACCTGTAATGTTCGGTAGTTTACTAATACTACCTTTGGTGATTAAAATTTGTCAGTAAATTAATTAATAATTTTGTTCTTGAATTAAATTCAGCGTGTATTAATTATTCAATCTGATGGTGATTAATAATAAAAGCAACACATGTTTTGTTTCATTATTCCTGTGTTTACTCGTGATGTGATTTGTAACATGATTTGATATTATTTTGCGAAAATATTTGACCATGTCACTTCCTCGGTATCTCGAACCTAGTCCTATCTCGACTAAAATACGATCTCCCTTCGACTTCGAGATACTGGTGCTCGACTGTACCTTATATCTCCACAACACTTGCTCTGATTTACTTCTTTATTATCATCCATATTTTCATTCTATAGCCCACCCATGCAGCCCACATGCCTAAGATCAAGGTCAAATTACTTTAAAATTTGCGTTAAAGTTTTTACATACCTTATATCTCCACAACCCTTAATTCAAACTTCAAATAAATACACTCTGAGACCATCAAATGCCTCGGCGGGCTCGACATGCGGGCCGCGGCCATCTGGTTATATGTTAATTTCCAGACCAATCCAATCGTCACAAAATGATTTTCAGACTAGTCCATTTATGAAAAGGAGGTGTTTTTGTCATCAAAAATATGAAAATTACTTGCAAAAATGCAGATCATTATGAGACGGCTTGTCACTATACAGGCCTGTGGTGTTGAAAGGGTTAATGGTAAATCTTACTAGGATTCATACCAAGTGAACCAGTGTAGTAAGGGTGCCTGGCACCATCGCAAAGTATACTTTTCTAGCAAAGTATACCTTGAGGGAGAAATCATTCATTATTCTCGAAATGCATTATTTCATATAAAACTAACAACTGCATATAATAACAATTAATAAATTTCTCCTAAAATTGAAAATTTCTCCCTCAAAGTATACTTTGCTACTAAAGTATACTTTGCAATTTTGATGAAATCGGCAACTGATCAGGACACTGTTGTTCTTATTGTAATTTCAGATACTGATGTCCTCTTGTCTGTATCCTAAAAATTCTAAACGTTGTTCATTCTTATATACATGTACATTGTAATATCCGTTTCAGATCCGAAGTTTTTGCGCACATGGAACTTTGTGTGGAAGGTGGTTGTGATAACGTCGGTGAGCTGTATACCCCTGTATATCGTCAAGTTTCTACGGAAGAAGTTCAACCCGCCCGTCTACTCCAAGCTGACGTGATCGGACTTCAACCAGTGAACCAAGTGCTATTTTAATGATGCATATCATATTCCATCTGCCATATACACTCTTCATTTATAAGATAACATGTGCTATTACAACTCCAGAGTTTGTAGATACAGCATTCATTATTAGGCGACAGCACAAGGGAGGCACACAAACAAATAATTTTCTAATACAAAAAAGTTCCGGTCTAAAATAACCGTAGATGTCGAAAAATAAATAAAACAAACAAAAAATAGGAAAATTTCTTGATATTGTCCAAAGTTTGGTTAGGTTTTATTTGAGTTCTTTTTGGGATCAGGAAATTGCAATATAGCATCTACTCATGAAAACAGGAAACGGCTACTAGAATACTGCACATTTTCCTGTATTAGTCACAATATATTATCTAGTCTACATATTAAACCCTTTCACTTTCACTTCAGTTTATACAGTGGCACCTCTCTAAACTGGACACCTAGAAAAATAAGTTTGTTTAATTTTGATGGGTTTCACTGTAATTTATATAGACTGCTATTGACTCTTCATGTTAGCAATTAACAGAAGCATGTCCCCGCATGCTCATATACCTGAATTACAGTGGAACATCTCTAAACCGGACACCCTGGGACCTCCCAGTGTGTCCGGTTTAGAGAAGTTCCACTGTATAATACAAGTTAATTTTGATAGCGACATAGCACTAGACTATCCTGTAATCATCATCGTTTGTTACTGGTTTGTTTTAATGGAAAAGTAGACGATGGGAGGGCATCTCATTGGTGTATCCGCCATGGGATTCACACCTAAATGTGGTAAATCAAGCCTTACAGGGATTCACACCTGGGGCCAAGTGATCTGGCATCTTACGGGCACTTTGGCGCCTGGTATTGTGGTTTTGTTGTTGGGAAAGCTGTAATTTGTGGCTGTGGCTGGTGGCCCAGACTTGCTCCTTATGTACTAGGTCACTCTCACAAGTTGATAAGGACTTATGATTTGTTGGAAGCATGATGGTCAGTAAAATGAATTAATGGCAAACAGTGCAGATCCTGATCAGCATGCACAGATGTGCATGCTGATCTGGATCTACACTGGTCGCAATTTCCATAAGCCCCATTTATCCAGTCACAGCGACATTTCATTGCCAAATTTGGAATCTTCCACAGTTGGCAAACATGGTCATGTCCTGATTATCGGGAGTCGTTAAGTTCCATTCCATTCCTAACGTCACGTAGGAGCCTAGACCAGCTAGCTTGTACACAATGTTTACACAAATGACAAGTTGTTATTATCTGTCCTATTGTGTTTCACGAAACCTGCCTATGGCTATAAACAATGTCGGGATGGGCCGTGGCCTAGGGGATATGGCATTGGACCAGTGGTTGCGAGTTCAATCCACTCCCTAGGCGTGAAAAATACTTACATAATACATGTATTTCTATACCTTTCACCCCTAAATATCCAAAATTGGCCTTTCCTTGTTAATATTTGGACTATTCCTTTAATGAGCAAATACGACTTTTCTTTCAGAATTGAACTATTCATACAATTGCTGCAGATCCTGAGTCGTTATGAGCCGGCTCATTAGTAGCCGATTTCATAAAAATTGCAAAGTATACTTATCTAGCAAAGTATACTTTGAGGGAGTAATCATTTATTTTTCCTGAAATGCATTATTTGATATAGAACTAACGACTGCATATATTTGATGATTAAAAGTATGCAGAATTATTATTCTGAATGTATTACATTATCACATTCAAAATGGCTGTGATAATGCAATAAATTCAGTATAATAAAAATTAAATAAATGTATGCTTAAATTGAAAATTTCTCCCTCAAAGTATACTTTGCTAGATATGTATACTTTGGAATGTTGGTGAAATAGGCTGCTGGTTTGCACATGTTGGATTATGGCATGTGCAGTTAAAAAAGGGTTAAATAATAAATACATGGCATTTTCTGTAATTGGCACCGTACATAATAATGGCATCTATATTGGGCAACGTAAATTACAACCTCGTGTATAATCAGATGCTCTACAAGTGTGATAATACACATCCGGAGCACATTCTCAAAGTTTGTACTAGAGTCGCAGTTTGATTGGCCGACACTGAGCACAGCTCAATCTTGGTTAAGATTGAGCTGTGCTCAGTCTCAGCCAATCATCACTGGCATAATGCATGTACTTGTGTTCGCCCCAGAGTTTGTCAAGTTCTGGGTTTACCAATATGTAGATATTTTACTGGTTTGGTTTATATTTTTACTTATTGTTGGGCTGGCCATTGTTGGCCATTGGCTGGTGGAAAGCACCTCGACCTTTAATCCCTAAATATCTGACAATCGGTGTTCTATTCTAATTTAAAAATTCTGAATTGAACTGTTGATGAGGTAGCTTGTTATACGACGACTCATCAAGATCTACAGTGTCTGCAAACATTTGATCTATGTGCTGTAGATTTTAAAAAGATTAACTACATAATATACCCAAATAAACTTATTCATAGAATACAAAACAACAGAGAACCAAATTTAATTTAAATCTTCGAGGGATTAACGGTTGAATCTGCTTGTTTTGTAGTTAAATTACCGTTTTGTTGTGGTAGAGTCCGGTTTTTGTCGAGCCCGCTTGCGGAAAGTGAGACATAGTGATCACAATGACGTCCTGGGCCCGGTTGTTCAAAACATCAGTTAGCTTAACGGACTGTTAAATCCTTAACTGAATGGTTAAAATCTCTGTTTAACAGAGATTTTAACCATTCAGTTAAGGATTTAACAGTCCGTTAAGCTAACGGATGTTTTGAGCAACCGGGCCCAGGTGTCCGTGCGTCCGTGCGTCCGTGCGTCCGAAATCTGCATTAAAGTTTTTAAATACCTTATATCTCTGCAGTCCTAAGTCACATTGACTTGAAACTTCATATGCTTATTAGTCATGATCCATATATTCATGCTGTATCCCACTCATGCGGCCACTGTGCCCAAGGTCAAATGACTTAGAAGTTTGCGTTCCGAAATCTGCGTTAAAGTTTTTAAATACCTTACATCTCTGCAGTCCTAAGTCACATCGACTTGAAACTTCATATACTTATTAGTCATCATCCATATATTCATGCTGTATCCCACTCATGAGGCCCCTGTGCCCAAGGTCAAGGTCAAATGCCTTAGAAGTTTGCGTTCCGAAATCTGCGTTAAAGTTTTTAAATACCTTATATCTCTTCAGTCCTAAGTCACATTGACTTGAAACTTCATATGCTTATTAGTCATCATCCATATATTCATTCAGTGTCCCACTCATGCGGCCTCTGTGCCCCTATGTCAAGGTCAAATGACTTAGAAGTTTGCGTTAAAGTTTCTGTCAAAATTTGCGTTAAAGTTTTCACATACCTACTATCTCTGTAACTGTAAGTCAGATTTGCTTGAAACTTTGTATGCTTATTGGGCATCAAACTTCAAATAAATACACTCCGAGACCATCAAATGCCTCGGCGGGCTCGACATGCGAGCCGCGGCCATCTGGTATATTTCTGTAGATCTTTCTGTAGTCCTCATTATTCAAATGGCATCTTTACATCAAACCATACCTTATCAGGGGGCCGCTTCACTAAACTTTGTACGACTAAAATGTTGTAAGTGCAAATTTAGAATCGTCTGGAAATTTCAATTGATGGATTTACATTTATTGAGCATAGGCTATGCTCAATAAATGTAAATCCAATGATTGTTTACAAGAAAACACTGTTAATGTGAAATTTACAGACTATCATACTTTTGCACTCACAAACATTTTAGTAGTAAGAAGTTTAGTGAAACAGCCCACAGGAGAGCAGACACTAAGTTTGAATTTTCTTGGCTACTCAAGCTTTCTGGGCACATAATATTGTCATGTATAGTTTAATTTACCGGTAAACTACATTTGTATGTATTTTACAACAATTACAAACAAACGCATATTAATGTGCTAAGCATGAGAGCACTTATACAAGTGCTTTAGTTGGCACAGATGGAGGCGTAAGTGATATTTAATGTGGGAGGAAACCCGGAGTACACGGAGGAAACCCACTTGACTGATCTGACTACCACTATACCATCTCACATACAGCCCCAGTTGAGAATTTAATATGCATTTCCAAAAAAATATCAAATACACAGTCATTTGGGGTGTGTACAATTATTGAAAATCGTACAAGCATAGAACTTTGTCACTTAAATGCTAAACGACACAATTAACTTGGGTTTAAGCGACAGATCAGTCAGCAATGCTACATATACATGTTTATGGGTTACAGACATACTGACTTTTTCACAAAATTAAGTTTCACTGTTTGTATTCTGACAAGCAATCCCTTCATGTATTACCAAATTGTCTTTGTACATAAAAGCATAACCCTTTGAAGATTTATTTTTAAACATGTTTTGGATGCACATGAGAATCAACTCAAAGGATCAGTCTGCATTTGTAGACATGTTTTGTGTCTGGTTAGAGTTACGTCCCTTGTCAGATCGCCATAGTTTGCCAATATTGAATACAACGGTGAACTTTTTATGTCAACTTCCAACGATTTTCAAAAAATCTGTATCGTGGAAGAACTGCGATGTGATAAGGGAGGTAACACCAGTGGCCTATTTCATCAAAATTGCAAAGTATACTTTTCTAGCAAAGTATACTTTGAGGGAGAAATTTTCAATTTTTGGATAAATTTATTAATTTTAATTATACTAAATTTATTACATTATCACAGCCATTTTGGCTGTGATAATGTAATAAATTCAATATAATAATTCTGCATACTTTTAATCATCAAATATATGCAGTCGTTAGTTCTATATGACATAATAAATTTCTGCAAAATAAATGATTACTCCCTCAAAGTATACTTTGCTAGATAAGTATACTTTGCAATTTTTATGAAATCGGCTACAGAGCCTGGACCATTATGTTGAAAAAAAAACCACAAAAACAACTAAAAAACATATTCTTTTTAGATTTTAAATGATCAGTGGTATCTTGTACAGTGGGTAGTGTACATCAAGCACATATGTGGAATTGCAGCCGTGACGTTACGGCCTCCGACTGTCACTCCGGCGGCCCGGCACTGGAGGTTGTGGAATACAATGGTCCACAGATATTCAGGCCCAAGAGCAAATTGTGACCCTTAAATCAAGCAAAACACACACACAGCACGCAAAACTGTGATTTATGCCTACTTCGACAAACATTTATCTGAATATCTCGGCAACTATTTGAGCAATTTTGATACGATAAAACACAAATAGCCTATACAATTCAAAACCTGTAGGACATAAATTTTCACCCCGACAATTATATCCGGTTGAAGATTTTTGCCTATAAAATGAATGGGCCTTGTAAACTCTTTCTACCCTACAGACCATAAAGCCTTCATGTGCAAACACTGTTGATCCTCATGAGCCGGCTCCTAACGAGCCATCTCATCAGGATCTGAAGTATTTGTTGGAATTTTTCAATTCAAATGGCATCCAAAAATTAACATGGAAAATCCAATGTTGGAATGGAACGTTGCTTAACGGCCCATGAACACAAAAGAGTATGATTTAGGGCCAAGCAATGGCCCTAAATGATACTCTTTTGTGTTGATGGATATTTAGGGGTGAAAGGGTTAAATCGTTGTGGCAACGTCAAACGTTGGAAATACAAGGTGATTTTCTGGAGTATCTGTGCTTTATTGAATAAAATTGAAGGAATCGGTGAACTCCATTGCTGTTGTAGTTGCAAAGATATTTAGGAAAATTTAGTTTAAAACAGATCTAGCAAACTGGTGCATGTGACGTACATTACCGATCATATTATATATATACATGTTAACCATCGCATTATGTATATGTCCAGAGAAGCTTAACTTCAACCATCCATCTTGTACATGTTTCATTAATTCTGCCAAATGTATAAATCTGTTATTTATTTCTTTTAAATAAATTGAATTACCTTCATTCACTGTTTGTGGACCATGGGACTTTCTGTTAGTGTGCCCCGTGACCTTTGTATTGTTGTTGGACCGTCCGTCCGGGCAGACATATTGGGTATACGTGGCTAGCCCCACAGGGCTATGGACTTGTATAAGGGTGGGGTTAGTTACATAAACCCATTTCGTGAGAACGCTGTTTTTGGTTTATGTGGCTTTTTTGTCGGTTTATGTGGCTAATTGCGTGTGTACGGACGGGTCTTATGTGGCTAATAGACACATAAACCCAATTCGTTGGAATGTCCGTCCGTCTGTCCGTATGTCCGTCCGTCACACTTTTCGGTTAACCACTTTGTCAGTTTCTCAAACTGGCCATAGCATCTACATAAGTTGCTTAATGGCTTCCAATACTTCAACACTTCATTCATTGGTATGTGTGCCACACCTGCCTTTTCATAATTTATATGACCTTCGCCTTTTGACCTTCACCAGGTTACTTAAATGACTTAACAATTTTGGTTAACCAGTTCGTCACAGTTTCTCAAACTGGCCATATCATCTACACAAGTTGCGTAATCGCTTCAATACTTCAACACTTCATTCATTTGGTATGTGTGCCACACCTGCCTTTTCATAATTTATATGACCTTCGCCTTTTGACCTTCACCAGGTTACTTAAATGACTTAACCACTTTGTCACAGTTTCTCAAATATGCTGCAGGTGGCATCCGCGTTCGACAGACGCAGTTCTTGTTTTACATGTCCTCATTGTTTATACGAGACGCGCCATGTGATGTGTGATATCTCATGAATTACAAAATTTACGCTATTTTCCGTAAATTACATCAAAAGTTGACGAAAGTTCATAGCTATGGAAATTTAGTCATCGTTCAACATCATTTACAGACATTATCACAGTTTATGTAAATATAATTCCAGCACAAAAATATTTACACAATTCCCTAACATTTGATTGGCCCGTAGCAAGTCTATGTCCAAATTTATATTCCAGTAAACTCCAACGCCGAACTACTTTCCGTAACCGTGAGGCGCAGTTAAAATAATTCTTAAGAAAACGGAAAATAAACACATTTTCTTGATGAATTTATTTCAAATGCTGGAATTATAAGGAATGAATGGCCTTTTTGTTGAATTTATCAGGCATATAAACTTGGAAAAGTCGCGGGAATACTGGACGAGGCCTTCCGGCCTTCGTCCAGTATTTCCGCGACTTTTCCAAGTTTATACCCCGATAAATTCAACAAAAAAGCCACTCATTCCTATAATAGTTCATGAAAAATCACACATGGCGTCTCATATTTAGCTACAGTCCGACAGCTAACAGGGCAGAGCCTACTATAGTATACCCTATTCACCATTCAGTCAGCAAAGTCTTGATCATACATCCAGCAAGTCAGTTAACTTGTGGTAATGAGCGAGATAGCCAACTCGTAACGAGATCTCGTGGGAATGAGATGCTGTCGTCGGAACAAAATAGAATTTCTTTTTACATGTGTTGCTTTTAACTCTTTACATGCTAGCGGTGAAAATATCCGCCAAACGAATTACGAGTAGGTTTTATTTCTCTCTGTAAATATGTCTTGAAATTTCATTAGAATGGAGTCCTTGCGACTCGAATCTAATGAAATTCCAAGACATATTCATTATATTTACGTGGAGAAATACAAGACAATATGATGAGTTTTTGTCCGCTAGTTTGAACTATTTATAACCGACAACTTTCCCAGCATGCAGAGTTGAGCTGCCGTAAGTGTGTGTATTATTTCTTGACATTTTAAGCCAAGATCATTTTAGGACTACTTAGTCCCACTCCCTAAACGAAATAGGATTAGTACTAATCTAATCTTGCTACTTTTATAATGGGTATAACCAGATTCAAGAAAGTCAAAAATGTACTTGAAGGCCAAACCAGGGTTATCGGAATTCCGGCAACGATGAACTTCACTGTTAAATTACCCGTTGCATGCTCCCAACCTGCCGGCCGCTCCACTGAACAGACTTGTAATAAGGTAAATGTACAAATCACCAGAGGTATTAAATTTGATCTTGGGCATGGGTTTTGATTCGGGTGTGGAACCCTTTCAACAATTTTTTAACTACATACCTCTTTAGTAGTGTTGCAAAGTGTAGATCCAGATGAGCCGTCTCACAAGACCTGCACTTTTCAAAAGTAATTTTCATATTTTTTAGACCAGAAAACGCACACTCTTTTAGTGAACTAGTTTGAAAATCATGTTATGATTGGATTGGTCCTTTAATTAACATAAAGTACATTCTAGTTATTTGGGGTTGAAAATGTTACAACACAATATTTTGACTGCATGAAAAGAATGGGCTTTATATCGAGTTTCTGACGAATCTGGTTCCTGATCAGCTATCACACTGGTGCCGTCTGATATGGATCTGAACAATTTGTCAACAAGTGTAGGTCGTGATCAACCTGGGCCGATGAGCAGGCTGATCTGGGTAAGACTGGGGCCCGTTTCACTAAACTTCTTACAACTAAAATGTTCGCAAGTGCAAATTTAGGATCATCTGTAAATTTCAATCGATGTATTTACATTTATTGAGCATAGGCTGCTTATGCAGCCTATGGTCAATAAATGTAAATCCAACAATTGTTTACAAGAAAACATTGTTAATGTGAAATTTTGCACTTACAAACATTTTAGTCATACAAAGTTAGGTCTCTAACGTAACTCAACATTATGTTTGTAAAACTGCCTAGTAAACGTAAATGGCCATGGATGTATTTATTGGTGTTTAACGACCTATCAACAGCTAAGGTCATTTAAGGCCAGGCCAACGGGTTCGATCACACATTTAACCTGCAGCATTCCAAAGAAAAAACAAAACGGAATATTTACATCGAAAGAAAATTAGCCTTGAAATCAACAGCTAGTGATTCAAAGCCGGGCCAAAGAGTTTGATCCCGTATTCAATAGAAACAAAATTGCTACACCGCTCCACACCTCTCGTGAGGGTAGCAAATTAACCCCATCTCTTTCATGTATTAACACATGGAAGAGTGGTTTTTGCAATCAATTATCTGGCGTGTTTGATTTGTTAGCGATATAAAACTGTCAAAGCTGTATGAATACATTATTAATATTGAACATACACATGCAGCAATTGGTTATTTTACCGTGTCAAGGTGTTTATCTGATGTATGTCCTGTATATTTGAAATTAGTATGCGAGGGCCAAACCAGGTCTCCATTAGGAATTCCGGTAAGGATGAACCCCGATCGTTAAATTACCCATCGCTAACCCAATAGAGAATCCCATCGCATGCTCCCAACCAACCACCACAGACAATGGATAGAAGTATGGACGAACGTATGGAACTTCAAGAGGAAAGCAATATGCCCCTCTTGCTATAGCACAGGGGGTATAATAAGCCCCTCCTTATCAGGACCAGGGCCTGTTTCACTAAACTTTGTACTACTAAAATGTTCGTAAGTGCAAAATTATTATAGTCTGTAAACTTCACATTAACAATGTTTTCTGGTTTGTTTGTTTGTTTGTTTGTTGGGGTTCAACGTCTATCAACAGCTATGGTCATTTAAGGCCGGGTCAATGGGTTTAGTACTAAATCCCATATATTACCTGTACAAGTACATGTAACGGGGGAAAAATCCCAAAATCAGAACTGAATATTTACAATAAAAAAATATATATATTCAGCCCCGAAATCAGAATAATCCTGATCTGATGCCAGGTCCTCGCCACACAAGAATCACTTGGCCCCCTCCCAAAAGCAGTAGGATCAGTAATAATCTTACTACTTTTATAATGGACAATAACCCAATTCAACTCCCAGGTAACAAAAGAGCCAAAGATAAAAACGTACCCGAGGGCCAAACCAGGCAAATCGGGATTCCTACAAGGAGGAAACCCTACCGTTAATTTACGCATATGCAGCCTATGCTCAATAAATGTAAATCCATCAATTGAAATTTACCGACGATCCTAAATTTGCACTTAAACATTTTAGTCGTACAAAGTGTAGTGAAACGCCTCCCAGATGCTGAATCTTTAAGGAAGGATGTTGTAAAACATTAAACACAATCGATACAATGTAAGAAAATTTTAATGCACATAAATTGCGTAGAATGACAATGCAGCCACAAACCTATTAGATGAAAGTGTATAAACCCCATTTATTTAACCCCTTACAATGCAGAATTTATGTCGTCTGCTGTTTATGTTTTATTATCTCAACAAAATCACAATTTGACAGTGCACGAGCATCGTGTCTGTTGATTATAATTGTTTTGTGCTGCCAAAATGTTTCTGATGCAAAATTATACAAATAACAGCAGACTACAATATTTGGTTCCCGCCCTAAGGGTTTAATGAAGGTTTGTACAACCAGTTCTGGAACACCACACTTACCACTGTTGTTATAAAAACACCGCATCTGTGAATGATTTTGTTAAAATATACATGTATATCATTCCACGAGGCTACAAGTTGCCGTTGTGTAAATACATTCTGGTCACACACGCATAAAAAAACAGGATTCCCAAAACAAACTTTCAGACACGTCTTTACACATGAAAAAAAGTCCACATAAATTACTTGGGAGCTGCCACAATTTGACAAACTACCACTGTCAAAGTGAATGGGGTGAAGTCTTAAAATGCTGAATTTGAAGTTTGTCTGCGGTTTATTTTATATTTTCCTTTTTTATCATCAAAACCATGGAAATGATTCCAAAGTACTGCCAAACCATGTTTTATCGAGAAAGAAGACAAAATATAAAGCAACAGCAGACGACACTTTTTGTTTCCCACATTCTAAGGGTTAACAAGCATTCAATAGCTAAGGTCATATAGAGACACAAGACTTTCTCATCCGAAAAACTAATTGGATGGAAATACCATAAAATAATTTGTCCACAGTAGCTTCTCTCAGCCAGTAGCTCCACAAGACTTGCACCACAAGACCTGTAGCCGATTTCACCAACATTGCAAAGTATACTTTTCTATCAAAGTATACTTTGAGGGAGAAATTTTCAGTTTTAGGATAAATACAAAATGGCTGTGATAATGTAATAAATTCAGTATACCAATTAGGCATACTTTTAATCATCAAATATATGCAGTTGGTAGTTCTATATGAAATAATGCATTTCGGGAAAAATAAATGATTACTCACTCAAAGTATACTTTACAATGTTGGTGAAATCGGCTACTGGTGAAAACGATCAGATATGCAGACTGTACCATGGTTGTACATCTCGTAAGGTCCATTTTGTCAGCTGGTGGTGGTATAAAACACTTCATGAAAATAAGCTTATGATTTAAAAGTTTTAAGAGATTTATGCAACAAAATTCATTTACAACCAATGACTCAAACGATGCCATTACCGTGTCGATTTACGAGGAATATTTATTACTGGGGATCCGATAGGTTCTACACTGATGTCAACTGCATATATTCATTGGCAATATGATTTGATCAAATAAAATATGTAGCAGAGTCTGGTGAAATGGGGTGTATGGTTCGTGTGACCAGTGTAGACCCAGTTCAGCCTGTGCTTCTGCACTGTTCGTCATTCACTCATTGAAATAAGACATTCATCTGATAAACAGTACAGATGAATTGGAGCATCTTGACAGAGTGATCATTAAACCCACAAGCCCCATTTCTCCATGTGGAAAATTAACCCTTAGAACGCGGGAAACGAAAATTGTCGTCTGCTGTCGTTTTAAATTTTGCTTCTTTTCTCATGAAAAACATGGTTTGACAGCACAGTGGAAATGATTCTAAAGTGCTGTCGAACCATGTTGTTGAAGAGGAAAATGGAAAATAAAACAGCAGACAACAAAAATTTAATCCAGCATTGTAAGGGTTACGACTGGCACAGCAATACTATATGCAGAGATGCTTGTCTGTAAGGCCCTACAAGGCAGACAAGGCGTGCTTCGTACAAGCCCAATATAACGACATATATAATAAAACTCCTACAGACACAAACACTAACAGTTTATACAAAATGAGTTCAGATCTGTTACAAACCAGAGTCGGACTATGGAGAAAACTCAAACTTGCCACCTTCAATCAGGAATAACAATGGTTACCATGTGAATGACAGCACTGCATGCCCATAAATATACCATATATATATATTCTTCTATTGCATCCATTTCATCATGTTCATTACCATTTCTTTATAAAACTGAATGATGCGATACGTGTTCAGCAGCTTTGTCATAAATGTGTCCAAGACTGGAGAAATGGGGCTTATGGATTTTGCAGCCGGGCCAACGGGTTCGATCCTGTATTTACTCTGCTGCATTGAGGGGAAAATCCCAAAATCAGAACGGAATATTTACATAGAAATAAATATATATTCAGCCTTGAAATTAGAATAAACCGATCTGGTGCCAGTTTCATACCACACCACAAAGTCACTTGTCCCAAAAGTATTAGGATTAGCAATCATATTACTCATATAAGGGGTATACCCAGATTCAACTCTCAAATACAAGAAAACCAAAGACGTACCCGAGAGCCAAACCAGTAGCTTATTTCACCAACATTGCAAAGTATACTTTTCTAGCAAAGTATACTTTCAGGGAGAAATTTTAAATTTTATAAATTTATTAATTTTTATTATACTGAAGTTATTACATTGTGATAATGTAATAAATTCAGTATAATAATTCTGCATACTTTTAATCATGAAATATATGCATTTGTTAGTTCTATATGAAATAATGCATCTCGGGAAAATTAAATGATTACTGCCTCAAAGTATACTTTGCTAGAAAAGTATACTTTGCAGTGTTGGTGAAATAGGCTACAGGTCTCCAGTGGAAATTCCTGTAAGGAAGAAACCCGATTGTTAAATTACCCACTGCATGCTCCCAACCAACCACCGAATAATTCTTAAGGAAAGAAGGATTCCTTGTTAAGCTTCCAGTTAATGGGTAAAAGTGATAAATTGCCATCAGCTGATTGAAAGCATAAGTGTTTGTTTTCTCATGTGCAGACTCATATTAACAAACAAGATGAAAAAAGAAAATGATAAAAACGGCTTTCGGCAAATATTTGGTAACAACAATGCATTACAAAAATATGTATGTAGATAGTAAAATGAACTATCGAGCAATGCATACACGCACCGGATACAATTGCAGTGGTAGGAAAATTTATAATATTACTCTTGTATACATGTTTTTATAATTATGAATGAAAGTGTAACCTCTCCAAACCGGACACCCTGGGAGGTCCCCAGGGTGTCCAGTTTGGAGGTTCCACTTTATATGTTAATATGATCACGCGCGATAACAGCCTGAAAAATTGTTCAATTGGTGAACACAACTGGAGAAAAGAGAAAAATAATATACTAGTATGTATCCTCAGAATGAAATTGGCCCAACAAACAAGAGAGAGACACACACACACACACACATACACACATGTGTGGAAAGTATTTTTTTCTGCTCGTCATATATTAATGATTGTTAATTATCGAGACCTAGGGGTGAAAATGTTAAACTGGACCGATGTACAGGCAGACCTGGGTCTGTGATTATTTGGATATATTCATTATTCCCGATACTAAATTTAATAATGAAATACAATGTAGTGGAAAATGGCAATGCCAATTTTCTCACAAAATATGGTGTCTTCCGTCTATGTTTAAAATATTTCAACATATATGGCACATGAATATACACTCTAGGTATAGCCTGTAAACATCCACACTAGGAAATGTTTGTTTCAGCCATTGACGCACAGGGTCTTGATGTGCAATAAGTTACTAAAGTTTAACATGCAATTGGTGAATATGGGTAGAGGCAGGGATTATATTGGGACATGAACGCGAGAGATTAAGAAATAAATTCTCCATGAAAATATAAATATTACATCATCATTTCTATCACTAATTTGTGTCGCAATAGAATCACATATTTCTCTCACTCCCATTGCCGGCGAAAATAATCCTTGTAGAGGTTTTTCTGATCCCGAGATTGAAATAAAAAACTGACAATACAAGACATTCAATATAACGCACCGACCACTATTGTATCATTCAGACACAAGTTTGCACACAGATGCCCATACCTAGCACACACACTGTACACATCCATGACACGGGCCAGTGTACAACTTTATGCCTTATTCACATCTCTGTGTCGTGTCAATATTGATTTCTAATAAAAAATATATGATAGTTGCCATAAAAGACGCCGGCAAATGTTGACAGAAATCTCAAGAGCACACACAAAATTTCATTTTGTGTGTGCTCTTGAGATGTCCGTCAACATTCGACATCATTTACCAATTAAATCGCACATCTTCAAATTCAATTTTGGAAACTCCTCATATGTGGTAAGGCGGAAATGCGCATACACTAGCCAAAATGAATGCGTTAGTCATGTATGGTGAAAAAGAACACATGGATATATAGACCGAAATTCCCCAGCAAGGCCCGTAAACAATTTCATGTAAACCTCAGGGTTACTAGAAGGCAGACAACAGAAAAGCTTAGTGTTGTTCATTTTGATGAGTTTCACGGTGAATCATCTCCAATAATGATACATAATGTATATTCACAATGGCATAATTCGAGCGCTCTAATGCATGAACAGTGGAACCTGTCTGAACCGGACAGTGGGAACCTCCCAGGGTGTGCGGTTTAGAGAGGCTCCACTGTGCGTATTCCTCTACATGCCAAAGAAACATAGGGCCGCTATAGAGGAACATTAGCACTACCATATTCAGTACGCAAACAATCTATACCTTCGACACTTGTGCCCCTCCATGAACTCCACATGCCCTTCTTACAATTGTGTAATAGTACAGGGCTACATATTAGAATATGATATATAGTGATGGCGATATATTTGAGAACAGAAGAGAATGGCTGTCAATGATGGACACCATTGTACCATGTATGGGAAGAATACCCCGGGGAACACATGCATTTCAGTCAACCTGCCATACATGATCATAATGCAAAGAACCGTACCATGAACGATGGATTTTTTTTCATGATTGAACAGCATTAAAGTACATGATAATAGAACCAGATACTTGACCCAACATATGAAGCTACAAATGCACGTGCCTGCTAATGAATTCCCATGAATTGGACAATCTGTCCCAGCCAAGGAGATGAAAACGTCACTGCAGCGAAACATACACTCCGTCACATGGTTACAGAATTAGCCAATCAAATGCTTGAGTCTGAGAATTGGAAACGAAACAGGTTTATAACCATGGTGAAAATAATAAAAAAAACTTTGCTCAAATGCCAACCTCAAGACATGTGATTAGTGATTGCCTTCTAGGTAGATGAAAGACCAAAACGACGGTGTTATTGTACATTTGTCATGCAGCTATGGTTCATGCTCCGCTAGAATCATGACCAATGATTTTGAAACATTCCGAGCACGCACTCGCAATCTACTCATTATCAGGCAAGTTCGATTGGTCGAGAGAGCACAGCTCAGTCTCGACCAATCAAACTTCCTGATTTTGAGCACGAGAACCAAGCACATGCTCAGGAACATTTAAAACCATGTGCTTAAGTAGGGAAAGAAGAGAGCCTGGCGCGATTATATTATATAGTTGGCAGGTACGAAGCCCCGGGGAGAGTGGGGCTCGATGCATGGGCGGGGTAAGTCATGCCGCCTGGCAAGGCTGTTGCCGTCGGTGCCCCCATACGTCCGGGGATCTGTGTGGCCGACAACTGGCCCTGGGCTTGTTGCATCTGCAGTCCAAGTGGGCTGCCCGGGTATAGTGGGTGCCCGGTGGCAGCAGCAGCAGCGTACGGGCTCTGTGACGGGCTCAGCTGCATGGGGCCGAGCTGGGTGCCGATGTAGGTCGGGTACTGGCTCTGGGAGGGGCCTGTAGATGAGGTCACAGACGGCACTGTGGACGTGAGCGCCAGCGTCGATGGCTGCACGCCGAACGATGAACTACCCGGGGCGCTGATCGACGTGTAGCCTGCCGGGAGTGTGTAGTAGCCCGCAGGTGAGAAACCGGGCGAGTAGCCGGGCGCACCTGTTCCAGCGAAGCCCTGGGACGGCACCATGTACCTACAACAGTGGGTAACATGCCACATGACTTTCTCACCCATGGACAAGCATATCCACATTTTTTTAATAAATTCTTTTTTCAGTCTCCGGTCCCACATGCCATAGACTTCGACAATGCCAGGCAGTTGGTAGGTTTTCTTGGCACAAATGTTCCACCATCCCAGGTAAATGGCCCTCAAATCAAGTGAAGTAGGTTGTAACTTTATGTGTTGTCTGCATGTGTGCTGGGATTGGAATGTTAACTGTCGAAATGTGAAAAAATAATTGAACTTATCACATCTAAAGATGTCTTAATGCAACAATAGAGCCCATACCAGTCTCAGGTCATGGCAACGAAAATAATGTAACAAAACATACGACATGTCGTCATATTCGCTGGTTTTCCCGCGTCATTGATGTTCAATGTTCCAGTCCAGAGCCTTGCTTTTTCAGCATTCCGGATGGTGTGTGAGAAAATAATCAATGGCAGAGTTGGGACCGAGATGTGGAATTCCAGTCTCGCGTTGTGATATCGTTTCGCGCTCCACAAAGTCACGCCAGAGACATTATCACGCTGCTCGACTGGGATTCCCCCGTCTCAGTCCAAACCCTGCTATCGAATCTATTAACCCTTACAATGCTGAATTAATTTGTGTCGTCTGCTAAATATTTTTTCCATTTTTCTCATCAAAAACTTGGTTTGGCAGCACTTTAGAATCATTTCCATTGGAAATGATTCTAAAATGCTGCCAAACCATCTTTTTACTGAGAGAAAAGATAAAATTTGAATTATCAGCAGACGACTATTTTCGGTTCCCGCATTCTAAGGGTTAAGTGTGGCTGCTGATTTCCCTGTCCTGTTATTTTCTTAACTACTATACTCTTTCTGATGTGTTCCAGATACAAACAAGAAACGAGGCAAAGCCACGAAGGCCAGGTTTTTTCCAAGCATAGACACTTGGATAACATAATTATACCCACTTTTTGTAGACTAGATGGCCGTGGCCTGCATGTCGCGCCTTGGGGCGAGGCATGGACACTAACAAAATAGATATAGTAGATGGAAAAAGTTTAACCAAAAAACTTTAACTGGACACACGGACGAACGTATGCCAAAATGCCGACGATATCGCGCGTTCCACAAGCAGGTGTGACAATGATGATAAACACCCATGTGAAGTATCAAGGTATTGGGTGAAGCAGTTGCAGAGATATAGTACACGAAAAAACTTTAACAAAAAAATTCAAAGTAATTTGACCTTGACATTGGGCACAGGATCGCGCTTTCCGCAAGCAGGTGCAACAATGATGATAAACACCCATGTGAAGTATGAAGGTATTGGGTGAAGCAGTTGCAGAGATATAGTACACGAAAAAACAAAAAATTTAACAAAAAAATTCAAAGTAATTTGACCTTGACATTGGGCACAGGATCGCGCTTTCCGCAAGCAGGTGCAACAATGATGATAAACACCCATGTGAAGTATGAAGGTATTGGGTGAAGCAGTTGCAGAGATATAGTACACGAAAAAACTTTAAAAAACAAACAAAAAAATTCAAAGTAATTTGAACTTGACATAGGGCACAGGATCGTGCTTTCCGCAAGCAGGTGTGACAATGATGATAAACACCCATGTGAAGTATGAAGGTATTGCGTGAAGCAGTTGCAGAGATATAGTACACGAAAAAACTTTAACAAAAAAATTCAAAGTAATTGACCTTGACATTGGGCACAGGATCGCGCTTTCCGCAAGCAGGTGCGACAATGATGATAAACACCCATGTGAAGTATCAAGGTATTGGGTGAAGCAGTTGCAGAGATATAGTACACGAAAAAAGTTTAACAAAAAAATTCAAAGTAATTTGACCTTGACATTGGGCACAGGTTCGCGCTTTCCGCAAGCAGGTGCGACAATGATGATAAACACCCATGTGAAGTATCAAGGTATTGGGTGAAGCAGTTGCAGAGATATAGTACACAAAAAAACTTTAACAAAAAAATTCAAAGTAATTTGACCTTGACATTGGGCACAGGGGCCGCACGGTTGGGGGTTAGAATGAAAATATGGATGATGATAAACACCCATGTGAAGTTTCAAGGTAATGGGCGAAGCAGTTGCAGAGATATAGTATAACGAAAAAGTTTTAACCAAAAAACTTTAACCAGACGTACGTTAAAAAGTTAACGTTGAAAATGTCAATTACGTAGAAATAATAGGTGAAGGTGAAAAAATTGTCACATGTTGGATAGTTGTATGTGGTAGGCACCCCTTGGCTATGAAGCTGTGAAAGTTTGGTGGTCCTAGGTGGTACAGTACCAAAGAAATGGACTTAAACACGAAAACTTAACATTGTAAACGCGAAAACTTAACATTGAAAATGGCTAAGTCGACTGCGCGGAAAAAATGGGTGAAGTTAAAAAAAAAAGTAACATGTTGGATAGTGATATGTGGTGGGCACCCCTTGATTATGAAGCTGTGAAAGTTTGGTGGTCCTAGGTGGTACAGTACCAAAGAAATGGACTTAAACACGAAAACTTAACATTGTAAACGCGAAAACTTAACATTGAAAATGGCTAAGTCGACTACGCGGAAAAAATGGGTCAAGATAAAAAAAAAGTAACATGTTGGATAGTGATATGTGGTGGGCACCCCTTGATTATGAAGCTGTGAAAGTTTGGTTGTCCTAGGTGGTACAGTAACAAAGAAATGGACTCAAACACGAAAACTTAACATTGATTGTGGACGCCGCCCGCCCGCCCGCCGCCCGGCTTTCGCCAATCCAATAGCCTGGATTTTTTAAAAAAAAACCTGGCTAAAAATTAAGTATGAACAAGAAAATGCAGTGGGTGTGGGACCACTATGTCACTCAGCACTGTTTTGGTTGGGGGATAAAACACTCCATAGGATAGTTTTCTTGTGATATGTGGCTCTGGAGAAATGGGGTTATGGGATTTGTGGCCAGTGTAGCTCCTGAGCAAATAGCAAAGTCTCGTAGCCCGACAACGATTATATTCCTTGTAGATTCCTTGCTGCACGACAAGTGTTTAATGGATGTAATGGCAAACAGTGCAGATCCCGATCAGACTGTGGAGATGCACAGGCTGATCTGGATCTACAATTGTCGCAAAACCCATAAGCCCCATTTCTCCAGTCACAGCCACATATTGTGTACCGTTGTCTTTATCACTGTTTCCTGGTTTGTGTGCCATATCATTCAGCAGTAAACTCGGGATAAAACATTCAATAGTATAAATTTCTTGTGGTGTGTCACCTATTGTGCAAAAGTGTTCCCTAGTGTTACCTGGTCTGTGCACCTGGGTTTTGAGCCGTGAGGTAGCCGGCCGTGGCGGCCTGTGGGTAGGGTGAAGCAGCGAGGTAGCCCGTCTGTCCGGGGTTGGACGCGGCCGCGTAATAACCCTGGGGCAGCTGGTAGGCGGTGGGGGTGCCTGGCTGGTACAGGCCCATCTTCTCTGTGGCGTACAGGCTGTTCATCGGGATCGTGGGCACGCTGGCCACTCGCATGCCGGCGACACCTGACATGGCGGGCACACTGGCCACGCCCGCCATTCCGGGCATGCCTGCCACTTGTACCCCTGCCGGCATGCCGTACGACACACCCGGCCGCTCATACGGGTTCGGGCGCTCATACGGGTTCGTTCTGTCATGGGAAACAGGAAATACAGCATTAATTTGTGGCTGTGACTGGAGAAATTGTGCTTATGGATTTTGTGACCAGTGAAGCTCCTAAATCAAATAGAACCCTCATGTAGCCTGATAATGATCTATAGTGCTTTGTAGAAGCAGGTTTGGTGCTTCATTGATGGAATGGCGAACAGTGCAGATCCTGATCAGACTGCGGATGCACTGCGGGTCACAAATCCCATAAGCCCCATTTCTCACAGCCACATATAATATACACAACTTGACATTAGCCGGATACGCTGAAATACAAAATACAATGCAATAACGTATAATGTGGTTGTCGTAGTAAAGGTGACTATCATACTGGCAAACCAAATTAACATTGCAAACGCCAACACCCAAGCTTGACCAAGTAATTGCCACCAAACAGGTGATTGTGTTGTTAAGGGAAGTCCTCATCAAAATCTAGTGTGAGAATATATATCATGCAGATAACGGGAATATAAAAGCATGCACCACACACCGTGTAAGGAGGGAAGCAATACCAGGACATCGGGGCTGTGGGAAGACAACCCCGATGTTTGGTAAGAGGTTAGTCAAGCTGTAGATCTCAGCACTATCACTGGCATGCAAACCAATATCGTGTACTAGTGGTTCACCGGTAACATCTCTTTCCTTCAGGTTAACAGAAGGAAGGAGATGTGTATGTGTTATTACTACAATAATTCCAGCACACAAATATTTACACAATTCCCTAACATTTGCTCGTAGCAAGTCTGTCCAAAATTTATATCCCAGTAAACTCCCACACCGAACTACTTTACGTAACCGTGAGGCGCAGTTAAAATAATTCTTTAAGAAAACGGAAAATAAATACATTTTCTTGATGAATTTATTTCAAATGCTGGAATTATAAGGAATGAATGGCATTCTTGTGGAATTTATCGGGTTCCTATAATAATTTTTCAGCAATGGCATGATTACATGTTTTGTATGGACAGTTATTGCAAGGAGATGTTTTTGTGTTGTTTTTTTTATTTACATTAGAAAGCATAATATAGTATAACTAAAGTGTTAAAGAATAACTTTTCTTGTACTTCTAACCCGACACATTGCGAGAAAACAAATATGGAGAATATCAGAATACATGCTCTGATCATCTCTACCATCTTAGTTTACAGGTCAGCTTCATCGCTGCAACAAAATACTCAATATGTGTTGCATAGCCATTTATTTTTCAAAAATTTATTTTTACCAGTAAATAAACGAACATGAATTAAGCCAGAAATTGTCATCATAACAAAACAAAATTCAGAATTTCAATGTGTATTTAAATGTGTATTTTTAAAAGAATGTTTGAAGTCTTTTTTAGGAAAACTCAATGAAAAAATTCCATGGTGGAAATATGGTACGAAAATACGATGTAACGTACCTGCCAAGGTAGTATATGAACGTTTATAAAGATGGCAGGGTGCATGATTATAAAATTGTCAGGATTATTATGATTTTTTTTACTAAAAATCAAATAGTTTGATTGGACGACCCTGAGCACAACTCAGGATTGATCAATCAAACTTCTTGATTTTGAGTTTGAGAAAGGAGTATTATCTATTTGCCTTTACAGGGTCAGATTTGTATTAAACGCTTTACAGATAACAATGTGTCATGCAGATAGTTTTAACTACCAATATCCGTGTTGATGCTATATAAAAACTGTTCCATGTGCTTCGGTAAGATAATTTAAATTTTTAATACATACATGTACTAAAATTATGATAAAACGGTAGTTATAAATAATTGACTGTCTGAGATCTACTAGTACCGGTATTAGTATAGAGTATACTACAAAACACACAAACACAATATACAAGTTGGTTACATGTGTTATTACGTCTAAATAAATTGGTGAGGAATACGAATGACGCGCAGATGAGTAGAATGTGGAGGGTGATGGAACACAACAAATTTCTATATAAACTACTGCCGCATATCAATAAGTCAATGTAATTTCAATGGATACATGTCTTAATGTTTGAAGTAAAGTAATTTCTCTTAATCCGAAAAACTGATGGAATCAGGTCTGATTGACAGAAAACTTTGAACATTTTTTAGTTCATCTTTGACTTATTGATTGCGACAGTGAACTAGTTAGTAATGCAACTCTTATCATTAAAGTTAGTAATAAAGAATATATTTAACAGAATGTGCAAAGACGAAAAAAGCAACTTCTACCACTATACCACTCTCGCAAATAGTTTGCCCTCAAATGTACTGTGGAATGTTTCAACAAAACAAAGTAATTCATCACAAAGTGCTTTTAATCAATCCATTCCTTCATATACAGACGAGAATGTGCCTGTATGGGGGACCACCGTACATTCAGCACTAATCATGATCTACACAGTATACAACTATTCAGAGAGGTATCTACTGTCTGTTTCACGAAACCTGCCCAAATTTTACGGCTATATAAACAATGCAAAAACATATATTTTTGTGATAATATTAAATTAAAGCAAAATTTAAGAACGAGTCTTCTTTTTGTTTCGTGAAATTTGGTCAAATATTGATTTTATTGCGAAAAAACAATTTCCCCATGTTAAATCCCCATAGACATCTTCACAGAGTTAAATCCCCATAAACATCTTCACAGAAATTCAGAAATACTGGACCGATTTTCAAAATTTAACAATTTAACTTTTGTTTTCTTAGTTCGATCATTCCCATGATATCTATCTAGCCAGGTTTCAGAGTCAATTTCCAATTGTTTTCGTTTTTTGACTCCTCCCACAGCTCCTCCACCTCCTTTTCCCCCATGTTAAATTCCCATAGACAAATTAATTTTTCGTAATAAAATCAATATTTGACCGAATTTCACGAAATAAAAAGAAGGCGGATTCTTAAATTTTCCTTTAATTTAATATTATCGAAAGAAATATTGTTTTGAAATTGTTTATATACCCGTAAAATTTGGGCAGCTTTCGTGAAACAGACAGTAGTGTTGAAAGAGTTATTGTTGTATCAGACATTGGCTGCTGTCCCATAGATACTGGGATTTGTTGCACTTCGTGATAAATAACTATGTATACTCTTATATTACTATGCAAAACAAGGTTTGTAATCGTGTTATTTTTATTCCGTCTGTTAGAATTCTCTGTAAATTAGTTTTCAAAAGTAATGTCTCAAAAGAGATGTTTTTTTTTAAAATATAACAAGAGAGCCAAAGGTCACAATATACGCCCGTTGAGGCAAGGCCAGTCAACAAGGGGAGATAACTCACTGAAAACCAATAGGGTTCTTCCTCTTGGCATGATAAACATGTGTGCCGAACTTGGTTAAGATCCGTCACGTAGAACTCTTAGTTATTGGGCGGACAAGGACACAGAGTGCGAAAATGAAAAATGGCCGCCAAGGGGACTAAGTCATCTGACAGTTTTGAAACTGAACAGGGTTGTTTTTCCATGAAAAACATGGGTACCAAATTTGATTACGATCCATCAAGTAGAACTTGAGTTATTGCGTGGACAAGGATAAAGAGTGCGAAAATTAAAAATGCCCAGTGGTAAAAATGGTAAGTCAGAAAATCTATAGGGTTCTTCATCTTGCCGTGATGAAAATGTGTACCAAATTTTGTTAAGATACGTCAAGTAAAACTCAAGTTATTGCACAGACAAGGGTACAGAGTGTGAAAATTAAAAATGGCCGTCAAGGGGAGTATGTCATCAGAAATGATTGAAAATCAATAGGGTTCTTCGTCTTGCCGTGATAAACATGAATACCAAATTCCGTTAAGTAGAACTTTAGTTATTGAGTGGACTAGGATACACAGTACGAAATTAAAAATGGCCGCCAAGGGGAGATAAGTCATCGGAAATTTTTGAAAATCAATAGGCTTCGCCATCTTGCCGTGATAAACATACCAAATTTCGTTATGATCGGTCAAGTAGAATTTGAGTTATTGTGTGGATTAGAGTGCGAAAATTAAAAATGGCCGCCAACAGGAGATAAGTAATTGGAAATTTTTGAAAATCAATAGGCTTCTTGGTCTTGCTGTGATAACCAAATTTGGTTATGATCTGTCAAGTAGAACTCTAGACAAGATGAATACATAATATGTCCATTTTTTTTCAAACGGGCAAATAAAAATTAAAGAAAAAACTTAAGTATATTCAATGATTTTCAATACCTCTATATTTTACAAACATATGGAATTTATGGATTCATGTACATGTAGTACAATTGTCAAACTTTAACTAGAAAAAACAATCTGTTACAGACATGAAAGTATTTCCGAGTCAATCATTCACATTAACTTCATAATTTTTAATCCATACAACTGTGAGAGCAAACTACAGCAACATAATACGATGGAAGCAATATTTAAATTTTGCAAATAAATGTAAAAATAGCATACATGTAAAAATAGCATACATGTACATGTACTAATATGAGAAATACATGTCTACAATAACGTTTATATTCCTGAAATGTTATGTATTTCAATGCAGACACACCTTGCAAATTTCATCCATATGGCCATGTTCACCAATAACAGCATATAGGGAAATGAACAGTCATCTTCTGCTAAGGCCTTGTAAATGTTAAAAATGGGGAAATGTGTTCACTTAAGTTAATTAGATTTTACATTCATTGGAATACAAGCAGACCGGTTGGTGCCAGTGAAAATTTAAGTTGTCTTAAACGTTGCATAATTAGTTTTCTCAATACATGTATTATTGTGTCAGCTGACCTTTGTACTGCTGCGAAACTCAATTGGGGGTGGGGCTAACTTGCCTTGGGAAGGACATCTTGGCACTGTTCTCTTCGCTCTGTTCTGCTTGTTTTTGTAGAAAAGCTTCCTAAAGTCGTGGAATAAAACAGGAGAGCTCATAACCCAACATTAAGACACCACAACAAGGACAACAATTTGCAGTATTGTTCTGGTAAACAACAATACAATGGTAGCCACTCTCTATATCATACATTAGACTTTGCAGTTCACTGATGGTTTTTTCTACAGTAGCTAGAGGACACAATAAATTTTCAAATTCAATTTTGGCAAAAGTTCTATAGAAAAAATATTATTTTGAATACAACAGTACATTATATAGCAACATGTGGTGATATTACCAAGCAGACAAACAGATGAAATAGTGACAGATCTTCAAATAATTATGTTAAAATATACATCAGGACCCGGTTGCTCAAAGCTTCTGTTAGCTTAATGTGTTGTGCCATATAATTACTTGATGTCCATTGGTACATTGTAAAATTGTTGTCCTTGCGACACCATAAACATGCATGCAAATACTTGCAGTGAACCGACTAGATATAAGTTATGGTAACCATGTGGGAATACCAAACTGCAACATGTAACATATATGTGGCTGTGACTAGAGAAATGGAGAGTATGGGTTTTGTGACCAGTGTAGATCCAGATCAGCCTGTGCATCCACAGTCTGATCAGAATCTGCACTGTTCGCAATTCCATCGATGAAATAATACGCATCATGTTTCTAACAAGCAATACAGATCATTATCAGACTAGGTGCGTCCTATTTTATCAGGAGCTACACTGGTCACAAATCCCATAATCCCCATTGGGAAATGGGGCTTATAGGATATGTGACTGATGTAGCTCCTGATCACGTAACCTGATAACGATCTATGTTGCTTGTTAGAAGCTTGGCAGATGTTTCATTCATAGAATGGCGAACAGTACAGATCCCGATCACTGGTCACCAAACCCATAAGCCCCATTTCTCCAGTCACAGTCACACATGGGCCTATTGATGAGACAACACATGTACAGTGTGTGCTGGTGTGTGCTGGTGTGTGTGGAGTACATCACAACCAAAATTTATCACATTATAGAGTAGATAAAAGTTTTCAAGTATTTTGCTCCAATTTAGTCACTGAAAATAGTTCCAAATAGTTTTGTTTCCAAATGGCGATACATGTACACACACCAACCAGTATTACATATTTTTTCAGTAAATGTCACACATGAAAAGACATTATCTGATGAATACGCCCAATAGTTTTAATATACTATTTAAGGTATAACATGAACTAAACATCCACCATGGAGGAATGTCACTTACAATGCCTAGCATTAGTAAGCTTCATTCCTGGGTGGTTAACACAGGAAATGTACATGGACAGTTGATACAAACAGAAGTGTCTGATACATAGTAAATGTAAACATGCATGATCATAGAGTAGAACCAAGAACGTACATATGTACACTGAGCAAAGATGGAGCGAACATTTAGCAGCTTATCTCTGCCGTGACACTTCTATTTGTCAAATATGCATGTACTACAGTATAGTGTGTATGTCAGTTGAAGTAATGATGTGCTAACACATTAAAATGCCCAGTTAGAATTTAATATTTATGTTCCCAACTTTGTTCTATTAACACTTAGACCGCTACTCACAACAATTGTCGTCTGCTGTTGCTTTTATATCTTGCCTTATTTCTCAATAAAAACATGGTTTGACAGCACATCAGAATCATTTCCAATGGAAATAATTCTGAAGTGCTGTCAAAGCATGTTGTAAATTATTCTAAAGTGCTGTCGAAGCATGTTTTTGATGATAAAAATGGAAAATAAACAGCAGACCACAAAAAATATATTAAGATAGCTGTCCAAGGGTTAAAATGAAATTTCAAGTGAAAATGACTTCATGTTTGCTGAGATACAATGTGCATGAATTCCCATAACACAATTGTTATGGCTGGACATACATGTATGATATACACTAAAATGTATACTGTGTACATGTATGCTGGGGTGGTATAATAATTAAGATTATTCAATGGATTTATTCAATGGAATGTGTTTTGTGGAGCTTACATTTAGAGCAACCTACTTCATTGACATTGTTATAATAAGGTAGTCAAAGCATGGACTGTAGCAATGTAACAGAACTGATTACCATTGTTAACCCATTACATGTGGAATACACCTTTACGGGTATGAATTTTTTCAAAGGCATTATTTTTGTTAATTCTCAATTAAAATATATGATGTGACCACTCATTTGAACCAAATGGTGGCCATGACATATTTCTGAGCTCATACTACGAAAATATTTAGGATTTTCCACAAACAAAATGGCGTATCCTCAGCATGCAACGGGTTAATAATACAAGAGGGCCATGATGGCCCTAATTCGCTCACCTGACTCCATGAACACCAGAGGAGAATGTGACATCGAGTTCATATGTGTTTTAAAAAGATTGTGCTATTTTTAGATGGCGGTCATCTTGGATTAAGCGAGGACTCATTTTACCAAATCTGAAAATGCTTCACCCAAGGATCTTAACTTACTATGAAGTTTGGCCAGCACCATGTGGTTTCTGAGAAAAAGACGTTCAAAATCTCAAATAAATGGACCTTTTGGCGGCCATCATGGATGACATAATCATCCGATTCCGACAAATATTGCACCAGAGCAATCGCCTCGTCGATATCTTCAATTTGATATATGACATGAGCATATTCGGTCAAAAATAAAATTTGACCCCACGGGCCACGCCCATTTTTTTACCTCAGGGTCACCATTTTAACACCTTTGAAAGGGCATTCTACATCGATCATTCCTACCATGTTTTGTCGAAATCCGGCTGGTGGTTCATGAGAAGAAGATTTTTTAAGAATTTGTGCTATTTTTAGATGGCGGCCATCTTGGATTAGCGACGACCTCCCGTTTTAACAAATCTGAAAAGGCTTCACCCATGGACCATAACTGTAAAGGTTGGCCACCATGGGCCAAGCGGTTCGTGTGAAGAAGAATTTTGAAATATCTAATAAAAGAAGGACCGTTTGACCTTTTGGCGGCCATCTTGGATGACATGACTATCCAATTTCGACAAAAAATGCACCAGAGCAATCGCCTCTTTGATACCTTCGATTTGATATAGACATGACCATATTCGGTCAAAAATAAAATTTGACCCCAAGTTGACCCCCACGGGCCACGCCCATTTTTGACCCCGGGGTCACCATTTTAACAACTTTGAAAGAGCATTGTACATCGATCATTCCTACAAGTTTCGTCGAAATCCGGCCAGCGGTTCATGAGAAGATTTTTTAAGAATTTATGCTATTTTTAGACGGCGGCCATCTTAGATTAGCGATGACCTCCATTTTAACAAATCTGAAAAGGCTTCACCCATGGACCATAACTTTTAAGTTTGGCTACCATGGGCCAAGCGGTTCATGTGAAGAAGAATTTTGAAATCTCTGATAAAAGAACGACCTTTTGACCTTTCAGCGGCCATCTTGGATTACATAACCATCCAATTACGACAATAAATGCACCAGAGTGATCGCCTCGTTGTTACCTTTGATTTGATATATAACATGACAATATTTGGTAAAAAATAAAATTTGACCCCAATTTGACCACACGGGCCACGCCCATTTTTGACCCCGGGGTCACCATTTTAACAACTTTGAAAGAGCATTGTACATCGATCATTCCTACCAAGTTTCGTCGAAGTCCAGCTAGCAGTTCATGAGAAGAATTTTTTTTAAGAATTTATGCTATTTTCAGGGTTTGACACTAACTTTTGGGCCAGGGATTCCGCAGCATGGACATCCCTATTATTACATTATGTTGAATGGGATCTTCTTGAAAATTCAGGGATTCCTCCTACAAAACAGGGATCCTCGGGATCCCGGGACACTGCGAGTGTCGACCCCTGATTTTTAGACGGCGGTCATCTTGGATAGCGATGACCTCCATTTTAACAAATCTGAAAAGGCTTCACCCATGGACCATAACTTTTAAGTTTGGCTACCATGGGCCAAGCGGTTCATGTGAAGAAGAATTTTGAAATCTCTAATAAAAGAACGACCGTTTAACACTTCGGCGGCCATCTTGGATGACATAACCATCCGATGTCGACAAAAAATGCACCAGAATGATCGCCTCGTTGATACCTTCGATTTGATATATGATATGACCATATTCGGTCAAAAATAAAATTTGACCCCAATTTGACACCACGGGCCACGCCCATTTTTGACCCCGGGGTCACCATTTTAACAACTTTGAAAGCGCACTGTACATCGATCATTCCAACCAAGTTTTGTTGAAATCCGGTTGGCGGTTCTTGAGAAGAAGATTTTTGAATAATTTGTGCTATTTTTAGACGGCGGCCATCTTGGATTACGTAATGACGTCAATTTAACAATTTTGTAATCCTCCTACCTAAGGACAATGATCATGAAGTTTGGTGACTATAGGCCCAATGGTTACCGAGGAGAAGACGTTTGAAAATGTTCACGGACGACGACGGACGAACGACGGACACATAGCGGTAACAATAGCTCACATCAGCTTCACTCAGGTGAGCTAAAAATACATGCTTTATTTCGTCATTATCTACATTTAATGTAGATAAATTCTGTTTTATTATTTCTCCATAAATGTAGAATATGTGACCACTCAACTGCACTCTAAGCCAGACAGTTCACATGAGGCCACATATACATGCATACATGGAGATTTTGAAAACTTGTTATCAGTGACAGTGTGGCTTTAACTACCAGAAATGTTCATCTAGTTAGAAAATATGGTTGTAACAACTTTAGAAAGAAAGAGATAGTGCAACAAAAATGCATGTACAATTGTATGTCAAAAAAAGATTAAAGCTGTGGAAAAAAATGTAACTACCGGTAGGTAAATATAAACAGATAATCAATTACTCCGTAATATTTGGACAGATTACAAGATAATAGTTTAATTTAGTTAAGTTAATTTTAAATAACATGAAGCATTATATGGCTGTTCTATTTTATAATAAGTTATTTGATAACTTTAACTTAAATTCTTTATTTCCTAACGAGACACATTTTAATATATAAACTGGTCAATACTTTAAAAGTCCAACAAACGGATTTAATTTTCAGTTCGGCTCCTTCCTTGTGACATACATGAGCATGTACTGTAGAATAAAATAGAGATAATACTGTGGCGTAATATTGGTCCAGACAAAACTGCAAGTAAAAGAGGCCATAGTGAAAGTGTATTAGATCTACATGTGCAGTCTGAAAATTCCTTGTATCTGACTGAAATAGTAGTTTATTGTAAATCATGTAACAATGCAGAAACAAGAATAATTTTTTAGTAGTTTTATCACTTACGATGGTGAATTAAAACTATTTGAAATTCCTACAAACACTATCCTATACTTATGTAGTAGGTCTACTACACCACACCCAGGTGAAAATTGGCTTGCAGGCATGGCTAGACAGTTGATGTAGTACTGATATGTTGAACTGTAACACTAGAGAGCTATTTGGCAAATGTAATCTTGCTAAGTTACTTAAACTGAGAGCAGTGGAAAGCAAGCAGTGCATGGCATTTGGTTCTTTCTATGAGCATGTACTCTCATACTCCAAGCTAACCCTTTCACCTGTAAGTAACTGTAATAGTTTTTGATATGTTAATTTTCCAACCAATCCAATCAAAACAAAATGATTTTCAGACCAGGCCATTTATGAAATGGGGGCATCTTTGTTCTCAAAAAAGTGGAAAATTACTTGCAAAAAGTGCAGATCCTGACGAGACGGCTCGTCACGAGCAGGCTCATCTGTATCTGCACTGTTTGCCAATTCCATTATACAGGTCTGTAGTGTTGAAAGGGTTAAGCAATTTAATTGCCAGGGTCCGGTTGCTCAAAACCTCTGTTAGCTTAACAGACTGTTAAATCCTTAGCATAGCTAAGGATTTAACAGTCTGTTAAGCTAACAGAGTATAGCTAAGAATTTAACAGTCTGTTAAGCTAACAGAGGTTTTGAGCAACCGGGCCCTGAGCACTACGTTTTCATTTCAAGTTAAAATTTCACAGCCTGCCATTAAAAACTTTCTCATCATATGTACAAAATCTGTACAATCAAGCAATTTGGCCAAAACAAGAGTACAGAGACTCAATCAATCACAATTTCTGAGCATGAGAAAATAGTGATTGCTCAGAAGTCAACAGTATCATGTAAAAGACCATTGATAGCTTGACATTCAAGATGTCAAATGTCAAACTCGGCAAAATAAGGAAGCCATTAACCCATTCCTTTCGGAATACACCTTTACGGGTATGACATTTATTAAATATTAGATTTTTGTTATTTCTCAATGAAAGTATATGTTGTGATCACTCATTTGAACCGCCTCGATGAGACGGTGCAAATGTTGGTTGAGACATATACTTCTGAGCGAATAGAAGAAAAATTTAGGATTTTCCGCAAACATAATGGCGTATCCTCAGCATGATAAGGGTTAAGCATGTATTTCTGCAAGTCTACCCACTGCAGTAGTCAAACTTAGCAAGACTATTTCTTCCTCATGTACAATGATACAAGCTTCAGCAAGCCCAGGAAAATTACAATGTAGCATGTTCCTTAATAATGATCCATAACATGCAGTACTGTCATAATACTGAAATTAAAGCAAATCTTACTTCCAAAATATGATTAACAACACTGCTATGCTGGGTCAAAAGAAACACCATACATTATAATAGTAGGTAGGACTCTCATGGGCTGGCTCATTATAAACTTGCATTGTTTCGAAGATTGCCACTGAAGCAAGGCAGTCCAGGAATATAGTGGGTAACGTACGTCAAACACAACTGCTATTGAAGCTCACCGCCGCAACATTTCCCAAAATAAGTCAGCATGTACTGTGCAATTCTGATGCAAGATAAAGTGTAGATACATGTACTCCTGGTTTAGCATGTTAGTACTTGCCAGTGTTACATTGTACCATCCTCATACCTGTAGCTGTATGAGGTGTATCAATAAAACTTGGGTAAATTTTCTCACTATGGTGATGTCATAGGCTGGAATGGAATGGTGCCTAACAGCCCGTCATCACAAAATAGTATCATTTAGGGCCAAGCAATTTAGATGAAGAAGAAAATTAGTCTGGAAATATTACATAATTTTCCAGGGTATCTGTGCTTGATCACATCAAAATTGAAGGGGTCAGTGGAAGAAGTGGGCTAACTGCATGAGGAGTTAGCCCCCTTCTTCCACTGACCCCTTCAATTGTTCCACAAGCTGCAAAGATATTTAGGAAAATGATGATAGAAAGGGGCCTGAATTGCAGGTGCAATTGACGTAAACTACCCACTGTAAGTAATAGTGACACAGGGGTAACAAGGCGGTGATTGAAGGAAGGCAAGCACGAGCAGAACCAACACACTAGGATCAGTATATGCAGACCCCAGTCATTCTCAATTCGATAAAAAGACAAGTGATTTAGCATTACTTTTAAATACCAGAAATTTGGCCTGTCAGTGGCTCAGTGCACACATACCCACACTGGCAATATTAGAAAGTGGCGATATAAACAAAAGTTAATCGGACTGACAACTGCAGAGATCTAAAGAACTCAAAAACCTTCAATGCCAATTTCAGATTATCCAAAATTAAGGTTAGTATGCCAATCTCTCTGCAAGCGGACTCGATTTACCATAAATGACAAAACTCATTTCAAAGTGAACTTGGGATTTTGCGGGCTACAGAACTAGGTGACAGATACTGTAATCTCTACTGTATTGGCTCATCTACTGGTATATATTGTATCAAGTCTCATAACGAAATAGCGCAAGGATGTCTCTGTAATAATCATTGCACAAAAATCTGATGTGCAGTCAATGGTGATACCAGACTGCCTGTAGTGCGAGATATTTCAGAGGCACCATACAAGCAATTGAACAGGTCAGTGGAATAATTGGGGAGATAGCCCCCTTCATCCACAGACCTCATCAATTACTGAAGGGGCCAGTGAAATAAGGGGGCTAACTCCCTCTTGGAGTTAGCCCCCCTTCTTCCAATGACCCCTTCAATTACCATAACTAATATGTAGTGTCTAGCTAGAAAGCAATGAAATTAAATGTATGTGAACACAACCCGTGTAGATGAATGAATGAAAGCTGTTTTAGCCCAGCTAAGTGATTAGCCAATCTGGAGTAATATTTCATAACAGACCTGTGATTGCTGTCAGGATTGTTCTTCATGCGCGAGACGGTTTGTTGATTGAATTTGAAGGATTTTGACTCCATTTAAAAACAGTTCTGAACTTCTGATCAAATGTACATGTACAAATGGTAAGATTCCGAGACGTGTCAAGTGATATAGCATACTTGCAATGTGATTTACATGAATTTGTAATTGCATGCTACTGCATGCATATGGAACTCTTAATCCATGATTAAATTAAACTGCACTCGAAATCCGTCAAACAGCCAAATTTCAAAATAATTTTCCGATGCATACATTGTACACGAATTCTTCTGGAAAGACACCCATGCCAGAACAATCCTTCACAACATGTGCATGGCACCAAGAAATCGGCCTTTAATAATCTAACCCAAGATATGTGAGCTTGATTGGTTGTAACCCATTCATACCAGGTACTCATCAAAATGTATAACAAAAAATATCAATTTTCTTTATTTCTCAATGAAAGTATATGTTGTTACCACTCAGTTGAACCGTCTCAACGAGACGGTTCAACTGAGTGGCAACAACATATACTTGTGGTGAGAAATAAACTACTTATATAATTTCTGTCATAATCGTGTATGCCCAGCATGAAATGGGCTAATGTCCATGAAACAATACAGACATTATACTAAGCAGAGACTAAGAGAGAGAGATCTGTTAAACATGTAATCGGCTCATATATCCTGAATTATTTAAGGTTTTCATGTCCAGACCACAACTTAGATCAACCACACCACAATATAATTGGCCATGTATTTTATTTTCATAATTGGAAAATTGTGTATGTAAGACACAGATGATACAATGTACTTCAATGAACATGTTGCGTTTGATTTTTGTGTTTTTAACTGTTGCACCTAATGGTCGTCATGTGTGCCAAGTATTAAGTCAATCGTCTCAAAACTGTGGCAAATTGAATTGAATCAGAGTAAAAACAAAATTTACATAATTCTGATTTCTGAATGGACCGGATGAAGACCATAAATGGTAATTGAATGCACTCCTGTACTAATGATTGTCAAGTATACCGAATAGGAAGTGCATCGGCAGCACATTATGGAAGTACATCTAGCAAAATCACAATTAGTGCATTAAGTACAATTGACCGACATTAAATTGTGATGCGTTATTGCATTACACCAGAGTGGGGAAATATGAAGTGTGTGATTTTGTAAGAATGATAAATACTACCTAAATGTACTGGAAATCACAAACATAAAGGTCATCCCAAATGCAAATATTGACACTTATGATTTACATGTTTGCACCAAAGTAAAAATGATTTATAATTAACTACCTCACATCTGTAAGACTAGATGTACGGTATATATGTTAATACATGCACAATTGCATAGCATCAATAAAGGCTGCCACAATGATTCAATGAATGAATTTTAAACAGTGTTTTTTAAACACCCAAGAAAAACAAGTACATGTTCAATGTAATGTACATACATGTAGATTTCCATATCAATGCATTGATTCGGATGACTACATGCGTGTGATTCCAATGAGTTTACACACACACAGGGCTGGATGTGCAGTTCTCTGATGTCAAACCAGAATTAAAAGTAGCAGCTCAATACTGTTAAGGGTATAAAGACAATCCTTTAGGATTTTAGGATATGCCATCTCATAAATATACACACATAAAAAACAACATTTCATGGATAACATTTTTGTTACAAGTCAATTGATTTTTCACTTTCAACTTATTCAATTTAAAAAAAAGAAAGTTTTTTAGCAGCAAAAGTGAATTGTTTTCAGTGGAAGATGATTCTGAAGTGCAGTAGCTGACAATACATTCACCGAGAAAATATAAAAAATAAATAGCAGATAACAAAACATAATTCAACGTCATATAACATTAGCTATGAATTTGTGTTGCATCAGAAAAGTGCATCAAGCCCTGCAGTAATGTTACAACTGTTATTTCCCAACATGCGGATAACTTCAAATCAACAACAACAGCGTGTGTAAAGCCTTTGTCTGAGAATGAGGAAAACCAATTTGATCAAGGTATATTTCTGTATTTATGCCACAAAGAAGGACACAAGAAGTAGATCAAGTCCATTGACAGCATTTTTAACTCCGTAATTGCGGATACAATTACGGTAGTACAAGAAATTTAAGAATTTTTTCCCCTAATTTCTTCATTTCTTCTCGAAAGTATTTTGTGCTACCACCCATTTGAACCGTCTCAGCAAGATTGTTCAAATGAGTGGTTACATCATATACTTTTATGAAAATAAACAAAATAATCACATTTTTTTAAACGACAGGTAATTACTGAGAACTCCTCAGGGATTTTACCAGTGCAAGGACTGTCACTGAAATCATGACAGAAATGTTACCAACAGATGGAAGTACGACTCGATGGAATTGTATTAACATTCAATAGCAACAATGTGGAAGTTATTCTTTTAATTTCTGTTTTGCTAGCAAAGCATCTTATAAGGAGTCACCACAAACACGCTGCCAAATCGCGATTGTGGAGAAATAAAGACGTATTATAAACATACATGCAGGTCGTTAAACTTAAATAGGGGCCTGTGTCCGACTCGATTAGTTGCTTTCTTACAAAATGGTTGTTCCTCAATTCAGAAAAAGTCAATTCTGCACACCGAAACGTGAATAATGGCAAACAAACGCACAACACAAAATTGCACCAATCTACAGTGAATATTATATGTATAAGAGAGCAGCATCAACCATACACTCTAACTACCGAACTGCATTGAGAAGTTGTATCCCAAATCAACTGCAGGTACATGTATCAATGTCTACATCCTGCAGCAAAAATTGGTCCAGCCCACTCTGGATCATTGGGGTCAGAGGTTACTGAATAATGTGTGCCTGCCATCCCATGCAGATCGTTTACGAAATATGAAACAAACCATTTGACTTTGCACCTACATTTTTCATGAATTTTCATGAAAAATATTTACAGAAACTGTGCTATTTTCTGTAAATGACGTCGAACGTTGACAGAATTTTCATAGCAAATGCGGAATTGTACTCCGCATTTGCTCTGAACATATCGTCAACTTTCAACGACATTTTAGGAAAATATCATAAATTTTGTAAATATTTTTCATGAGATAACGCACATCTTCTTAGGGCCAAAATCACATGGTTTGTCTCATACGCGAGTGTGTAGGGAGGGGCTTTATTCAGTAAATATCAACCCCAGTGTTCCGGCTATCTGACTAGCCTGGACAACCAAATTGTGTGTACATGTTACTGGTAACACAGTAATAGGAGTTTTATCAGTGTGCCATACAATGAATATATTGCTCGGGGAATACACGTCATGCAGTAGCAGGGATAAAGGGTATCCAAACGAAATTGTTAGCACACATTTTTTGACCTTTAAATAAGGGAAGTATGCTTGAGTTTTACTACTACATGTGCATGTATTTATTAATATTCACCCAGACTGCTAATGAACTATGAACTGCATGTTGAGCCTGCAGAGGCATTTAATAGTCATTGGATTAAACATATTTATTAGACAGTATTTGCAAACAAGTATATACATAATCATGATAATAGTAGTAATTTGCATTGGATTCATTGGACATTGGGGCTGCATGGTTGGGTGTTTCAATGTGACCTTTTGTTGCAGAGAAGAAGGTACTTTAAAATGTTTCAATATAAATGTTGCAAAATTAATGCAAATGTCCATGCCATTTGACCTTGACCTGGGCACCATAGAATGAACATATGGATGATGACATGCACATTGAGATTCAAGTCAATCCGATTTATTACAGTGCATGTATGGTTGTAATATAAACCCTTTAATGCAGATCGCGAATAGACATAAGAATGCATGCACTGACGGTCAATCGCTTGGACATCATTGTGATAACTAGGTCTCACTTTCTGCCAGTGGGCCATAAAAATATATAATGTGTTACCATAATAATTAATGTCATGAAATTTGGAATACCAATACTTGTCAATGCAATTCTGAGTGAACCAACAATAGGAAAATACATAACGACTAGTACTACCGGTGTTTACCAGCATATGCTGCTACAGTGACACAACCGGGGTACATAGACATTTAGCCAACCATGTAAAACACAACTGTACAATGTAAGAAACATGTTTTGTCAAAATTATGTGATTTTGTGAGAAGTAAGAGGAAGATTTCATCGACCCAGAGACTTGTCTGATGCACAGAGTAGAATAATATGAATTATATTGGTTTTCACATTGAACGTTATGTTCGTACGTACATTTTGTACAAATGTATCACACAGTTGACTAAACTTGCAAATTTGTTTTTCGATATACACATCATCTATCGTTAGTAGCAATAAGTAAAATGTTAGTCTTGCTTATATGCAAAAGAATTAAATGTAAAGAAAACAAGTCAAACTGTCATTAAAAGCTATATATTGTATGTACAAGTATCTCTATATTAATTGAAAGTTGTTTTCTATTGCTTAGATAAATACTCGTGCATCAGTATAAAATATTGTATTGAAAATATAACATTTCCATCTTCAGTACGGCTACTTATAAATCCTCTTTTACAATTATTAGACATCATTACTAAAAGTTCATCTTCCCAGAAAAAAATGTACTGTTTACAATGTAGGTCCTGATCAAACTATGGCAGTGCCTCGTCATACAGGTTGGTCAGGACCTACATTGTTTAGAAATGAAACATTGTTAGTTCATGGCCCAGATTACCCACCCTGTCGTCGTTATTTGTTATAATCTGTAACATTCCTCACTAACATCTTAAACATTACTTAGCTGTAAATCAATATCTAAGAACAATAGCATTCATCATGTTCATGATCCCCACACAATCATTGTGTTCACTTTTAATAATTTGGTCCAGGTAAAAAATGTATCTCGTATGAAATTGACACGATTACCTGTGACACTTACCATGTACCTAACCGGGGTGATCACTTTTAGGACTTATTACTTCTTTCTGTACTTCAACTGAAAAACAAGTATCATAATAACCCTAAATATTCGGGCACAACTTATTCTGGAAAACACACATAAACAAATGGTTTCCCACAACAAAGAGTGTCACAATCTTTACTAGTGTTAGTATACATGCACTGATTTATCACACTATCAATGCGTTGTAGGAAATGAAATTAATTGGGTTTAATGTCCCAGCAACAGCTATGGTCATATAGGGACAGGAGTTTTAAACTATCATCTGACAGACCAGACCAGTGGGATGGAAATACAATGAAAGTATTTTCCATGCCAAAGGGTAGGTTTTGAGCTCACAACCTTCAGTATTGAAGTCCTGTAGTCTCACCCGAGAAACAGCCCATCTCCATGTTTTGGGAAACACCAAATTTATAGGAGTTTCCCAAAGGAAATGTTGTTTGAATATGTAATGATATTACGGTAGATAAAGTGGCAATAAATTGTATTTTCTTTTAAAACTTGCATAATACCAATACCATCTCAAACAACTGTAAAAACACAGCGCCATCCAGTGCTCCAGATAAGCTTTGTGTCTAAAGCGTACTACACCCCCTGATTTCAAAATTATTGCGTATTTTACTTCTACTAATGGATTATCGATTTTCTCCATTACTAAATAGGGAACAAATGATAAAAAAATATACCAAATTTAAACATTCACTTATTTGAGCTGCAAAAACCAAACACAGTTGCTTTTTGCAGCTCAACTACGTGAATTTTCAACTTTATGATAGTATTTTCAATTTGAAAATCAATGAGTATTTTCACATTGCTGTGCGTATTTTGTACTCCCACTTTTGATAATCAATGCGTATTAAGCTAAAATAATTGCGAAAAATACGCCAATACGCACCTTATCTGGAGCTCTGGCCATCAAGCAACCCTGACCTAGATTCTGAGCACCGATGTATAATTGTATATGCATAATCATTCCTTCAGACAAGAACATTTTGTGCCTTCTTCATACTGCTTAGATATGTTTCTTCTACACTCAGTGAGTGAGTGAGTGAATAGGGTTTAATGTCCGCTTTTCTGACATAGAGGTACAAGCTTCTACACTCAGATGTTCTATAATTATGATGGGAAACAAATTATACTAAACAGTAATAAACATATCACATCATCCTGTTGTGTCTAGGAGACAAACGTGTACATAAGGAATACAAGAGTAAGTGAGCAGCAGAGCTCCAGATAAGCTGCGTATTTGCGTAAATACCCAATTAAAATTGCCAAAAACCAAATTGAAATCAGAAGTAACGAGTATCAAAAAGCAATAACAAATTTGTGGTACCTTTATCATGCTACAGAAAACAATAAACAGACCACAAATATAGCATATTTTTCTTATTTCCTGAAAACACATCTTGGTATTTCATTAGAATTGTCTCTAATGAAATGCCAAGACATGTTTTCATTTCGAGGCAAACTATTCAATAATTGTTGATGTGTAAACAGTAGTGTGATTTTATTTTACCCAATTAAAATATTGAAATACCCAATTGCTTCAGAAATGATAAGAGTAACAATATGCAATTACTAATTCCTTATCTGGAGCACAGGCTCACGGATACCCCCGGCTGCCGCCTGGACCGACAAATAAAAACGTGAACACTTTATAGATGAACAATGTAATTACCAGAACATCCTGAATTACATAGGCATAGCAGATGTTGTAGTACCTGTATACTAGTACACAAACACGCCCATCAGGGAAAGTGGTATGATTTCATGCCATATATGGAACAACTACAAGGCTCATTCTATCTGGAGAAATACCTCAACCATATTATCGTTTGCCATAAAATTCGACAGGTTGCAGACAACACAAAATGATGAACATGTCAGGGTGGCTCTATAATTGACGGACCAGCACATAATGACTCATCTGCCGCTAGCTGGTAGCATTCGAATACAGGTTAGGTGTGGAATTTTGATGCATCAACTAATTGGTTTTGTATGGCCCATCGGGTAGATATTCGCTATATTATATCAGCCATATGATGTGTTGTATAAAAAACATTTGGGATATGGCGTTTGTTACCAATTCAACACGAGCTTTCGGATGGATTTCACAGAAAAATGTTGCTGGGTGGTGAATTCTTTTCTTCGCACAGTGAACATCCGGGCATCGATTTGAAGCGAACTTGATTACCGGTGTGACTAAAGTGCGCAATGGGGAATTTTGGCGCAATGGCCGCAATGGAGATTGCGGGGCGAAATGGATTTTCAGATTGCACATATCTTCTAAATAAATGGATAAAATTCATGTTTTTCTTTCTTTTTGTATTTATTATACTGATATATATTTTAATATACAGGGGTCCGACCAATTATCCGGACAATCAATTTATCGGACAAATGAAAATAGCTGTTAATTAAACGCATTCATTTGATCCGATTTTGCAACGAACACATCTAAGTCACTCAGATGCTTGCTGTTTCCATGCCAGTGTGAATAATATATTGCCAAGGTAAACATTTTAGTAAAATTTGCTGAAAACATTCCCCCCAACTATGTCCACAAGTTGTTTACAACGTCAAACGTCGCACGGGGGCTTGTATCTGTCACTGCGCATGCGCATAATTTGAGGCCTCCTATAGAGTTGTAGTAGTATATAAGAGTCACAATGATACCATCACCCTCTGGAAGGCACCGGCTACGCGCGGCGCCCCCCACCGCATGGTGGTATCATTGGTGACTCTTATATACTACTACTGCGAGACCATATATTTATGACATGAGAAGATACACCCCATTAGAGATACAAATCCCTATGTTATACTCAGTATATATATAACATAATGGTTCTAGTTAAGTGTGCGTGGTTGAAGACAGGTAGTCACGAGAGATGTTTTCGCACCGGTATTTACGAATATTGCAAACATCACCGTGCATGGATGCGAAGAGGTTCCGTTTCGCCTCGCCCATGTCGGCATTGTGGGGTACGGACCAAAGCCGAGTCACTGCTATGTCCACCATGCGGTGGTACTCAGGCTACTCATCGAATGGTTAACAGGGGATTACGTGCTCGCAAGTATTATCGTTTAGTAATAATTGAAATCAGAAAGTCAGTTACAAAGATAGAATCGATCTAATAATAAGTCACGGTGTTTCTACAGCATTAAAACACTGTAAAAAACATTATCAAACTAATTTTATAAAATTAGAAAATTGAACAGAAAAAACAAGTACCAATATTATTAGAGAAAATGGATAATACAATATTGGAATTGAAAGTTTTTAATGCCTGTGTTGAAGAAGTTTACGAAGAATACGGGGGTTATAGTCCTATATATAAATTCTATAAAATGAGAACACTAGGCGATATCGAATACATGAAATACCAGCGTAATTTATTACACTCCAATAAAAACGTTGCATTTACAATATTATACCGGCAATTATGTCAACTATACAAGAGGCAAATACAAACATTAAGACGGATAATGCGTATCGGATATGAAACTAAGGTGTATTATATAAAATTATTAAAACCCAACGATTCGTTTACGAATGTACATTTCTACGATATCACTTATAAAGATATGTTGTAATCACAACACCAAGCAGACGACAATGTTCCAATTACACGCGTTATGAAAATGTAAATAAGGTGTTCCACCTTACACGTATATTAAGTGTCCATTTATAGAGAGGTTTACACGATTACGTCTTCCGGGATGGAAAATAAACACACTGTAATATATATTACACACATGGTTATTTATAGCCTTATCGATGGTATGTAAACGGGCTATCGATTTACACAGGTGGTGTACACAGTTTATAAACACTTAGTGAGGGTTATATAGTTCGTTATTTAATTAATTTTAATAAATTATATATTTATAATTTAAAGCTGAACACCCCCTATTATATAGAAAACATATTAATTAATATAATAAAATAATTAATTAATAATAAATAACAATTTTTTTTATTTCACCAGCAAAGTTAAGTTTATATACGAGAAATAAACACAGTTCGGTGTCGGGACGCCGGCATTAATATCTCAACAGTGAGATAAGTTTCGCCACATGTACTTCACTCTGGCCGCTCTGCACATTATAGCGGATGGAGGTAACGATGAGGTGGGGTCCGCGGTATCGGTCCAATGATGGGGACCTCGCTAAGCCGAAAAAAAATAAAATAGAAGAAATTTAAGCGAAGGCTTAGCGGGGTGGACCCAGAAGGGTTTTGCTGGCGCGGGTTCGAGCCTCGGTGGAACCTAAAACTTTTTTTCTTTTTTTTTTCTTTTTAAATTGTTAATAATTTTCCTAAAATTAATTAATAAATTGTTTACTGCACCGATATAATTAATTTTATAATTTTCTTTGAATTATTATAAAATTAATTATTTAATAAAAATATTAATTTCCTCCGACTTTATCTCCAAGTTTTACCCTAAATTTATCCCAATCAGTACTCTCAATCTTGGGCATGGTGGCGCGCGCTTTGATTCTAATATCATTTTTTAATTTTTCATATCTCCCCATTTCTTCCACCACGGATTCAAACTCTAAATTTGATATTTTCTTATCGGCCAACGCTTTGGACACCATAACGTCGTTGGTATTTTTCTTCGACCTGGCGAGAACAGATATTCTATCATGTTTTCTACATTTTTTCTCGAGTTGTCCACCCGACGCCCTAATTACAATACACAACAACCCAGAAACGGCTGACACCGCACATAAAATCCCCGCTACAGGAACCGTTATAATGGTGGATATAGTTGCAGCTGTCCCCGCCCCACACAACACAGAAACACTCGCCAGAGCCGTGCTAGATGCTTCAGCCATGTTCACCGCGCGTCTATATTTTTTAGCGTTTCTTTTTCTATTTGTATATTCTCTAACTAAAATATCCTGCATAGCGACGATATTATTCAACCTAAAATCTGAACTTCTTTCGTTAATTGTACACCGTGTTGATGGAGTGGTATTGACAATTGGAAGCAGTGATTCGTTCATGATTTTCAATATATTAGTATTTACAAATTAAGTTCAATTAACAATGAGACAATAGTGGAAGAACTCTCTGGGTCACCGATTTTCGTAACAGTTAATAACACTACCTTGGGAAAGTCTAATTCGATTATCACCGGCGAACGCAACAATCGTCGAACTATCTCCAGAGATTTTATTGACTCCAACCCCCCGTTCTTCCCCATCTACTACAATATTTATCGCGACCGCGCCAACAGGTTTACCACTACCATTAACCGAGCAGACCGCCATTCGGATAACTTCACCTGCAGCTGTCATAGTGTATCCCCCACATTTATTACTCGCTTTGGCACCGAACGAATATTCATAGTGCCCCTCAACCAATGGGCCCCGCTTCTCAGCCCAAACTGTTATGGCACGTTTTAGCGTTTTCATTGTTCGCACTATTCCGGCAAGCGCACTGTTTGAGGTATATGCCTCAGTACGAATCTTATAAGAGGCCTCCTCAAGAGCTTTGGTCGCAGCTATACGATCATGTTTCAGTTTATCGGAAACTTCGGTTATCTTTCCGTCTAGTTCGGTAAGTTCCGCTTCTCTGCTGAGAGAGTCCTCTAAGCGCAACGCATCATAAGCCTCCGTAATGGTTACCTGATGGCCTTCTAGGGCTTTCTCAACACCCGACCGGGCCTCTTTTTGAAATTCGGTTATTTTCCCGTCTAGTTCAGCAACCGCCGCTTCTCTGATGAGAGAGTCCTCTGAGTGCAACACCTCATAAGCCTTCGCAAGGGCTGCCTGGTGGTCTTCTCGGGCTTTCTCAACACCAGACCGGGCCTCTTTTTGAAATTCGGTTATTTTTCCGTCAAGTTCAGCAACCGCCGCTTCTCTGATGAGAGAGTCCTCTGAGCGCAACACCCTATAAGCCTCCGTAAGGTCCGCCTGGTGGTCTTCTCGGGCTTTCTCAATCACCCTTCGGACCCCCTCAACAACCCCCAACCGGGCCTCTTTTCGAAATTTGGTTATTTTTTCGTCTAGTTCAGTAAGTGCCACTTCTCTGTTGAGAGAGTCCTCTGAGCGCAACGCCCCATAAGCCTCCGCAATGGCCTCCTTGTGGTCTTCTCGGACCCCCTCAACCCCCGACCTGGTCTCTTTCAGAAATTCGGCTATTTTCCCGTCGAGTTCAGTAAGTGTCGCTTCTTTGCAGAGAGAGTCCTCTAAGCGCAACGCATCATAAGCCTCCGTAATGGTTGCCTGGTGGCCTTCTAGGGCTTTCTCAACACCCGACCGGGCCTCTTTTTGAAATTCGGTTATTTTCCCGTCTAGTTCAGCAACCGCCGCTTCTCTGATGAGAGAGTCCTCTGAGTGCAACACCTCATAAGCCTTCGCAAGGGCTGCCTGGTGGTCTTCTCGGGCTTTCTCAACACCAGACCGGGCCTCTTTTTGAAATTCGGTTATTTTTCCGTCTAGTTCAGCAACCGCCGCTTCTCTGATGAGAGAGTCCTCTGAGCGCAACACACTATAAGCCTCCGTAAGGTCCGCCTGGTGGTCTTCTCAGGCTTTCTCAATACCCGTTCGGACCCCCTCAACCCCCAACCGGGCCTCTTTTCGAAATTTGGTTATTTTTTCATCTAGTTCAGTAAGTGCCGCTTCTCTGTTGAGAGAGTCCTCTGAGCGCAACGCCCCATAAGCCTCCGCAATGGCCTCCTTGTGGTCTTCTCGGACCCCCTCAACCCCCGACCTGGTCTCTTTCAGAAATTCGGCTATTTTCCCGTCGAGTTCAGTAAGTGTCGCTTCTTTGCTGAGAGAGTCCTCTAAGCGCAACGCATCATAAGCCTCCGTAATGGTTGCCTGGTGGCCTTCTAGGGCTTTCTCAACACCCGACCGGGCCTCTTTTTGAAATTCGGTTATTTTCCCGTCTAGTTCAGCAACCGCCGCTTCTCTGATGAGAGAGTCCTCTGAGCGCAACACCTCATATGCCTTCGCAAGGGCTGCCTGGTGGTCTTCTCGGGCTTTCTCAACACCCGACCGGGCCTCTTTTTGAAATTCGGTTATTTTTCCGTCTAGTTCAGCAACCGCCGCTTCTCTGATGAGAGAGTCCTCTGAGCGCAACACACTATAAGCCTCCGTAAGGTCCGCCTGGTGGTCTTCTCGGGCTTTCTCAATACCCGTTCGGACCCCTCAACCCCCAACCGGGCCTCTTTTCGAAATTTGGTTATTTTTTCATCTAGTTCAGTAAGTGCCGCTTCTCTGTTGAGAGAGTCCTCTGAGCGCAACGCCCCATAAGCCTCCGCAATGGCCTCCTTGTGGTCTTCTCGGACCCCCTCAACCCCCGACCTGGTCTCTTTCAGAAATTCGGCTATTTTCCCGTCTAGTTCAGTAAGTGTCGCTTCTTTGCTGAGAGAGTCCTCTAAGCGCAACGCATCATAAGCCTCCGCAATGGCCTCCGCAAGGTTCACCTGGTGGTCTTCTCGGACTTTATCAATACCCGACCGGGTCTCTTTTCGAAATTTGGTTATTTTCCCGTCTAGTTCGGCAACCGCCGCTTCTCTGATGAAAGAGTCCTCTGAGCGCAACACCTCATAAGCCTCGGTAAGGTCCGCCTGGTGGTCATCTCGGGCTTTCTCAATACCCGACGTGGCCTCTTTTCGAAATTTGGTTATTTTTTTGTCTAGTTCGGTAAGTGCCGCATCTCTGATGAGAGAGTCCTCTAAGCGCAACGTATCATAACCCTCCGTAAGGTCCACCTGGTGGTCTTCTCGGACTTTATCAATCCCCAACCGGGCCTCTTTTCGAAATTTGGTTATTTTTTCACCTAGTTCGTTTAGTTCCATATGCGTTTCTTCACGACTTTGTGTATTCACAGCCAGGGCATATTCTCTAAGTTGTGATAGTAGACTCTTGTGAATCTCGTCCGTGGCCACCGATATAGTTCTATTGATCAAGGCCTTTGTTTTTTGGGTAGTTAAAAAGTCGCCCTCTGTCGGGATGAATCCCCCTTCTGTCGGTTCCAAATTCTTTGAATTTGTCACCCAATTGGAAGAACTACCTGGTCCGTATATACTCATTTTCAATAATGTTGATAATATATATATATAAATTACGAACATGCGTTTAATTCTAAATAATTTTCTTAAAATTAATTAATTTGAAATTTCTAGGACGACCGAAATCGGGTAATCGTTCTTCAACTCTCGCCCTTTATCATCAAGAATAGAAATCTTCAACTCGTGGATGTGTCCCGATTGCAAAACTTTCATCTCGGGGTGTGGGAAGTCTAAGGTCAGGGTCTCACCAAAGAAACAGTCGCTGGCGGGCACGGTTTTCAGTAATGTGCTGGGAGTGCCGTCTACCGTGTTGTACGATGTGTTCACCCGATCCAGGTGCACCCCGAGAGTTTTTGTGAAGGCGAAGTTCACCGGGGTATCGCCGCGATGCTCGCCAGGGGAAGACAAATTTCAACGGGGTACTAAACCCTTCATCCTCGTCGCGATTAAAGCTTGGACATCTCCGAAACCCCAAAGGTCAGGAAGTAATGCGGCACTTGATTCCCGAAGGCGTCTCTCTACTTCTGCAGGACTATCGGCGGTCTCTAGATCTATACCATCTGCGGAATAGATAGCCTCTGGCCGTTGTATTCCGGAGATCTCCTTGTGCATTTCAATGTTTTTCCACCCAACCGTGAAGGTGATTGATCTGAGGCCTACCCGGCGTTGTCCGCAGCAGTTGTCTATTAATTTTTGAAGTTCACAACTCCCTTTTTGAACATTAGTGATAGTAGCAAACATAATAATATCTTTCAATGGATACCAAAGCATTTAGCTTTAATTCTAATGCAAAGTACGCGGTCGGTGATAAATACAAGCAAAAAGACGTTGTTAATCCCCTTGTACACCCAAAGGTAACAGTTAGACCGGACAGTGGATTTGCCACCAACTTCCCCGACATCTTTGAACAATATAGGTTGCACAAGATTAATACGATGGAGGCGGTAAACGGGTGGAAAGCAACACCGATGCAGTTTTGGCAGAACCAAATAAATTTCGCTGTATGGTGCGCAACAGCCGGGTGTGGAGTTTCACATAAAGACCATCTGACATCCAAGAATGTCATGCTCCGAAGTGTTTACAACTTTCATGCGTATTATACTATTAGGAGGATTCTCAAAGAACTAGGTATTTCACTACCTCAAGACGACGCCTGGGATCCCATTTCCAACGCATACGACCGTATGGCGTTTGAAAGACTGTGTAACGAATTTAACGTTTCAAAAGACGCGGACTGGAGACAGAAAGCATTTCCTACCAGCACCGGCCTCGGGGACGTTCTCATTCGGGGCCAGTCCGGGAATTGGACGCAGACTGATTTTAGACACGATCACTCCGGTGACCACATCGTCAGTCGGAACGCCGGGAATTTTGACCCCGCGACTATGACTTTCGGGCCGGAAGTGTCTGGAGGTCGGCACTGCGGCGTGTTTTCTTGTAAAATGTTACCTCCGAAACGGGCTCACGTAGATTACATACAGCAGGCTGCTGAGGTTCAGAACGCGTGGGGTACATTTATGTTAGATAAGGGTCTAGGGTTCACGCAGGCCGGGGTTACTCGCGTCAATGACTACATTCGCACGTACGTCTGGGCCATCCTCGGCGCACAGAAGCAAACTCGCAGTTCTATAATAGGAGTCGGAACGGCGTTTGATGCGCAAAAACAATTCTTGGCACTTGTATGTATTAAAGACAAAACCATACGGGTTTAATATAGTTTCACTAAATTATGTCTTCGAGTCAATACGGTCGCAAACTCAATCCATACCGCAGACTGCGTGAGCCCCTCGGGCCAAAAGGCGTGAGACAGAGTGTCGTTATTACGAACAACCCATCGACGATCGACCAGAACCAGCAGCTCTTGGTCGGCTTCCCCAACCTCGGAGCTAACGACGTCATTATTTCGCTGACGTCGACGGACGAGAACCGAACCGTCGTTCAGAACCTGGGTCGCGCCATAGTCAAGAAGACCATGATAAAGATTTTTGGTAATGATGTGATGTCGATCGATGACAGCGACGTCTACCATTGTTATCAGGACCTATGGATGACGGCGCAAGAGCGTGAAAACGCTGTCTATCAGGGTATTGACACCAGTAAAAATAAGAACGTAACCAAACTTAGAATCGGGTCTGCTAACAAGGCAGATAACAACGCGAGCGACAACGCGGTCGCGGGCGCTTAGGGCAACCGCTTCTACATCCCGCTCGACTTTGAGTTGCTGGAGAGTCACATGGCCTACTATCAGAGCGCTTTGGCTGACCGCCTCGAATACGAACTAACGTTCAACGACTACGGCCGAGTTCTCATAGCCAGCGACATGTTATCGACGTATACGATCGATAATGTTTCGCTGGAGTACGACATGGTCACGATGCCCGAACTCGCGCGATTGATCAGTACCCAGTTACCATACTTTACGACCGAGTTCTTCGCCATCGCAAGATGACGAAAGACAAAGGCGACACATTGTGGAATATTAACGTCAACGTACCCGCCCGCTCGATGAAAGGTATACTGATGTTGTTCGAGGATGCTCGGTTCGTGTTCGGTGCTAGAAAAACCGACAAATTCTATAACCCCAAAATCACGAAGGTAGAGGTGACGATCGAGGGAGTACCCAATCAACTCTACAGCGCGGGTCTTCGCGCGCACCAGCAGTGGGACGAAGTAAGAAAGCAGTTTGCTGCCGGCTCTAAGCGCTCTCCGGAGGTTGCAGCGGTTGCCAAAGACCTGCATCTCTCGGCCGTCTCCCTCGCGGAGTTCCTGAATACCAAATACGCGTTATGGCTAGACATGCGAGCCAGCGACGACGACCAAATACACGGCAGCGGACGCCAAGTTGAGAACGCTAGCGAGGGTGTGACGATCCAGATAACCAAAGAGGCGGACGGAGCCGGGCCATTGAACGTGTACTTATATATAATTACAGACGCACAACTCAACATCGAAGATGGTCGATACGTCTCAGCACTCTACTGATTTAATAAAAAATTCATCTAACGATTTATTAATTAATAAATTTGAAAAAAATAAGAAAATTAGCAATCAATACCAATTCACGATTGGAGATGCCCACTCTGCCATAATATGTGGGCAGACAGGATGTGGAAAAACGGTTTTCATCCTAGACTTACTCGAGGGCTCCTACCGCGATGCCTTTCGTCACATTGTGATCCTGTGTCCCACTGTGCGGCACAACGATACTTATCAGCGGCGCCCGTGGATATGGACCGACCCTGAGGTATACGTTATTGACCCCGGTGATAGGCTTCACGATTGGCTGCGTGGTTTATACCAAAGATTCCAGGGTGAGCCCACCCTATACGTGATTGCCGATTGCTCGGCCAAGGCGGCGATGACCAAAAAGAAGGACATGCTCTCCGAGCTCGCATTTTCTGGCTGCCATGCTAGGCAAAGCGTATGGATATCCACTCAAAAGAACAACGCCGTCCTCAAGGATCTGCGTGAGCAAACGAAATGGGTCGCCCTCTTTCACTGCAAGGACCGAGACTCATTCGATGACTGTCTTCGAGAGAATGACGTTATCCCAACGCGCGAGGAGCGCCTGGAGGTTCGACATATGCTTTCGGAAACTAAGCACGCCAAGCTTTTGCTGAAGACTGATCAACCAACTGCTTACGAAGTTATCAATTAATTAATAATTAATTAGCAATTACTTAACGCTCGTTTAGTAACTGCCGAGTAAATGCTTAATAATGCTTAGCAATTGCTGAACAATGCTGAACAAATGCTGAACAATGCTGAACAAATGCTTAACAAATGTTGAACTAATGCTGAACAATGGTTAACAATGTTAACAATTTGGTGCTCCGCTGCGAGCTTTGTTGTGAGCATAATGGTGATCATAAGTATCGGGTGGTGCGCTTGGCATAAAGTGATGAGACTTGTTAGAATAGATAAATTAATTTTAAGAAAATTAGCAATAATGAACTGCGACGAACTTCTCGATCAGCTAATAGAAGAAAGCTCAACTCCGACTGCCAACACCCTGAAAGATAATGATCCGACAGAGCAATCGGAATCAACTCCAACGGCGGTTGGTATTGGGTTGAGTGCAACGACTCCGAATGAAAATGCGGCGCGACGAGAGCGGCTAGCTGCGCTGGTTGCTGGGGGACAATCGGAGCATTATCTCGGTAGGCGTCTCTCAGTTTTTCAGGTGGATAAGATGTCAGATGCGGAGATCGATAAAATGTATGCGCGATACGAATCTAGGTTAGGTGCGGAGATGACAAAAACTCTCGGATCGGCGGCTATTCATTTGTACGCAACCGCCGTTAGTATACTTCTCCCTATACCAAACACCGCGGGATTGATTGACGATCTAGAGACTGACCCTTTTATAGGTCACACTCTTAGAACAGCTTGCTGCTCAATTTATCACAAGTTTGGAATGTACTTAGCTCCGCTGACAACCGCGTTGACCACGGGTAAACACTGTCAATTTGGACATATATGCCCACGAACTATAAGCCCTAATATTAATATCATAAATGATGACACAAGACACACCCGCGAGAGTGACGGAGTTGAACCCGATTGCTCCAACCCAATCGAACCCGAGTGTTACTCCGCCACTGGATGACATACCGCATATAAAAAATCCCAAAAGACAGGCAGCTGGGCGGGCGGCGGCTGCCACCCGAAAAGTTAAACAAGATAAAATACTCGCCGAGCTTCGAGAGCCTAAACAGTCGTTGCAATCGGGGACGGAGACAGCAAAACATCTGAAGACAGAGTTGAGTACAACAACACCCCCAATTCACGAATTGGAAGCACACTCAACACCCAATCGAGGTTGGGCGAATCCGATTGAACCCAAATTCGTGAATTGGAGTTGGGTTGTTGGTGGTGGTCTGGCAGTTGTTGGTGCCCTGTGCATGTGGAAATACCCCCTATTATCGAAAAAACAACCAGCCAGTGCTCAGAAGAAAGTTACGAAACACCAATCGCGATTGGATGCGCCCCATTTAAACATTGATCGCGACCCCTTTTATATGCAATAATTATAATGGCTGAACAAGATGGTAAAATGTTAGTGAATGCGCTTTATCACGCCGTGGTGATATCGGGTTTCAGTATCGGGTATGCTCGACTATCAAAGATGGCCCTAGGAGGATCCGCTCCCAAATTGGACTTTACTGTGAGAGACGTAGGGCTCGCGACCTTAGATGTAGTGGCCGCACTTTGGACCCGAGATTATCTAGTTAAAGCTGGAATTCTACCAGTTAATATATGGAAATAAATGGCTTCAATCGCAGTAATAGTAGGTGGTGCACTTGTAAACGCATTGGCGTTCAGCGGTAGCAACTTTATATTCTCTAAAATGAAAAGCTCGAACGTGGATGAGGAGCGTAAGCGTCACGATTTAGCTGTAGAACAACTCAATAGCGCAAAGGAAGCGTGGTCGAAAAAACGAACCGCCCATCTGGACTGGGTCAATGAAGAGCTTCGCCTCGAAAATCACGCCGCACAAACTTTTCAGAACGTTGAAGAAGCCAACCGCGAGTACGCGCTGGCATATCCGCACAAAAGTCTCGCGCCGCTGGATCGCGAGCCCCAACTTTCAGATTTCTATGTACCGTCAGAGCCCCAAAAAGACCGCGAGATCGCGTTCATCGTCGTGGGAATGGGTGTGGTGGGGCTTGTCGGCTACTGTATTCAATCGAGATTTTAAATTAATTATTTTAAATAACTTTTTTTATAAATATATATATATAGAACGATGTCAGTTGACAAACTTTATTTTGCTATGATTGATGTAGGCTACACTGCCCTTAAACACCGCATGGTTGGTGCAAAGGGTATGATTCGTCTGGCCCGAGATTCTCTCGAGACGTGGCGGGATGACGAAAAAGCGGCCACCCTTTTCGCAAAGCGGATGTTAGATTCCTCCACCAATCCTGGGGGATTAGATTTTCCCAAATTCCTTCAGAACTTAACCCCCAATCGCGATTGTACTTCCAACAAAGGTTTATTATTATCGACGCAGTTACCGGACGATCTGGCGAGGGCATGTTGGAGATTGTCCGATATATTAGAATACATCGCATACGATGAACACGCGCAAACTTAATACCAAACTATCAGTTCGCCTAACGCGCAAGCTAGCGAACGCGTACTACAGCCCCCGCGGCTACTGGAAGGGACTCGCGGCCATCAAGAACCTCGCGGCGGCAACCAAGGTTTCAGAAAACACTGTCAAGGAATGGCTCAAGAAGCAGGCCATCTGGCAGATCTATTTACCGCGCCTCACAATATTCCGCGCCCGAAATTCGACGTGCCGGTACCGAAACAAGTTCACCAAGCGGATCTCCTGTTTCTCCCTCACGATCGCGTCGGTCACAAGACGTACAAGTACTCACTGACAATCGTTGACGTAGCGAGTCGTTATAAGGGGGCTGAGCCGTTGGCCACTAAAGAGTCTAAGGAGGTGGCCGAGGCTCTCTCCCGAATATATAAGAGGAGTCCTCTCAAATGGCCGAATCTTCTCCAGGTCGATCCCGGCCGCGAGTTCATCGGCGCGGTCTCTCATCTATTGTCTAAGCACGACGTTTCTATCAGATGCGGCCGCGTCAACATCCACCGGGACCAGGGGATCGTGGAGCGCTTCAATCGAACCCTGGCTGAGAGACTGTTCGGACACCAATACGCTAAAGAACTTGTAGACCCTCATTCGCGATCGACCGAGTGGGTGGCCAGACTGCCCGCCGTGGTCTCCGCACTGAACGGAGAGGTGACCAGATTGATAGGTAAGAAGCCTGTAGATGCTATCAAGTTTAAAAGGGTGACGAGCAAGCCCTCTGCCATCTCGCGAGGGCGACCCGTTGGTTTAGAGGAGCAACGGCTTCCATCGGATATTGACGTCCGTTACCTCTATCAACAGGGAGAGCTCGAAGGTGGCAGCCGCCGCGCGACTGATCCCGTGTGGTCTCTCAATGTATATCATCTAGATCGATCTATTACCAAGCCCGATGAGCCCGTGCTCTACTATTTGGATGATGGGCCATCTCGAGGGTTGTTCGCGAAGAACTTCTTGCGGTGCCTTCTGACACCCAGCTACCCCCGGATCGTCAGAGTCTTTAGTATTCTCTCCTTTTTTCAGAGTTCTTTATTTTGTTTACCTATCCTATAGGCTCGGTGTGTAACCCGTCTTCCATCACTCTCCTC